>JAODTK010000289.1:380000-401285 GCA_026419785.1 Sclerodactyla briareus | reverse complement strand
AATTAGATTTTGAAACATGGTGGGACTTCAAACTTTTTTCCGACGTATCGAACGGGACGACGAAACGGAACGAATCCAGTGCGGGTTGCTCGATTGATTCACGGTTGCAAAGTGATCTGCACCATTGAGCAACATTTAGCCATACCGGTTTAGTTATGAGAACATATACATGCTGACGGGAGAAAGGAAACAGTCGCCAATGGTGTAGTTAGTACACCATGAACAGGTCCAGTCGTAAAGTAATGAGGTAACCGTTGGCGTGCGTGTTCAAAGGTGAAAAAATAACCAATAGGTGGATAACGAAGACAACTCATGTAACAGAACCTCTTTCCCAGAATTAAAATTTAAAATCAATTCCTACCTCAAAATGTCTTTCCTGTTCATATCGCTAATATTGTGTTCGTGACAAGACCTTCAACCGGTTTCAAAAATCAGTAGGGTTGGACCTCTTCTTTTTAGAAACGAACTTCATGTGGAAATTCCAGATGAATGACTCAACGTCTTCAGCAAGGTATCTTACATTGCTCAAAGAAATGTGAAACGTTTTAGATAACATGTGCACTAGCAACACACAAACACGGAGACCTACACGCTCGTGCCTTGAAAGCATATATTCCTTTATCTCAGACCACCATGAATGAGTATTGTGAATCAAGACGGCAAGAAGTCATCATGCAACATGGTGAAATTTCCTGATATGAACTTGATGGAGGCATGATTATACTCACTTGCGGATATCAGATAAGCCCACCCGACTACCCCCTTTTTTCGTCTGTGCATGGTGTAAGTTCCAGCCTGCTTTGGACTTGTTAGGAGCCGGGTCCCATCATTCGCCAGAGTAGTGTGTGCCTTCCGCCAGGTCAGCTTTGGACATTGACGAGATCTCTTCACACCGATTGACACCGTTTGGTCGATGGTCAACGACCCTCTTTCGGTGGTATACTGTAAAAATTACACCCCCCGCCTGTGCCTAAAGTCGCTGTAAAGCCCCCTGATAGAAATGAAGAATCGTCCCATGAATATTAATAATGTGCCTAAGCATATCATTGTGGTTTTTGTGCTTTCCGTGGACTGGGGCTAGTGGGTCACATTGTGTTATATTATAGCATTAAGATTATAGGATGTGACGACGAAAGTGGGAGAAGAAGCCAGCAATGTGTCTATCTGCATAAACCGATTAAGTTTGGCGGTTTCATTAGATGAAATTACAAATATAATAGAGGGCCCACTTTCTCTTCGTTACAAACTTTCTGTTACGCAGGCGATACTCTAATCCATAGAGGGCGCTGCTGGACCATCCACGTGATTTTGACGTAGGGCTTAGACGTCCGCCTACAAAGTTAGTTAGGCAGTTTTCCGGTCCCTCATAGTAAGGTACCTGTATTATATAACGTTCTCCATTTTGCTTCTATGACCATAGCCAATATGTGGAGTAGCGAGGTACATTGGAACGTTGTAAACATATGAAGCGTGACACTTAAACAATGAAAAATTCATACACCAGTTAATCTCCCGTGCTGATCTACCGTGGAATAAAACGCCGTGCTGAAATGCTGGTGTAGTATGAATGGTCTAGCTGACCCGAAATCGACCAATCACTTCCGAATTAATCATCAGTATGAATGAACAACTAATTTGCACATCACAGGATGGCGCATGTATCGGGGTCACATTAGTCAGCGTTAACTTGAGGACGATATCGTTTTATTTAGCCCTTCATGAACCTAGATGACCTTAACGTCTATAGACAAACACGGTGCAAGTCGGAACCGTTTGGTAAGCTGAGGAAGCTCTAAATTACTGTGGGACGCATAGTACACTGCATGTTTTTCGCCCTCTACATTATTGTTTGTTCACGTTTAAACTCTGACCCTCTACCTGAATCTGTCATAACCATGAATGACTTGGAACATGTTCTGCCACATTGGCCTAAATTTGCTATCAGGGCCACAGAAAAGTATGCAGCACAACTCATTCTAAGCCTGTGGCAGGGGGAACGTGGCAATAACACACTCCTCACAGAGAAAATGAATATTGACCATTGTTGAATCATAGTTATAGTTGAACCACTCCACAGTTACCATAAACAGCATTCAGGGGCGGGGGGGGGGGGCAAGCCCCTATTGGCCAATGACAGCTTCCTGTGCCCCACACATTTCTAGGTTCAGCAAAGAGTAACTGGACCGAGATGTAATTTAAAAATCCTGTAAGAGGTAGGGAAACTAGGTAAACTGGCCGAATGTGACGAAGACAAATCATCTTCCCCTGGACCCTCTAGACAGATAAGGTAAAGCACGCTCAGCAAAAAGATTGAGTTAATGTAAACAAACTTGTCTGATCCAGTAGTTCAAATTAAAGTTTGAAATTGGGAATTATTGGATTTTAATCCAAATCTATAACACTAAGCCGATATGCAACTCCATCCATCTACCAATTTTCAAGCTCGATCGCATTTATGTTTTATAAGTTAGGAATGACGTCACGATCAGAAGGGACTAACTAACGAACGACCAGATGACCGAACGAACGAACGGAAGGTGAGACATGATGACTTGTAAGATCTTAGCTGCTCTCCCGCAGCTAAAAATGCAGCCCGATTGACTGATACGCAGACTGGCCGTGGTGGCGCACTGCAGAATCCTCGTAACCCGGATAGCAACGTCGCAACACAAGTGCTAAGTGTCAAATTGACCAGTTGAGATTCGATGAGCGCTGTCATTTGGAGTTCCCTCATTATAATCCCGGGTCCCACGCGGAGTCCTTCTGATCCGACGGATTGCTTTTTCTCGAGATCCAGTGGGATGCCCTAAATCATTATGCCTCCTTTTTGCAAGCCATTCCGTTAAAAACACTGTGCACGAATGGTGCTCATTGTGACATTCCAATGGCCATTCAGACAACCTTACGTCCTATGAGCCTGCATGGCAGGGTAATCGGGAACGTTAAACATAAAAACCTAAACACTTTGAGAGTTCTACTCATGTGTGAGTCTAGTCTAGCTCTAGTTCACCACAAAATACGTCCTCTGTCCCAGCTGTCACTGTAATTCGAAGCGAAACGACTGACATGTGATTCCCAGGCTATGTTTCTTTTCGTGACTCATCTGTCACATACTAATCGATACAAGCGAAACCATTTTTAATATAACTATCTCGTCGCATCCATCAGACGGCGTCTGAGACATTTATTTCATTAGAAGATACATAAGGCGTGAAAATGACGCACGGTTACCATTATTTTTGTAACGGAGGTGAACCCATCAGCTTCCAGTTTTTCTTATAATATAAAACCATCTTGCCACACCGCGCCTTCTCACACACACGCCGCTGAACTCTTCTTCAACCCTGTCACAGAACCAGCGATCTACCCCCAATTTCCAGCTCGTACGTGTCAAGGGATTACTGCTTCCTCTGAGTACCGCGACTAGACCAAATAAAAGTGCGATCGCTGCCACTGGAATCCTGACAGGTAGATGTGAAGAAGGGAAAGTGATTCGGAAAATCGTAGCATTGTTTCAAGTAGGTCATAGCAATAACGTTCTGCCTGTATGATGGAGATCGGAAGGCGGTGGCTGTGACAGGCTGGCCCATCGGACGGTTGAATTTTTCCCTTCTTCCCATTTCCGGGATGGGGGTTGAACAAAAAAAAAGTAGGTAGAGAGAATATCCCTCCCACTCCGTTCTCTACCTTCACACTTCAACCACCCCCTCGAGAGAAAATGCAAGTTAGTATGATTTTGACAATTTTAAGGTAGTGAAGAATCTCAGACTAATTTAAGCACATGGAATTCGAATAGAACCTACCACGCGCATGATCACAATTGGTGGTATTACTGGTCGCCGATAGTCCCGGAACCTAAACTAATTCGTCCAAATTTGTGAAGAGTCCAATAGCAAAATACAGAGAGAAACAGGCAATCAAATGCGTCAAGTAGGGTGGTGGACACGTAATTATAGAACGATCGACTTCTCAAAAAATGATGAATTCCAGAAGGATTTCAATATATGATGCAGTACGTAATGAGGTAATGTCCATAGACAGTTTCCAATACTATCAGCGTTCACAAGCTTCCGATACTTTAAGCAACATGCTACGATGAAGGTCACTGTCAAAGCGAGTCTAAATCCCTCATCGGCGATTACTCAAGTACTCAACAAGTATCACTCGGCCAAGTACTCACTGTGAGCCGGCCCATTTCGGTGAAGATATAATTCCTACCCTCTCAGTTCGCGAAACAGGTCCGATTATCGTGGTGCTAAAGGTAAGTTCGATCGAGAAGAAGTGCCGCTAGTCTATCCCAGGTGTCGGGTACTATCCGGTTCCTATAGAATACATGGGGATAATCTACCCAGTAAAGGCAACCTACAATAAAGTCCGCCATTGTTCCTACCGTTTTTCCAAAAATTGCCTGTTACTGTCAGGATCATTCCCGTATTCTTGGGTGTAGGCCGCCATTGCTCGATACGTATTTTTGTTGTTTTTTTTTACGATTAGTAATTCCGTTAGTTGCCACGCCCTCGTGAAGGTTGATGGAATATAGGGATGGGACCTGCGTTTGTTTGTATGGAGCTTGGTGGACTGGGAAAGGAAGTGGTCTCTCTACGCGGCTATCTCCTCAAACAATTCCCGGTATCTCATTTTTGCAAACAGTCTTCAGACCAATTTCAATTAAAATTGGTGAGAACACATTGGGGATACAGATGCAAATCTCAAAGAAATCAGCCAATTCTGGATTGAATGTACACATCCGATCCAAATAGAAGTGTCCCAAAAAAGAGACAATTAACGAGCAATTGATGGAGATGAATCAAACGAGCGGTCGCATCAGTAAAAAAAATACAAATTCTAAAGGTTCTGACGGATCACAGCTGAACATCTCGATGTAGCGAATATCTTAATGGCTGCTGAATCAGAAAAAAAAACCCTATTAATGAAATTGAAAACCAAGTGAGGTCTAAAGGCCCACCAAAAAAATCAAGTCATATTCACACAACCATACGGAAGAAGTCTTGCAAGTGTTGTAGCCAGGAGATTTCGTCTGTCAATTGGTGAGCCGATAGTCTCCCCGTCACCAGACTGCCGATTACTAAAGGCGGATCCACTGCTGAACATGTTGTCGTTTGCAACGTATTGACAGAGGAAGCTTATTAACAACCCCCCAAGGTTACGGTATAAAACTACTCTAATTGAATGAGCAAGGTGTTCTACACAAATCAAGAGATAGATGGATACTTTATTAAATCCTCAATAAAAGGTTCTTTGCTCAGGATCAAGACCTAGAACAGATCCTTATAACGACGAGCTTCATCGGATATCACTGCTACTTGGCAATAGTTCCTACACCATCAGATTAGAGGACAAACTGGGACATCTTCTAGACTAAACCATTGGGTAACCACAAGAGACAGGCAAAAGCGTTATTTGTTCATGACCTAACCATGCCAACTTCGTGTGCGATTAGATGACACAAGCCGTTTGATGCCAGCTACCCTACCATCTCAGTCAGTGACCATGACTACAGCGCTTAGCCTACCACCAACAACGTCTTCCAACTGACCCCGGTCGGACCACAATGTTTGAGGAATCGGTTCTTCGGGGCATCAACGTCAAGGCATAACGTAAGATGTCGAAGAACGCGTGATACCAAGGAAGAATCTGAGAATTCAACAGCCCGAAAATGAGGAGTTCAATCACGAGAAAGGAAATGAAAGTTGGAAGAGATGTAAAATATATAGGATTTGCAACAACGGAGGAAGGAACTTGATAAAAAAAAATTGGAACCCTTTTCAAAAATGACTTCGCATGTTCTCAACATCGGGACCATTAACAAATGTATACCAAACGATGAAACCAACAAATCCTTCGGTCATCCATTGTAGCACAGAAAATGTTGAGTTTTTCAGGTCACGTTGCAAGACTCGGAATGGATGCTACGGGAGGAATTTCTCTAAAGAGAGCATTACCGACACATACTGATAGTCAGTGGGAAGACCCGTAACTACCTTGCTTGGAAAATCAAGTCGCAATCTGAAGACATAAACATAACTGATTAATGATTCCTTTGAACATGCAATCAACGTGGTGTGTGGATTTGGAGAGCACGATGGGCGTTTTATCGATTATGTTGAACAAGGTTCCATTTAATCATTGTTTTTCATTCCTACGTAGGTCGAGAAATAATGTAAGCACGCTGTATTGTGCGCGTGTATTCGTGTCCGTGCATGCGTCTGGGACGCCTGGTTCGTAAACAACGGCACGGGGTAAGTCTGAATTTCTTGTAGACCCGATGAGGTTCAAGACCGTTTGTCCCCCCGTGGGAGGGGTTTGTAGATTTATACGGAACAACTTGCGATTTTGTTTTTTTTTGTGGGAGTGGTGAGAATCGGGACTTCCGATCTGAGCTATATGGTAGAAGAAACGATTTGATCGTTAGCGTTACTCTTAATGACTTGTTTTTTTTTTGGTTTGTCCAATCACATATTTCATCTCCATTGATGTCCATGTCAAGTCTCCTGAATCGTTTCTCCCCGGAAAAAACAATTTATAATGAAAAATAATAATAAGCTGTTTTTTATCAGTGGAAAATAGGCAGTTCCCCCTACGGGCCGTTTACCCACGGGAAATTGGTTACACTGATCGGTGTTACATGAATGGTGTCCTCTCATTTGATGTTGATAATTTCGGGTTGCTTTGAGATGGGGTTTTCCTTATAAAATACGACTTGAAAATCTAAATCTTCATCATGATGAGAATGACTGAAAACCTTTATTGTGTTAGTGTAAATGTGCTGTAACAGATGATACCCCACACTGATACGTCAAACCTCAGGCCAATCACATGTGAACAGACGAAACCTGTGTACGGTCTATAAAAGTAAAAATGTTCAGTGACCGTCGGTTCCACCACCTCCACCTAAACGCGGGCTAACTCGGTAGTTATAATAGAAATGTTGATACACTAGCCGAGACCCCCATTACTGATAACAAAGGGCAAATGATAGCTCGGAATAAATCCGTTCTTCTGCATCTATTTTTTTTTTTTTTTGTTTTGTCGCACCGCCTAATTTGATCCAATCGGGCGGGAAACCAATATACCAACCATACCCATCATAACCAACCAACCGACTCAATACAGCAGGCATCTTTTACTATAATGGAAGCACACGCCCGAGTTTGATACAATCGGCGGGTCACTGATATAGCAACCATACAACCATACACAATCAGACATCCTTACTAGTAAAGATCTTCCCAGGCATTCAAATGACGGGCCTTCCCACCTGCCAATCTGGGTCGCCATGACGAGGCACTGACGTGCAATTTTCCGCAGTTGAATGCTCCCAGTGTGATTTCAGATAGCACAGACAGGGTCGTGTAATGTATGAGCAGCGATTCGATCGAAATATTGGAAGGCGAGGGATGGGAGGGGGCGGTTTGAACCTTTTGCAGAAAAAGTTACACTGACAAAAAGTGAAGTTATTCATGACTTTCCAAATATTAGCGGGACATTCCACCTGTCCCTAAGCTGAATCACCAATCAGGATTATTCAATGATTTTCTTAAGTGTAAACGTAATTATACAGGCCATATAACTTGGGGGGGGGGGATAGTTATCGTTATTTCTAAACTGGAAGAACATATAGTTGAAACCGCAGGGCAGTGAAACCTACCTCACCTAGCGAGGCAATAGTGTGTGCCATATTAGATGTCCATTAAACCTTAGGAAAACTGCATACTCCATGATATCGAAAGATGCAATATGAAGGCTGACATGTCGTGCACACATCCTCTGACTCATTAGAACTATTGCGAGAAGTAATGCTTAGAATATCTTAGGGATGTGGGATTAATGCATTCGATCCATCAACTCTTGAGGACGGATAGGTATGAGAGAACGGAAAAATTGGGCGCACATGGTCAATATTGCTATTAGGTTAACTTTGTCAATATATTTATGTATTTCATTAACACGGGAGTTATATGAAAATGGGACGAGTATTCTATCAGAGTATATCCACTCACGCAGCAAATCGATCCAGGCAGTCTGATCCAAAACAGTGCTTGGAATGGTCACCCATTCAGGCAAAAGTGTGTGATGGCTGCGATGTACTATTCCCCCATTCTGATTCCTTGCAACGCAGAGGACAGAGGAAAATTATGCGGTCACGTATGTATGTATGTGTTCGTGTTCCGTGCGTGGGGGTGTGCGGTGTTGTGTGTGTGTATGTGTGTGTGTGTGTGTGTTGTGTTGTGTGTGTGTGTGTGCGTGTATATTATGTTGTGATGTGTGTATGTACCGCCATTTGGGCAATTCCATGAAAACAGGGACGAAACCCAAACATGAAATACGGCATAACCTCAACGTTACACGGAGTATCAAAGACGTGATGGTAATTGAATTAAAGGATTCAGATTTCCACAATGATTTGAAAACTGTTTTCGCTGGGACTAGATTCGCGTTTGGTATGATTTTTTCACTGAAAAAACGCCACTCTTTTGCCAAATTTCACATCTTTGCGGGTTGGAAAAGTGACTTTAGTTCGATTACCATATGAAACTCGTCATCACTTACTCTATAACTGTTTTTGCTTATAATTATTAACCGAGAGTAAATTTGCTATAGACTTTTGTCTTTTTCCAGGCCCATTAATGATTCTGTCTAATCGACGATTGGTCGCTATCCGTTGGTTGAGCTGGACAAAACTGTAACGTAGTCACGTACGTTAGTCACATGGATCTAATGGACATTTATTATTTGGCTAATTGTTTTTAATGACTGCAAAATCGTTTCTCATTCACACAGATGAATAGGACACTTGTGGTTATGATACTTTCTGTGTGTACAGTTTGGGGACAAAATATGAGAAGAAATGATGAGTATTTTTTTTCTTGTCCTTTCACGTAACGGAGTCACGCTCTAATTCTCATCAATTGAAATGATGCTATGTCACGGGAAAGGCTCATTTGTCTGGACGCTATCTGAAGAACGCAGGCATGGATCAGATTCGTATTCGACTGTGGTTGTCATGTGGTGTAGATGATCGCTATGTTTTCCTGTTGCCTGTCAATGTCACCAAAAGGTCAATGAGGGCCCAAAAAAACTGGAATATTAGAAGAGCGATAAACTCTTATAGCAAGGTCCTACATCGTTGATTGTTTGGATATGTTACGATCAATGTAAGGGATAATATTTCAAACATAACGGTAATTTCAAGGTAAGTAAAAGGTCAATTAGATGTCAAAAACTATTTTTTGGGGCCATAACTGGGAAACCAAATGTCTGCCGAGGGTAGGAGGTGAGTAATTATGATCCAATCGTTGACCCCATCTGTCTTACCTTTTACCTCAATTTGAATTCTATCATTTTGGGCCGAATCTAACTTTTCGGCAATTGTAGATTCTCAACGGACAAGTACAGTTAGGATGTTCATAGTGATTTGTCCTGGTGTTGTTCCGATCAGGAGTCAAACTAATCAGATAATGAGGTCTCAAAAGGTCAAAGAGGAAATCTCCAAAGAATGTGTTTATTTTCAGAGTATGGAGCGAAGGAATGGAAAATGTCATTTTTTAATATGTGACAGGGCTTTGTGTGCTGGATACACGAAAAAGAAGTCTCGCTTCAATCGGGCACTCGGCTATCAAGTAACAAGAGGGTTAAAGGTTGTTTTGATACCTTTGTGGCCATAGCATGGCAGTATACTTTTATTCACAAGTGGAGAGTGGTAGTTGGAACGTTTTTCATGAGAAATTTGTATTTAAAAAATGACATGCATTCAGGAAGCCATACGTATCCTGCAAGGAGACGACTAGGGTTTCACAATGCAGTCCCAGATGTGTTGCTCTTCTTTAGGGCTTTGGAGATAATTCATTAAGAATGTGCCGTGATAGGTGTGTTTCCACCACACCCGCCTACGGGGATAGTTGGAACCTGGGGGTTGGGTAAGTTTGAACATTGCTCCGGCTTCTAGGAAATGAATGGGAACTTCATCACAACTATACACAAATTGTTACCTTGGTAATATCATTTTTTTATAATATAATCATGATTTGAAGTCAGACTATAATATTTATAAATTGAAGAATTAATATTTTTTAAAAACCGTAATTCTGAAGGAAATTTTCAATAAGAAGAGTGAACTAGGCAACCTTGAATAATCAGAATATTTCAATCTCTACTATGTTGCTGACTAACTGTAAAGCTTTTCAAAATGGTTTTAGATATCGAGTGGAATCTGAGCAAATTAGCGTTCACATGCATCTATCAGACCGCCTGTTCCCTCTACCCCGCCCAAAATGTTCCAACTACCCCATGGACCATTTCGACATTTGTATGCTTATTACACATAATGAAATCAGCTGAATAATTTCATTTGCCTTATATGGAAGCGTGTATTTAAGCTGGGACAACCCTGAAACCGGAGATTTTGCTTATTTCCCTCTGTGAAAAAGGCAACATTTTAATTTTGTGGAAAGTTACTTGGGTTGCTGAAAAACAAACTTGTCTCCCCGCTCATTCCGCCTATGTTGGTAACCACGTCTGAAAGTGATGGGTGTTAGCAAGGACTATCCATAGTGATAATACTAGATGAAAATATTCTGCATCCATGAGAAACTTCCAATGTACCGACTAACCCGCGTTCTAAACCCCGCTCTCCCCCTACTGCTTGTAGATGTATTTAATCGACGGCAACATTTTTTCATAAGGAAACGAGCATGTCACCCAAGGTCATCAAAGGTCAATTAGGGTCAAAAGCTAGTTTTTTTTAGCCATAACATGGAAACCAAATGTCTGTGAGGTTAGGAGGAGCGCTATTGTGATCCACGCGTTGACCCCCATCTGTGTGGACCTTTGACTTCAATTTGACCTGTACCATTTTGTGAGTCATATCACATTTTCGTGGCCATTTCCGGATTTCAAAGGTGCCTCCTTATCAAACTGGTCCATAACTGGTCTATATACACTATGTGACATTTGTGTATACGATATAAATGATATAAAAAAAATCAGAGGTTTTCCATATGAAATTCAGTGTAGTTAGAATGTTCAAAGTGATTTGTCATGGTGTTTTGTTTTCAGAATGTGGGCCAAACTACCCCAAACCCCAACCCCCAGAAATGTGCGATTTCGGCCGGAATATGTATGGTTGGAAATATAGGAGCAGTAAAAAAAATTGTTTCAGTTATGACAGAACAGTTTTTTTACACATTTTTACACCTCACTCACATGTTGCCCCCAACCAAATTTTTACCCCCCCCCCTCCCCAGAAAAGTGTGAATTTGTCCATTGGGACCGGAATAATGTCGTGCTGGGGGGTATAGAAGGAGGGTAAAAAAAATGGACCCCAGAAATAGAAAGTACAAGTCATGAACAACCTTGAAGATACACCCATTCTCCCAGCATTTTAAAAATGACAAGTACTGTCACTGTGATGGTTCATAAATGTTGGAATGATCGGTTCTTTTCATTTCCAAAAAGGTGACCCCCTATGCTACAAAAAACCCCAGCACCACAATTTTTAACGAGAATGTAAGTGCCCTCTTGTCAACGTAATAATGTGTTTCTGGAAGGTGGTACTCACTCCCAATTGGCTACTACTTTCAGCATAGGGCCTTAGCCTAGCCTAGGCCTCGCTGTCGTAAATATTGACAGTTTTAGCCCTAAACGTAATTTGAACTGAAATTGCTTTTTACTACTTCACTAATTTTTACGTTAGTGATTCAGTAGTTTCTCTATTTTGTACACTCCCGCAACTCCGCAGGCTCGTGTGTTCATCTTTTTGTCGACAACTTGGATGCGTCAAATTAATCTTCATTCACCACACTTACATTCAGTCTAGTACAGTACTGTATACATAGGTCTTGTTAGCGAATAACCGTGCATTGCGAGAGGCCAAGGGTGCCTCGAATAATTGTTTTCCTCTTCGACTGTGACAAAACAATTCTCTCAATAACTGATGTATATTTAGGGGCGGAGGGGGAGTTAATTAGGCAAGGATTCCATAGATGCGGGTGTAGTAGCGGTAGATGTTGAAAATATAATTTACCGAGGGAGGTAGGTTGACATTTTGAAGGAAATTAAAACTGTATAATAAGGTAAGGGGCCATCAACACGTATCAACTCATTAATAGGGACATTAGGTTGCTTCAATAGGAAAATATTTCATAGGATCAATTTGCCATGATGCAGCATCATTTCCGCATCCGTACAAATTGAAATTTCGCCTACTCACTGTTCGTTCCCTTGTACTTATTATATTTTGCTACACTGAGCTCTCCCTGATCCCCTTCAAACCAATTGCAGATTATTTAGATACTTATCATGTCTGTATTCGCGTAAACCCGCTATCCTGGGGGTCATGCCGCTTCCCACATCCCTTAATGATTTTGTAGTACGATTTGATTTCATTTGTGGGGGTGGTCGGACGTTCCCGGTGGAGACAAGAGTATTGAGTCAGTTTCATTATGGTCACTATTCCAACATTTATTGAACAAATGCGGAAATTCATACCGAATAGTTCATACCACTCAAGGCTGTTCACGGGGACAAGGTACAAAGGTTGGATATCGCTACAAAGAATCACTCACAACTTTGTGTTCTTGCTAGGTGTCCAAACTGATTCTGGGGAGGCGGTGGGTATGAACAAATCAACGAATCGTTCTGGCAGAGATTATTGGCATTGGAAGGTGTAACCTGTTATCCTGGAGGTTATTCATCCTCAAGGTCGGACCCTGAAAATGAGGTGGTTTCCCTCTATTATCCCGAGGGTCGCTATTTCGGAGGAAAGTCGCAAACTCTCATGTTCAAGTCAGAGCCAACAACAATTCGAAAATTAGTGACCCAGAGATTGTTTTGGGAATTGCGACATACAGGATAGCGGACCCCCGATATTCAGTTCAGATTAACGAACTTCAGAAGAGAAAACTTTTGGTTATGAAGAGCAGTTCCGTTCGGCTGATGCGAGTATCTACGCTAGGCATTTTACCTGGCATGTGTTTTAATTCATCCTCAGTTGGCCATGGCTTCCCTTTGTTACCTCTACGGTCTGGTATATTACTATACACATTTGGGGCTCACTCATGTTCGTATCTTACATGTTAAAATTAGGTATTCACGTTGCCAGACATGGAGAGGTCTCGAGTTTGTCAACTTCTTAATTTCGGAGGGGGAAAACCCAGTACCCGGGGACGGGAAGACCACTCAGTTTGGGCGTGACGTAGGGGACCCTGACGGAATTCTCAAGTTATTTCTTGTAGCGGAGTCCGATGATGGGACGAACACCAAAAAGCTTCGTCTCAGCGTTCAGTATTTCTCGTCCTGCTGACCGAAGGCTATGACAGTCTGAAGCAATATTCGAAATGGAATGGGATGCCGTCAATTATGCGTGGTATAGGACCAATTAGTCCACAAAAAAGAAAAAAAAAAGAAAAAAACACTAACAATAAGTGTAGCCAACTTTGAGATCATCACTAATCATTAGCAAAAATACAGCAGAAACTTAAATGCCACCCCCCCCCTCAATTGTTGAAAACTGTTTCCTGTTCGTAGAGAAATATCGATTGGGTTAGAAAGTGCGCATGCTTGTCGTGATTCGCCCAAGGGTTTTTTAGGATTCCAATCTTACTTAGTGGATGTTAGAGTGCTTCTGTTCAACATAAATTGGAGGTAACTTCGAGGTCATCTGAAGTCAAATTTGCATGAATATGCTGTATTTCCAAGCTTCGTCGAAATCAGTAGATGTGGGACTGCATGGATTCTGAGAAAAGTAGAGATAGAGATAGCTGAGTTTCGCAACTAGTATTTCTTGGAGGAGAAAACCCTGAACCGCGAAGGAAATTAAAAAACCATTAAATATTGAAAATGAATACCGTAAAGTATGCATGGTTTCAGTGCAGTGCGGAACAACCTGGTGGAACACCCATCGGCATGTGATACGGCAGCTCTTGTGTATTCAAAGTTACACGAGGGTAATTACGTGTAATACATGTCGATGTTTTTTATGTAGTTCAGCAAGGCTAGGATAGCTCAACGGCCTACAAAAAATGATAATTTGTGATTTGCAAAAGAGTTTGTATAACTTTGCACTTAACACTGTTGAAAAACATCTCCCGAAGACCTGTCCATTTAAAGACCGCACCTACATCTATTGTATCAATTGCGACATCGTCAGTCGTAGTTTTGTCGGTACCATTGGGTGTCTTCTGCATACATTTTAAAGCTAGATTGGGCATAATCGTGGCCAAACGTTATCGATTCCTGGGGAAATACGACTAGGGACTTTAGTCAGGGGGAGAAGCGCGCGATTATTTGCAACTTTTTTCTCTGTATCATAAAGCCACTTTGAATTCGCCTGAGGACTCGGCGAAGAACCCAGAACGTGCTTTCTAAAACCGAAGACATAATAGGTTTTTGTCAAAGGCTTTCGCCACAAATGAAAATATAACGCATCATGATCGTTGTTCCGTGGCAGAAACAACATCTTCCATAATTTCTAAACAGATTCGTCGAGAAAGAACGATTTTCCCGTAGCATGCGGTGTGAGAATTTTTTAGTGCACCACCATGAGGTTGGTTGAAAAGAATGTTAACGATGTTGGATGGGAAAAATCACCTATCCAACAAAAACCATATTTCAGGCAGTGATGCAGAAGGGTAGTGGTCCCTTAGGGTCTCTATCCCAGGGTTGGCACCTCTTTCCGAATATGTAGCCAGGGGAGGTGGGGGGGCACCCCCTCTCCCTCCTTTTTATCGCCAGAGTACACCATCAAGATTTTACATAGTTGTGTTTGTCGCGGGAAATTTACTGACGCTCCTGCCCACCGAAGGGCTGCACGTCGTATGAGGGGTTCGGGGCAAAGCCATAGGGAACCAACTAGTCGGAGAACGATTGGAAGACCCCGACGGTTGTGGGTGTGTTGGACACTGTGTGGTGGGCCGAGGTATGTCCACCTCTCCGCCACGGTCGCCCGCTCCAATCTGGGGCGGGCCGGTACGGTTTGGTCTGGAAACCTCCTCTCGCTTCATGAGGAGAATGAGGTGAATTGGAGGGACTGTCTCTCTGAAGTACGCCGGCCGGGGATCGGCGAGATCATTGTAGGTGGCTACACCGATTACTGGTCTGGCCGCGACGAAGGCGCGGCGTAGCAGCGGGTGGTTTAATGTGGCAACCACCTGTTCCCTGGTAAAACAGGTAACACCGATCAACGTACGTATAATGCGACTGAGGATAACCACTTGTGGCGTGTTTATACATTGTCGCAGTGTACGCTGGACGAGGTAAGCGATGACTTGGTGAAATGAAAGCGGTGTGGATGCTGTTCACATTTGACTCAAAGGTCATAATTTTTCAAAATTTCAATACCTCCACTGGTGTTAGCAGGGATGGCGAGTCATGTCTTTCGCCCGCATCGGATATGGCAGCCGTGACGATAGCAGTATTCGGCTACTTGACTTTGATAGATAGTCGGAGCCGTTAGAATTGCTGGTTCTTGGTTTGGAGATTGATGCAAGGCGCTGGACAGATGGACTCCAATGATGGTGTTACTGTCAAGGAGATCGCCTATGTACTCATAGAAGGGAGAGGGAGGATGCTGCCTGAATCTGCCGGGTCTTTATCCCAGGACATCTCATCACAGGTTGCGGGTCATTGCACTAGGCCTTTTAAAAGGCTGACGAGAGCCAACGGAAGGACCCGAACGTAGGCTACAGTGTATGCGACAACGCTGCGGGGCAGGCGTTTGGGGGGCGGAGTGGCCTATAGGGATCATGAGCGGGTTGGACAAACTTCAAAGCCGGATCCTCGGGACAGCAGAGGAGTGCTTTCCTGGGAGCGTCCTAAGTAGGACCACCGGGGCCATTACTAGGGAAACATTCCGAAGCCATCGAGCGAGCCGCCAGACAAGGCTCAGTGTAAGGACTCAGGTTGTTTAGGGAAGCTCCGGCGCACGGCAACAGAGCCTGCGAGGCGGAGGTTCCGCGTCTTGTGAGTAGGGGAGGGCCACCTGGCAACGGGTGTCTCGCAGCCTGGCTCGCAGAGACGATACGAGAATCCGCCAACTTGGCCTATGTGGTGCGGTTGTCGAACTGTCAAGCAGCAGATGACGGCGGGGTCTTGCCCGAGGGAATTGATGTAAGGACACGTTAGGCTGGGTATTTTGAGGATTTGTGAGGAGTCCCAAGCCCGAAAATTCAGATGAATAATGTGGCAAACTTAGTGGCCGAACCCTCCTGTAGACTGTGAAGTGCTAATATCGAAGGACTAGAGAAGGAATTGGAGCAGGTTAAAGCGCGGGACAGCTCCCGGAGGTTGTGGCATACATGTACCCCCCCCGTGATGTCTAGCTGGTGGACAGGCGGCCATAGAGTTGTTCCATAGCCTCTATGCTCGGTTTAGAGCACTGGTGTCATCCCAACTGACTGAAAAAGGGACTTATATAGTTCAATCGGCAAAAGGAAATGATGATTATCGGGACGCTGCATTAACTATCGGAGGGTCCGTGTACCTGCAAGTCTGGGGCTAGGATAATCTGAATAGGATCGTGTCACTGCTTGCGCATCAGATTTCTGAGCGTAGGGCCAGTCTCCCGAGACGTCCAATGAGGGATCGCATCTTGGCACCCTTGGGTAGAGGCTTCCTCGTGGCCTATATTAATTTCCGCAAGGCCTTCGACTTCGTGTGTAGGGAGGTCATCTGACAATTCCCACGGGCAGCGTGTGTACCTCGCTGTCCCCGAGTGTGAGACAGCGGTTTAACTGGACTGCAAACACTGTTCAGCACTTGTATGGACCTGGATTATGGAGAAGGTTGTGGATAGTCCTGGCTGTGGGTCCATTAAGGGGGGGGGGGGGGATTCAGGGTTTCTTACCTGGAACTGGCGGATGATGCTGCATTTACTCGAGTTCATGGATTTTCTGGTTGAAGCCCTGGAATACTTAGTCGGGAGGCAGATCGTTGACCTTCAGGCGTCACGGACCAGGACTAAGATCCAGTCGTTGGTGGAATTTTCTGGGAAATGCTGCTGGGTTGGTCCAGGTGTTGGGCGAGAACGTGAAATCATGTTTACCTAGACAGTGTATAAGTGAGCTTCTTTGTGAGCCTGCCTGATGTTCAGTAGACGCCTGGATGGCATGGGAGTCAGGACATCACTGGATAGTGGTGTCTGGCAGTGCGTTATCTGAGCAAAAGAAAAAGAAACCAAGCTTCGGTTTTTTGCCTATTGTGTCCAGTCTTGCTTATTCTAATGAAGCCAGGACGCTCACTGCGTGATATCGGTTCCGCTGCAGGATCACAGATCTCAATGCCAGGGTTTCTCGGAGAGGCGGGTTGGGGAAGGTTAGCGGCCTATTCGCAAAGCCAACTTGGCGTCTTGGATATTGGCGCGCTTCCGGGGAGACGATCATGCCCATCGTGTCCTGTGTGGACGGGATTCGGTGGGTTGGGGCCGGAACGCCGTAGCCATCGTATCTCGTGGTTGGCGAAGCTTAGGGGTACCTCAAGGAGCTTGCGGAGGAGGCCGGGCGATGGGAAGCGGTGGAGGGACGCGCTAGCAGGTGTTTCAGCATGGCTCCCATGAGAGGGAGAGATTGATAGCAGTAGGTTTCGTTATTACGAAGTTACATGTTGTCACGAAAGGAAATGTAGTCACCTGCCAAACGGTGTGGCTGATGTTATTCGAGGGGCATCAGGAATGTGAAGGTTATATCAGTATATTAAGGGTCGCACAGTATGCGTATTTGGAAGCAAGCGAACATTGCAGGGAATATTGTGTATTCTGCTGAAACAAGGGTCGAAGATCGAACGTACTGGGGAATAATAATTTGGAATAAAATTACTCAAAGATGTTAACATGGCCAGACATGCCATACATGTCG
The DNA here is from genome assembly GCA_026419785.1 of Sclerodactyla briareus. Lineage (NCBI taxonomy): Eukaryota > Metazoa > Echinodermata > Holothuroidea > Dendrochirotida > Sclerodactylidae > Sclerodactyla > Sclerodactyla briareus. Next base: position 383,418 of record JAODTK010000289.1, on the reverse strand, counting down.
ATAACAGCCCGAGTCTTGACCTTGATATGATCAGCAATGGATGTAGTGAGGACTAGTCTGTGTACCGCAAGTATGATAACAGACCAACACAATCTGGAGGGACAGGGACACATGTCTGTTGAAAGTACACAATGATACATACAAGGAGCACCTTTATCATAATACAAATAAAAGTTCTTCTCAATCGCCCCTAATATATGTTGGAGTGATGAGGATATCTCTACGAATGAGATATTTGATACTTTGATCTATGTACAGTCGTTAAAACCTTTAATCTACTCATGAGCTATCCTAGCTATGTTGAATGTTCTATGGAAACGATATAGTTACTGAGGGAATTCGCACTAGAAATCAAACGCAAAAAAGAGCAAACCCCAAGGGTTTTTAGCCTTGAATAAATCCATACACGAAAGAGGCAGGGAAGGCCGGAGTCTCGCGATGGAAGTATTGGTATTTTAAAACATATGAATAATAATTTTGATATCTCCAGTGACAAGATTTTCCCCGCATAGATAAAAAACGGTCCGCATTCGTCATGTTTGACCAATTACTAGTACGGCAAATCAGTAAGGCTAAGGATCTAAAACGAGTGACTGGTGAAAGTCTGGCTTCCGCAAGTGAGATATATCAAGTTCACTTCTTAAGAAATAACCACGCATAACCGCATTTTGTTGCTTCCTTGCATGGTACCAGTTCACGCGACGGAAGTATTGTAAGAATTATGTGTGTTCGGTAATCGGACTGTAAAACTATGTGGAGCAGGATTCAGCGGTTTAAAGGACAACTGAAGGATGCAATTATAAAGAGGCTAATATAGTAGCGGTACAAAAAACACTTAATTCGTCAGTCCAAAATGGTCATACGACGTTACACAACGGAGTTACAGCCTTTGAAGTTTGCGCATGTGTAGTGAGCAAGATCGAAAGCACCCCATCATGCAATGGATACATACACAACATGACAACAACTTTTGGTTTCCTATTGAAATCACCCATTTTTATTTCTTCGGAAGGCAATTTAGTTTATGGAAGCGGGATGCTGTAGTGACATAACTTCCCGGGTCGTCCAAGTGTGACGGACATTGAGTTATGCGCAATTTGGTTCTTCCCCCCCAAGGTCCTTGGCAGAATGAACTTTGAAGGCCACTGAACCCCACGTAGGAACCACTGTTGTATCCAAGCTGCAGTTGTCCTTTAACAATATTCATGCCAACCCCCTACTTCGACTACACAAGACTTCGGCATGATGTCGGAAGAGAGAATCGTAATCATGGGTTAATTGACATCTTAGCAGTTTCACAGATACACGTTCGATTCGGGGCGCCGTCCCATGCTGAGTAAAAGGCTATGCTTTATACGAAACTCAACACATGGATGAAGGGTCGTCATGCAATTCCACAAGTGTATTTGCCAACATGTGCATGTTCTAAATATGCATCTGTCATTTGTAACTTTAGGTAGGAAACCGCTTGTTGTTTCCCTCGCAATTTTAGCGAGAAATACCCAAAATGTGAATTGAGGGGAATTTTACTTTTTATCAAAATTTTGCAATTAGACATGATATTCAGAGTAAATAAGGGTTCAATGTTTTAATAAGAAGAATTCAAGAAGATAAAAAGTCAACAAAGCAAAGGGTTTCTCTAAAAAAAAAAACCCAAAATCAAAACTTCCTAGAGCATGATCTTTTGGGCCAAAATCTAGGAATCGCCGATTTCTTACTAGTTTGAAGTTAGGAATACGTTAAGACGAGCGATTGGCGGATTTGTTGGATATTGAAAAAATAATTGTCAGCGAAAAGACTGAGTTCAAATGGAAAACCTTCCCCTTCAACGAGCGATTAGTGAGTGCCAGGAATATGGGTTAGGGGAAGAAAACCGCGGGGATGATCAATCCATAAACCGGTTTTTTCCAGGCCTTGATCGTCTCAGTCTATCCACCTGTGAAAGTAGGTGACTTGTGAAAGTTCATGATGTTCGCATGTCACTTTTTCTACATTGCGGACAACTGAATCAAGTATCGAGGGGTGTGTAGGCCCGATGTTGTACGTACGGTAGGATACATTGCGATTGAGCAGTAGTGCAATGTGTACACGAGCTGGAAGGTGGGGATATGTGGGTAATGTTCCGGGGAATATAATGTGACACGCATTCGAACAACTTGTGTGGAAACACTGCACACGGTATATAAGTATCTAGTTTTCGCGAACTCAGCTCTCCAACTCAAAGTGGTACTCAATATGCGAATTACAGTTTGTTCCAAGCCTCACAGCTGCCTCTGTTTGCCACAGTGTATTATTGTGATCAATTAAATTCAAATCGTTAAAACCCACCCATATCTTCACTGCCAGCATTTTTCTAACGCTATGGTCAAATGTTTATGATTACTTTCCATCATGTTGTGAACAAGAATCGCCTACAAACTAGTTGAGCCAGTAGGTTACACCTTAACGCCGAAACCACATTACTGCCGGTGACTAAGCAATGCCGTGGAAACTAGTACAAAAGGTTGGTCAATGGATTTGGGATGAGGTGGGGTTGTCATTTCAAATCGGGGTGGTACCCTCCTCCACCCTCTCAAGTGTAGTATTGCAAAACAAGGAAAAAAGAAGAAACATGTATCTATAATTGTTGTCTGTTTGTTCCATTAACATGGGTGGACGATTCGTGGGTATCACCATGACCTTCCATCTTAGTGGCTTTAAAATAACACTATTGATTGTCACAATTTAGGGAATGGCCCAGAACGGCTTCTGATACACGAATTTTGCTAATTCGTCACTCCAGGCGAAGGTGTATCAATTACATTATACTGGCTCATATTTAATCCCCATTAGGAATGTATTTGTTTACTGCTGAGGTTTCTGAGTTGAGCCTAATCATGTTACTGGCTCAATAGAATGTTATATAGTAATTAAAACTTTGCAGTGGGAGTAAATTCAAGTATGAATACTGCCAAGTATAATCATAGAAGCAAACCTAAATCCCAAAAACAATCAGCATTACACGAAGGTTTTAAAGGTTTTAAATTGCTATATGCTGACGCCACCCGAGTGTGTAGTCGTTTGAGTTGTTCTTTCCTCCGCTTAAAACAGTTTGTCATTCACTTTCCAAAATACCAATTCAAGACCTAAAATCTCACCATCCAACTGATAGCGAATAATATTGAAGGCGCGATGCTGCAAAATGGAATTCGAACAGTCCCCGAGATAATTTAGGAGACGATCATTGTCTGGTTCCATCTGGGGCAATGTTCGTGCCTCAAAACTTATTGTTATAGCGTTCCCCACAGGAAACATTGAGTGGAGCCTGGGATAAAACTCTATTTTAGGACTTGTCGTGGAAAGTGGAACGGAGGCAGGAGGGGTCATGTGGAATAACCCGAAGTGTTTTAAAGGCAATGATCGATGATAAAAAAAAAAA
>JAODTK010000289.1:0-375000 GCA_026419785.1 Sclerodactyla briareus | reverse complement strand
TAGAATTGACGGCTGTGACAGCCTTTATGTCTCACATTCGACTCAAATTAACTCAATGAAATGCCACATCAGACACGACTCTATTGTGCCGCTTGTGTTGATTCATCAGAAGTCGCGGCCATGACGTGGCCATGTGACTCTGTCTGCGAACATTAATTTCTCCTTTAAAAAAAAGTCATATCCAAGTTTATCATATAGGCGTTGATTATATTGATAAGCTTGGTATGACATTTGAAGTTGGCAAGAAACGTTAAAAACACAAATACAAACGCACATATATGATGACACGATTGTTCTATTAGTTTTCGTATTCAAAGACAAACAGAGGGACATGGAATTCAGGCATACATATTCTACTGACAATCATTGAGCATCCCTTTATACCCACGGGAACTGAACGCTACTCATGGGAGTATATATAGGACACAGGGCCTAACATGGTAATATATGAATGAGTTTGGAGCCTTGTTATTTTTCCGCTGCTGGATACAGTTGTGGCGGGATGGGGGATACTACTGAGAGGAATCGTGAACACATGGATCTATGTCGTACTAGCTACCTAAAGTAGTTAAATATTTAGGTTCTAATGGTTTGGCTGAAGTGGGTGGAAGGCTATAATTTAATTGCTTTTGAATAATCAATGGATATACATTTGCGATTAACAAATGAAATGCTAAGCAATAACGGTACAGACAGGGACAGATTAATCAATCACTAACCATCACAAAGTTACAGTTCCCTATCAGTTATTGATCATTATGAGGTCATTATTCACGTGTTATGTCATGTAGTATCTAACTTCAGGCAACCATTAGTATTCGAAGTGAAGTATTGCCCCGAGTAGATATCAGATACATATGGGAGAAGTAGACGGGGTCGAGGCCAACACAAATTTGATTGCGAAGAAAATCCTCGTTCTCAAGAGAGTGTTGCGGTAATTGAATATCATCGGGTCCAGATTAACTCTTCGCGTGTGTTAGAGTGGTGATAGGAGGTATCTAAACAATAACCGGTACCTTTAAACTGATAGTTGACGAACAGCCTGAAATAGTGCAGAGGCACGCTGTCACTGACATGAGTAATTGTTGAATCTCTGCCTCCTTTAAAATAAGCGGTGAGACAAAAAACTGAACGGAAAATAATACATACGGAAGTTTGAGAAGGTAAATGTTTTCTTTGATAACGAATATTCAGTAATTTTCGAATAAGAGAGCGTTTGTGTAAGTCAGAATGGTTGGAGCAAGTTTCTTCTTTGTACAACCTGGGGAAGGGGGAGAAATGGAATCTGATTATCGATTAAACATCGGACACTCGAAAAGACGAAAGCAGGGGCAAAATTGTTTAAAGTACAGGATATTAAGGTAAACGCTACAGACGTGCACATACGTGCTACTCATCTCTAACAAAAAACTGTATTCCTTTTTATACCTCCCCCGTTATGACACACGCAACACGGTAAGGTCCGGGGAGATATGGTTTTGGGGCTTGTGTCGTGCTGCCGCAGTTTCCGCCGTTCGCCGTTGTTGTCCCCGCCGTTGTCGTCGGAACAACTTTAGATGTTAGCGTAATAACTCTCCAAACGCTTTATCGATTGATCTAACTTGGTATACATGTCCGCCCAGTAAAATGTCGGATTTTTGGCGTTGTTTTTTTCGTTGGTATGTGAAGAGGGTATTACTGGTTGTGTAATGCCCTCTAATCTGACAGCTTTTACTTCCGAGGCGCTATCGGCTAACAAATGGTTTGACTTTCATCTCGCAATTATCGCCTAATCAAAGAGGCGCGCCACAACGTTTGCATGGTTTTTATTCCATTTAACAACTACGACGTATTACCTTATTTGACCACATATCATTCAAATAGAGGAACAAGTTGTAGTACACGCTGTACGTTACCGTAATTTATGTACGTTATACAGATTGCCCCTGATTCGTCTTTTCGAGTGGCGATGCATAAATCGAAAATCAATTTCCACCTTTTCACACTGACCCCCCCCCCCCCCCCCACCCCAACAGATGTAACAGAGACAGCTCCAACCATTTCCCAAACACTCTCTTATTCGACTAATTCACTGATTAATTCATTATCATACCAATATCGACCTCCCCCATAAATTCCGTATGTTTTAATTTCCCGTTCTTCAGTTTTGTCTCACCGCTTATTTTAAAATGAGAAGTTGTGTGATGCAACAAGATAACATGTTCAGTTGACAGCATGCCTCTGCAATATTTCAGGCGTTGTTCTAAACCCCACTTTAACAACACGCCGATAGTTAATCTGATCGAGGTATTCATTCAACTAGAATCGCCGGGCGGGTTTAGCGCAAACGTGTTATCCCACTTCGATCAATCAGAGCGTGAATTGTGCCTCGTTTGTTTTTTGATCGGGAGGGGCTAGACCCGGGAAGTGGGAAGGTTGGTTCCAATGCACACACCATGCTACACATGTGCAAATGTCAAATCAGCAAAAAACTCAGTTTCGCAATTGAAAACCAAAATGGCCGCCGTCAGAGCTGGCGGGCGACGCCCACTTTTAGACCCATTCAAGTTTTCATTAGACGATATGCGTCCAAAGTGTCATATGATCCGACAAGGCACTAGGGATTTATTGTACAAATACTATCAATTCAGTTTTGTTGAAAATCCAAGATGGCCGCCGCCAGAGTGGTGCCGTGACGCCCACGTTTGAAATCGAAGTTTCGTTGTCAATCGGACATTGCGTTAGAGGAGTTATTAGTTAAACACGAACAATTTCCGGCGGACGCGGCATCGGCGGCAGAGGACGACCCCCCCCCCCCCCCCGGCTGCCAAAACTATTAATATCTCTCCCTAATATACCTCTCTTGAGTATGTGGATTTTCTTTCAATCAAATTTGTGTGCCCTGACCTCGTCTACTTCTCGCAATATATATCTGACTCGGGGTATTGGCTTAATGAATACTAATGGTTGCCTGATGTAGATGACGACATGGCGTAGCAAGTGATAATGATACTCATAATGAATCAATAACCGATAGGGAAACGGTACTTTGTGATCGGTTAGTGATTTCATTGCATATCAGTTCAGTGCGTAATCGTATATGTATATCCATCTACTTAAACTTCAGCCAGACCATTAGAACCTAAATATTATAATACTTTATGTAGAAGAGGGGACTGAAATAAAGTGTTCCCGATTCTCTCAGTATTACCCCATCCCGTCACAATGTTCGATTAGCGAAAAAACGGCCTCCAAAAACCCTATATATATACTCCCAGGAGTAGCGTTCCAGTTACGTGTGGCATAGCGGGTGCCAATGTGTTCGAGTAGAAATATGTTATGTATGAGTTTTGTCAGTGTTCTAGTTGTCTTGAAAAAGGAAACTGATAAAACATGATGAACTACAAACCTTGTACCAAGCATGGGCGTTGGGATTTGTGGCCTTGCAAACTCAATACAACTTCATACCAAGCTTATCAATATATCAACTGCCATATAAGTAAAATCGACTGAATTTTGAAGAGAAAAAAATCTAATTTCACGACAGAGTCATCAAGCATGTCATGGGCACGCGAATTCCGATGAATCAACACAAGAGGCACAATAGAGTCGTGTCTGATGTGTGGAATTCCATGAGTTAATTGAGTCAAATGTGGACATAAGCCTGTCAAACAGTCAAATTTTAGTCGAGCGTAGGTGTGAAAATCCAGAGACAAGTATACCTGTGTATTCCCACCCAATGACTTATTTTAGTAATTTGGGATTGGGGGTCACATTATCACTCAAATTTTTTCGCAGCAAGATTTCGCAGCGGAATATTCACTGTGCGTCCGAATACTATTAGCTTACTCTTAAACATTTTCCAACGTGAAAGTCGTATCGAATACTTTGGGACGAATGTTGGACATACACATGAAGACACACTAATTGGAACATAACTTTATATAGTCACAGATATCGTGGTTGGTTCACCAATAAAATAAATCCAATAGCGAGAGCATGACATGCACTTTCACATTTGGAGACCTACCTACGGCTACGTATGGAATACTATTTTCAGCAGGAATTTAAGTTTATAACTAATCACAGAGCCGATAATGAACTTGTAACTTGAAAGAGCGAGGATACAAAAACCACTGGTTACTCTTAATGGTCAGCCTGGGTGAGGCTCGTATTACTTTTACAGGATTAAAAAACAAACAAACACATTTGATGATGGCATAGATGGATTAGCGAAAAGCTGTGAGAGCTAACCATAACTGGGAGTCCAGTAAGCGGGAATACATTTTCTGAAATTGATAAAAGAGGAGAGAGAAGGCGGATTTATACGCAAACCAAACCGTTATGTATTTGAGGATTGACCGATCCGCATATCTTGCTCGGACGGGTTTTAATAAATATAACTTATACTGACGACTTTTTCATTTAGATGAAGAATGTTGAAATGCGACCTAATTAGGAACTCGAATAAATCGTGAGAGTGACAAAATGTTGCAAGAAATGTTTCTCTCATGGGCTTCTGTTTACTTACCATGGCCCATGCGTTGCTCCACGCAATAATTTCAGACACCGATTTTTCTGGTCGTTCACACGTCCATGGTGCAGTTTCAATGAACTAATTCGTATAATCACTGTTCAATGAAAAATGAGGCTAGCGTCGGTTTGAATCGGTTGGGCATAATATGATACATAATGTATGATTGTAATTGTAGCAACACGTCTCTCATAACGAGGTATCATACTTTCAATTAATCTGAACATCCCTGGGTCCACGAACCCCCCTGCGAGCGTTTTAATCACACGAATAGTTAATACGACGTCGAGCTCCGAACAGCAGCCGGGCACGGGATATCAAGGGAATTATTTCCAATTTTCCATCACTGAACAACAATTGCCGCCGTCCACCATTCCAACACTCAATTGAGGTTTGGTATTGCGATCTCAAAATATATACCAGCGGATTACGTGAGAAATACCATAGTCTATTCATGGCTTTAGGTCGTCCGATTCGACGAATATGGTCTGCTCATTCTTGGAATCACGCGCTCACCTAAATGAATAATTAGGCCTGTAGAATAATTGTGCCTTATGGTACACTCGAATCGGCTGGAATTCGGTAGTGGTTTCGCTGGTATGTTATAACGTAATAAATAGTCAGGGTACCCAAACGTCCTGCTATATTTCATGAACAATGGCAGATCGACCTCTTCCACTCAAGCGTCTCCCACATGGCCTTTTAGCGGCCACCCACAATTACGTGAAAGCGCTGTCTAGTTTTCTCTAGAGAAACGGATGATGGGAGTTCAGAAGATCAACTAATAATCTGCGTAAGTCAGTTTCCGTCATTGTTGATTCTAATACCCAATACACACAGTGCTAGATCGTAAGTTATTTATTTTACCATTTCATGGAGATAAATCTCAGTAGGAACAAAGGAAAAGAAAAATAACAATGTCTTAACGACTCAGAATGAACTCATGTGTATGGCTAAACTTAATTAAGTGAATCAGGTTAAAACCCATTATGCAGTATGGAAGGGAAGAGTAGGTCAACCAGGTTTTTTGTTTTTAGCATGTTGGTTCATTCCACAATTCGTTACAAAATAGTTTAAGCAATATGCATTTTTTTTTTTTTTTTTTTTTTTTTTTTTTGTACTCACAAAAAGTTCGCTGGACAAAATCAGCGATATATTCGTCATGACTTGTCAATCTTTCACTTTATTCGCCTGACCCAAATAACATGCATATCTCTTGTCATCCAGAGGTCAGATTCAAATGGTGGTAAAAAATGGTCACCTCACCCATATTAGTATAAGTTTATTAAAAAAAAATTAGAGGGTATATCATCACATATCGTCAGTTTCTTCTAATGATTGTCCTATAACTGGAGTTGCACACAATGACAGTCTTCACGTTTGCTTACGTTGCGTCACTGTTGATGTGCAATACGATTTTTTTTTTTTTTTTTTTTGTTACCTCGGATGACCGAATGGGAACTTATAAGCTATTTATGCTTGGTACTGTATGTTAGGCCAGTCGGACTATGCAAATTAACATTCATCTCATTGGATGTACTCCAGCTAAAACTAGCCCTAGTTTCTTTCCAGCCCCAATCCTAATTTAAAACATTTGGCAACATTTTCGACAATTATGTTTGCTCGCAATACTTCTGGGGCGGCCATTGTGTAACACGTAGAAGCCAACTGACGCACCGCCGATTGTCCGAAGATAAATATCATCGGCAGTAGTGCAAAAGGCCTGTTATATATACAAACACATATAAGCTCTCAGCACATACAAGAACAAAGGCAAACTACCTCCATTCTGTTAATCCTATGTGCTGATGGGGATACACTGGTATATCCGGAATGACATACGTGGTCGTGAATTCTACAAATTAACAATATTGGAAGTGACTCGTGTTCGAGCAAATACCATTTTCAACAAAACAAGCACGTACGAAAACATTATTAGGATGCACGGCATTTTAGGAATCAAAAGTGTCTCAGGGCAATTAAGACAAAGACTGACCTATTTTCAACTACTTGCCCTAAACGTACAGCATTTAATTTCACACTGCGAGTCCCGTATCCAAAATCTGAACGCTACGTTGAGCAACATGAACCCTCTAGAAACCTGCACACATTTGTTCATCACCTAGTTCAGGCACACAAGATGTCCTAAACTTAAAACCATCTGCATGAACAAAACATGACCTAACCGCATATCACTCAATGCTCAATAGGAATCGATTGCGAACTGGTAACAAGTGCCATTGGTCCCAGATGATGCGACTTGGATTCTCAATAACCCTGATATTGTAATGTAAATATGGTACTCATTAGGACGACAAAAGCTGAGATACTGGTGAGTCGACACTCATTGACGAGAATCACGAGAACATCTGTCGTTTCTGGATTAAGACAATTCAGCGCAATCCGTGATGACGACGCTGCTTCAAGTAGAAAGATTGTTGATGGAACGCATCGGGCAGTTCTCGGAGGAGGTCAACAATGAGAACCACACGAATGCCCATATCGCTCGTTCGCCGAATTTCTGTGCTTCGATTCATGTTAACAGAGAATATGCCACTGTATAATCAAAACACTTGTTCAAATTACGCCTGAATAAGTTAGGGTCCTTTAATTTATATAAAAAATATCTGTGAAGAAATATCTAAAGAAAAAGTAGGCCTACAAACATTTGCAGATGACGGTGAGAAGTCAATTTGTGTCCGGTACGCCTTCAACCGATAGCGTGTGAGACGAGGTGGCTTGGAACTAAATGCATTTCGATCGTCTTGATTTCCTTGTTCCAAATTCGACCGTCCGTTCAGTGGAGGCGAACTTATTGATTGGTGTAAAATTGGCAACTATTGATATTGATGGCGATATATCGTTTTAACCGGGTAAACTGAAAAAGAACCTAGTTATCACAGTAACGCTGTGTAACTTAGCAAGGAGCGAGGGGCGGGAGTTACTGGTCCGAGAAGTCGGCGTAAAATGTTCGTAGTTACGAGCATTGCTACCAAAACTTGACCCTGCGGAGAGCTATAAACTAATTGAAACGAAGCTGACACATCTACCTGATTGCAGTCTGATTCAGTTTTCCTTACAGTTTCCAGCTACTCTAGGGACTGGATAGTTTATTGACAGATTGTAAAACTAGGTAAGTGAAAACTCTATTTGCGTTGCTTACACTGCGGTATGTGGTGATTAGTCAGCTGACGTCACGATAGAATAACTATTGTCTCTTGCGTGGTTTATTCTCAATGGCGCTGAACGAAAGAGTCTCTCAAATTTGTCCAATCCGGAAATGGGTATGATGGTGAAATTTTGAGGTAAAATTGAACTGGACCCATCCAAAGGCACCATCGGTTGAGAATTCCACCTTGCCAAGTGAACGAAATAAAATATCTAAGTAATAACTGAAAAAAAGAAGAAATTATTCATGACAATACCGTTTCCTTTAATCAATTAAGTACTATACATATATACGTAGTTATATAAATATTTGCATATGGAGAAGGAAAAGGTTTATAGGCATTATTCTTTGTCTGACGGGCGGGAGGCGTGGGGGGGGGAGCATTAGCCGATAATTGAATGCGATGTCCTAGCGTAACCCTGTTTGTCAGAGAAAATGTATACCCCCTGCATAACCCTAATGTTTTTCAAGTGATCCACATTCCGAGAGACATGTTGCTGTAATTACACAACCCTTAGGATAGATTAATCCTAGTCTCTAAAATTTGGTAAGGGTTCGAAAGTTTGAAATAATAAAGTGCGTATGGTTATCAGTAGCGCTGCGAACCTCTTTCGTATGTGAGATGGGTAGAAATTAGGTGACTTCTCAACGGTACGAGTGAAGTTAGAGATTACGGCTGTCTGGTACGCCACTGATTGACGATTTATTAGTGATTACTTTCAACAAAACATGTATCATAAAGTAAAGGTGAGTAATAATATCACCAAATATTATCCGTCCCGACGCGTGCTCCATGCAAGATTCTTTGACTCTCGGGGCATCTCCCAACCAATGACGTTATTGAACAGAACCTAGAAACAAAATGTCATATGCTTCTATAGGAATGATCATGCTTACGAAACCATGGTGTCTTTTTGTTCTGTGAAACGACATTACGTTTATCGGAATTGGGGACTAGATTATATTACATAAGGTTGTGCCATTGCCTTTCCCATGCAATGGAAACCTGCAGAAGTACGGGAAACAATGAGGCATATAGTAGTATCGCGAAGAAGAGGGCAGGAGCAGTGCTGAGAGAGATATCACCAACACACCCCTGTGTGCGTTCCATGTGTTTTCGATATTCTTCTGCTGACCCTCCAATGTATTACTCTCCACAAAGGAAAAAATAAATATGGCGTGTCGAAAATATCAGTGAGTGATTCACCATCCAGTTATAGTCTGCCTGTGGCCTGCTATCCCGCGTGAAACTACTCGATAAACTGGCGTATGAAACTTGGAATAGAAGGTGGCTTACGCTCGTACTCTGCACTCCTGCGGCCACGGGATAATTTGTACGAATAGGTGATATAGGATGAGCTGATTCTCCAAACTTCGACAAAACAATTCTATAAGTAATAAAACCCCCCCCAAAACACCGCATCACTATATCAATAAAGTCAAATTTTAGTGGGCAAAATTGTTCAATGAGTAAAGGATAACGATTATATATCATAATGGATGCGTAGAATGAACAGAGGTAAATTGGGAAGATTTTGAGTAGGAATGTATAGAGGATCGGTCACAGTCTTGATTCATTCCCTCGGGTGACAAAAAAAAAAACATTACAAAAGGGGTAATTATATAATCATACCTCTGAACAATACGACCAGAATCTGTCCCATTCCCCGAAAAATGAGGGAGAAAGAATTAACAACAGTCCTAAGCACTTGGTTACCAGAATGTTATGGTCGTATTTGCATAGTGCTATATTATCGTAAAAAAAATCAGTTGCAAAAGCCGTTGAGCCCAGTTGAGATTCCACCGAACTGACCTGAAACAGTGGAGATTGTCACTTACAAGTTAGAATCGGCTCCCTAATTTCTCTATATCAACCTGTTGCTGTCGGAAAACGCGGCAAAGACCAATACCCCCCACATTATAGATGTATATGTTACATGCACTCATGGAGTACAGAAGAATACGCAGTCAGGTATACTTGAAAAGGTCATTGGTATCAATTAATGAGCAGTTACAGTCTCTTTCTTCTGAAACTGTCCAGTGACGTATTGCTATATTTGGTTAATACGGATCTTCGGATGAGTCGATCGTTGCTTTTAAAGAGACAATCGTCCGCCGAACATTTGACGATAATGACTGATGGCCGTCAGCCTGCTGAAAAAAGTGTATACCCTACCCACGAATCTCAAAGTTTCCAACTCATCTCGTTCTTTGTTATTCACATATAAACAGGACAATATCGTGTCGCAACCCCTGTCGAACAAGGGACATTTCGATCCCCTGATATGATAGCAAGAACAAATCGTTTGACGGATATATCGGGAACCTTTGCATTTGCCTAATATAGTGACGATATACATACTGAAACCGGATTGCACGGAGGTAGTTGTCTGTTGTGACGTCATGAATAGGACGCTGTCGATTCTTCACCAGTTGCTACCAGACGGCAACTGCAGTTTCATTTGAAGCAGTGGACAGTTATTCAACAGTTATTCGTTTCTTCGAAGAGTAGTAAACTGCAAGTGTATCAAGGCATCCCTGTAGCGGTCCACACCTTTTAAAAAGCAGACCCACTATCTCATAGCTAAATACGACTTTCTTCATTATCGATCACTCACTTCAAATAGAAGATAGACACAGAATAACTACCAGATCATTAGTCTATAAAGGACTAACGACCGGCTGAAAGCACTGTCGTAATAAAGGACAGTCATCTCCTCCCCTCTAATATTCAACAGTCAGCCAGTACCAGAACAAGCTACATTTTACCGTTCTTAAACACTGGTTTGTGAGGAAAGACCTTCCTCATGGAAGAATTTTTCCGAATTCATTATACGACATTGTTCTTCTTCAAAGGGTCGCTGCTTCAAAAGCCAGTGTTTCGAAGGCGTCCCTACTCGGATGTTGTCCGTCTATCTCGAAATGAGAGGTTCAGAAGCTGGTATGAGTCCGGTTGATGCTTGTTGTATTATAGATGAAACGCTAGGGTTTACGGTTCAGGGTTTAAACCTAGCTTATAGTGCTTCAAGTGAAAACATAGATAACTATTCCATGCAGGGGGCCTTGCGTTGCTGTCTGATCTGCTGGTGTGGTAATGTCGTGCCACTGGAAAAAACAAGACCTTGAACACTATTATAAATAAAGCTCGTAGTGTGGTCGGAGAGCCTCAGTCGTCTCCCCGCCCCCCCCCCCCCCCTCCCCCCCCCCCCCCCCCCCCCCCCCCCCCCCCCCCCCTGTCGACTCGATTACCAATGCCTACTGGAGTCCAAATTAGACACCGTTTGGACTGGCACTAGTACTCGCTTCATCAACTTCTCATGAATTAAGGATGAGCGAGGTATCGTAGACCGAACTCCTGAGGCTCGAAACGAATAGACATCGGAGGTCATTTATTCCCTGTGCAATGAAGGTTTAATGATATTCGCGACGCTACTTGACTTTTTATTTGAAGCTCTCTATTACCTCGTATATACCTATACATCCCCACGTTTATTACGCTCCATTATATCGGTCCTATATGTACGGGCACAGTACTTGGGAATTTACCTCTAGATTAAATGGAGTTGTACTCAATTCACTGATACTTACTTACACAATTGCAATGAAGATATTGTTCGTCTCAAGAGCGTGATGCGTTCAAGACAGTCTTGATTTATTTTGCAAGAATTGTGGGCACGGTCTTCAGGCATGGCGTTATCTTCTCTCTTAGGATGTTGTGGCGTCAGGTCTTCATGAGGATTTGTCCTCCCTGACCCTTTTCACTAAAGTAACTAAAGAAAACTAAAGTAAACTAAAGTAAATAAAGTAATTGAACTAAACTAAACTAAAACTGAACTAAACTAAACTAAAGGCCTTCGTCTTATAGAAACCTGTAAGACATGCTCTTTCAATTTATTGTTATTGAACATCATTTGTTGATCATACACCATGCACATATTTCGGGACATTGTCTGGATAACATAGCATTAGATATTCTATCGACATCCCTATGGAGTGGAAAGTTGTATCATCAGCATAAATATCGGCAGAACAATTAATACCGTAGTTCATGTCATTTATAATCGAATGAATTGAGGAGGACCGAGAATTAACCCTTGCGGGATACTATGTGTCACATGTCGCCACAGGCCGCAAAAGTAGACAGCTTTTTTTTTTTTCTCAAAAGAAACACAAACTATAGGCTCAAATAGCCAATGATATGCGGGAATACTTTGCCATATTTACGATTCCAACCTAGTGAATGGATGGCTACGTGTATTTTCATGTAATGTCGAAAGCCGGAAACCGCTACTATTGCCCTCGTTAGAATCACAAACCGGAATCGGACCAGGCCTCCCATAATTATTCACCCACATTCTTTACCAAAAGGCTTCATGTCTCGGCGTGCTCTAATCAACACACAGTAAAGTTCCCTTAATTTAGGGATGTAACAGCCTCTCGTGCAGAATCGATAGTATCTATCATTGCCTCGATATCCTCAGAAGAAGGGTCGAGAGTTTTCAACTGGGTCAAGTTTATCCTTAACAAGTAAACGGTAAGTAGACCCTGTCCAGATCATCCCGCCTGACGTGTGCTATAAATTGGGATCCTGGGCTATTGATGAGATGACTAGCTGGGATGACTCTCCAGACGGTTTTAGTATTGGCATAGGTCACAACCCCTACATTATCGACATCGTGAATCAAGACTCCTACGGTGCATTATTGAGGCGAATTAGCTCATCGGTTGGAACACCAACTTGCACAACCATTGAATTGCGAGTTTGGAGCCCCATCTGTAGCCCGAGGACTCTTCCGCAGCGCTGTTGGACAGGCATCGTCTCCCGGATTCTCACGCCACCCACGTATTGGTGTGGTAATTTTTTTGTGGTGACTTGTCTAGAGTAGGAGCCGCGTATGTTGTCCAGCCTAATAGGAGTACTAGAAGAATGGTGCGTTGGGAGATGCAGGCAGAGCTGCGTAGCAATATAGCCCACGGGTGTGGCAAGTCACTTACATCAGAGGTATATTTGGTGAAGCGCTTTGAGCATCCTCTCTTCGCGTCGTGAAGAGGCTATCCAAAAAAGAGTTATTATAATTATTATTACCGAATCAACATGGGCCTGTACTACGACCAGACCATTATCAACCAAGTGTACCCACCACCCCGTATGCACCATGACAAGAAAGGCATACGAGAACAAAGGCTTGTCTGGTATTGAAATTCCATCATGCATATATTGTCAATATAAAATTATATGAATGTGGACAGTGCTTGTTAAAATCCTCACCTGGCATCACATGATCTATGCATTTTCCAACTGGTCACTGGGCATTGACATCCCCAGTGATATGTTGGAGCAAACAGCACCGATCTTTAATTTAAAACCTATATAATTGTGAAATTCCCAAAAGCTCCATAGAATAATCAGTACTTTTACGATCAACCACTGCAGAAACGAATGTTGCATGCAACAATAATATAGGCATATATCAGCAACTATAAATACTGATGGCCGACAATACGGTCGGATCTAATGTTCATAGCTCTCCTCCTAGGTTAAACCTGTTTCTGTTGAAAACTCTCGGCTATACCACTAGAAATTCTATACAGGTATACGTTTGGTCAATGCTGTTGAAGATTTCCATGCCATGTATATGCGTGGAGACTGTTAATATAGTGTACTTAATTTGAAGTTATACAGATCTTAGCCAGGGTTTTCTTTCATTCACACAACTATCTACAATAGATGAAATCGGAACATATAATAATATCAATTTTGCATTGAAATTGAATCCTCATAGGTTGAACATGTTTCCTGTGTGAAAACTCCCCTCTCGGCTATACCACTAGAAATTCTATAAGGATATACGTTTTGGTCAATGCTTGAAGAGTCCATGCCATGTATATATGCGTGGAGACTGTAATATAGTGTACTTATTTGAAGTTAGTTACCCCGATCTGGCAAGTTTTTCTTTCCCACCACTATCTCACAATTAGATGAAAATTCGGAGACCTATAAGAATATTCCAAAAAAGTTTTGCATTGAAATTGAAACAAACCCCTTGGTATCAAAAAACAAACACCTTTTATTAACGCATCTGGTGAGATATGCCGCCTAGGATTTTGGTACTGGCCCTCTACAGTCTCCAGGGGGAGTCTTGTTTATGGACAATGATTTGTACATGAGCCGAAAACGTTAATCAATGGACAGCGATTTTTACTCAAAAGCGCAAACACAAACTATAGGCTCAAATAGCCAATGATATGCGGGAATACTTTGCCATATTTACGATTCCAACCTAGTGAATGGATGGCTACGTGTATTTTCATGTAATGTCGAAAGCCGGAAACCGCTACTATTGCCCTCGTTAGAATCACAAACCGGAATCGGACCAGGCCTCCCATAATTATTCACCCACATTCTTTACCAAAAGGCTTCATGTCTCGGCGTGCTCTAATCAACACACAGTAAAGTTCCCTTAATTTAGGGATGTAACAGCCTCTCGTGCAGAATCGATAGTATCTATCATTGCCTCGATATCCTCAGAAGAAGGGTCGAGAGTTTTCAACTGGCGTCAGTTATCCTGAAAAAGTAAACGAGTAAGTCGACATCATGCCAGATAATCCCTCTGAAGTGTCTATAATATGGGATGCCGGGGCTAGTTGATGAGATGACGAGCTGGGGGGACTCTCCAGACGGTTTAGTATTTGGACAGATGGTTCACATACTATCGACATCGTGACAAGAATCCTACGGTGTCATTATTGGGGCGAATAGCTCAGTCGGTGGAACACCAGACTGCAAAACCATTATTGCGAGTTTGGAGCCCATCGGTAGCCCGAGGACTCTTCCGCAGCGCTGTTGGACAAGGCAAGTCTCCCGGACTGTCTTCACGCCACCCACGTATTGGTGTGGGTATTTTTTGTGGTGACTTGTCTAGAGTAGTGAGAGCCGTATGTTGCACTCCTAATAGGAGTACTAGAATGAGTGCGTGGAGAGACAGGCAAGAGCGCGTACAATTATAGCCACGGGTGTGGCCAAGTCACTTACGATCAGAGGTAAATTGTGAGCGCTTTGAGCATCTCTTGTCGTGAAGAGCGCTATACAAAAAGAGTTATTTAATTATTATTACAGAATCAACAGTCGCTGTACTAAGACCAAGACAATGATCAATCCAAGTGTACCCAGTAGCACCATGACAAGAAAAGGAATACGAGAACAGGCTGCTGGGATTGAAATTCACATCATGCATATTATTGTCAGATATAAAATTATATGAAATGTTGGAGGGCCCTGTTAAAATCCTCACCATGCATCACAGGATCTATGCATTTTCAACTGGTCACTGGGCATTGAAATCCCAGTGTATTTTTGGAGAAAACCGCCACCCGATCTTTAATTAAAACCATATCACTTGTGAAATTCCAAAATTCCATAAATAATCGTATGTGTACGATCACACTGCAGAAACGAATGTGCATGCCCAATAATAGTAGACAATATACTCAGTACTATACATACTGATGGCCGACATACGGTCGGATCTAATGTCTAGCTCCTCATAGGTTGAAACATGTTTCTGTTGAAAACTCTCGGCTATACCACTAGAAATGCTATAAAGGATTACGTTTGGTCAATGCTGTTGACAGAGTCCATGCCATGTATATGCGTGGAGACTGTAATATAGTGTACTTATGTGAAGTTAGTTAACCAGATCTGAGCAAGTTTTCTTTCACTCAAACATCCACAATTAGATGAAAATTCGGCGACATATAGAAGAGTCAAATTTTGCATTGAAAATGAAACTAAACCCCCTGGTATCAAAACACATTTTACATCTGGTGAGAATGCGCTAGGATTTTGGAATGCCATCTACAGCTCCAGGGGGAGTCTTTTATGGACATGATTTGGAAATGAGGCGACAAAACGTGATTCAGTGGACAGCGGATGTTTACTCAAAAGCGCACACACCAATATGCACTAACAGTTTTCTAATTCCTGCTGTTAGTGATATTCAGGAGCGACGTGAGTTGCCGGAGTGCCCATATTCACCGAAGACTGTACACGTGGTTGTTCTTATGAAGAAAAGAACGCAAATTTTGTAACGGAAACTGAATGCAATAATGTTGAATTGTATATATATCACAGTATTCGTGCAACGTTTCAAAGTCTTTCTAGGTATTACATTGCCACGCGTCGTATTACCATCGCGACGCTGGTGGTTCAGCCCCCTGTCAATATCACATGATGTTTATCAGAGCCTATAGTCAGCCATACTAGTGCCAGTCTGTACTGATTAGTTTTTAACGGAAATTTTTGTCGACAATCACCTCGAATTGCGCAATGCCCTGTTTAAACACGGGAAAAAGATTTTTTTTTGTTGGTGAATAAATAAAGTGGACGTACACACATTTGAGTAGACAAGAATACCTCTCTTTCTCGCAAAATGTAGGTGACATTAGTAGTGGTATATCAACAAAACAAAAAAAAACTTATCACAGTCTTACGGACAACATGCCGTAAACAATGGAGTATGGAAAGTTAGGAATGGGAAATTAGGGAATAGTCATTATGTATACCGCTAACTATCATTAACATATTGAACGAGAGCATAACTATATGCGGACTGATCATCAGTCAGATGACTAAAAACCTACAGGGGGGGGGGGGCGCGAGACAATGCCCCTGTAGCACTAGTCATTACATTAAATGTTGCTCTTCTCAATGACGAAAGTCTCATCTAGGACTGAACATCACGGATAAAATTGACCTTATCCCTACCAATCATACAAACATCCAATTTACTTAGATTTATCTAATAAAATCAATCGAGGTTAAAAGGATAAAAACTAGATTAAACTAGCAGCAATTGATTGAGGTGAATCACAGGGCGCACTGTCCTTCATCAGATGGTATAGACCGCGACTTCTCCGAGCTTATATAAATATTACACGGTTAACGATAAAATATACTGAGATCTGTCGCTTACTTGTGTGGATGCATGGTGTTATGACGATGCAGTAAAAATTTTTAACAGCCCTGATGCTTTTACATTAACAAGATTGGTTGAGATGACTTGAACTTGACTGCACCAATCAGAAGGGCCGGGACGTGTAATTAGAGTCGGAACAACTATTGACAAGTTTGCGCAGGTAGCCTTACCTGATAACGAGGATAGTTCCTGTATAGAAAATTCTGCTCAAACTACTACAATTATTGTCCTCTGACCTCTTAAAAACCAATGTCATGGGAATGGTCTGGTGTATTATGAGTAATAGCTATCGCAAAGTTGGCCCTGTGACGGCACGCGGGAGCACTTCGTAATACAAAGGCCCAGCAAACATGTACTTTTGCGCACCATGATGCGATTAAAACGAACGTGATCGACTCAAAAACTGAAAATGATTGAGATCACTCTTCAATTATCTGCGAAGTGGAAGGCCTAGGAATAACACCAGAAGCCGTTGTCTGTTGAAAAGGCACAAAATGCAACATTTACTCTGTGGAGTATTTTGGGCCGGCCTTCGCAGCATTCCTTGTGACCGTCATAGATTCCCCGAATCCACAACAGAACATGCTGGAATCTCCATTTTAGGGTGTGGATGTCCTGATTCCACCTATGCGGTCTTGAACAAAAATATTGTCACAGTACTATTGACTTTAATGAGGATGCCATCATAGAGCGGGAAACGGAAACATCTGCGTTGGCGAATGGGGAGAGTGTGGCCAGCAGGGTGACATTAGCGTGTGTTGGAAGCACGCAGGTAGCTGCTCTCTTGCTATCTGAATTTGAATTCGAGAACAAGCACAAGTTTATTTAATAGCAAAGCTATAACGGAATAAATTGAGAGTGGGTCAAACTGGTATAGAATATCCGTGATGTACTCATGAGATGATGCGTTCATATCGACTTGGGCAACTAGCAGCTGTGGATAACAACTCTATCCTTGCGTCGATAAAATAACGAATTATTTGTCACATGAGAAATTGGTATTGAAGCTAGAGAAGCAGGACCCGTCGATGCGATATGTGTGTTATTTTAATCTTGGAGTGTCAAACGTTTCGATTAAACATGGGAAACGAGTGCACTTGGGCGGCCTTCGTATGAGCCGAATAACTAATGAAATCTGTCATCAAAATGTAAACAAAATCATGTTTATGGTTGCTATGGGGGACTAAAAAAAGGTTGGCGGAATAATAAGCACACATTGGAGGCAATAAAATGCATACGACTGTGTTACTACATCTCTTCTGCGGAAGTTTCAGGTGTAATTTTAGTCTCGGCAAAATATGCAACATTTATGGGTTTATTGTTCCAAATATCTCATTGTTACCGCGAAGAGTACCTGATCATGAAAGTAATTAAATATGGCACAAAATTGCTGCTGAGGAGAAGATGGTGGAGGGGGGGGGGGGGAAGTAGAAGGAATAAACAAACGTATCTTCATAAATTACCTTCAATTAAAAAAATGAGAAAGGCGAGAGAGCAATCGCTCTAGTTGCAGGAATTTCTTCGGTATCCCTGAAAATCTCCATATATCTCGCAATTTCAAATAGGGAAAATTATCAGAGTATTGCGAAAATTGCCGTTCCCCACATATTCCCTCCCAACTGGAAAAGTCCATATTCATTAGTAAGTCAATGGGAATTTCCAGCCTAATCACTAGAATTTTATATGTCGAGTCGATACTTTGCGCCGTGTTCGAAAATTTGAAATAATCCGGTTTCTTTCAACCTGTCTATTGGGAAAAAAAGGTATTGATTCATTCTCAATATTAGCTAAAAATCATCAGCCCCATGAAGTTTTGGTAACTTTCAGGCTCATGTGCAAGAAAATCAGTTGTAATTCAATGCCTTTTTACCAATTTGAATCAATTCGCTGTATTTGGAACGCGACTACTGATCTTGTAGGAATGATAACTTGCCAAACTATCATGGGTGTAAACAATTTATCTTCGCGGGCTAACCCAAACTGGAGTCCGGAAGTTTGGGACACACACGCACACATACCACGCAAATACAGACACCAAACGGACACCTTATCGAGTGCACCTCATGAACTGGAAACCTCGTAACTCTGTGCAGCCAGAGACAGTAAATATGGGTGAACTGGCAAACTGACTACAATTTCTCACCCCCTACCCATTCGCGACCGATGAATAACATAACATTTTTATCCGGATCCCCTATGGGGCAATCTTCTATTCTACCTTGATAAAATCAAAACACCGCAAGCGATACTTTACTCATGAAAGGATGGGTCTTCTTTGATCATGTTTGAGCCAGAACGTTTAAAAAATTTCATCGAAAGAAAATTCAGGATCCTCTGAGACTTGCTAGTGTAATCACCCCACCCCAGGCCAGATTAGATAGACACTCACCCCCGGTAGTGGCTGGAACTGAGAAAGGGTGTACACACGGAACTGAGAGTTTAATGCTTTCAGTCACTGCTGTACAACGAAGAGCACTTTTTTGTTACATAAGTTGTGTGGGAGTGTGGGAAAATCATGAATAGCAACTCTTTAAAACATACGAAATTCAAATACGGTACTTTCGTTCAACTACATGATGAATCGTTTCATCATTAAGACACTGAGCATATGGAAACGCACGGTACTGAATGGCACCCGAAAACACTGCTCGCTGCATTTTTTTTTGGAACATGCATAAAACAATCTATAAAATAGTGCCCAAGGTTTTGTGTGAGTTCACCTGTAAGCTGGGTGTTTCTGTCATGCGCGTCGTCAGGACGATAAAATTATTCCTTTTCTTTCAACGTGTCGAGGGAAAAATTGGTTTTTTCCATCTACTTGTTGGGATCTCCAGTAAATATTGCACCACACAGTCTTTATCATCAAGGGCCAGGCGAAATAATTGCTGCTAAACAGATAGTAGAAACAGATAAACAGAGCATGCATTTTAAATATCATTGAAATGCTCTTCCTCAGCGGTTCCACGGTCTCAAGGGTCAAAATATTGATTGGCGAGGAAGGAAGTATAACGCGTTGCAATGTTCCTAAGCTTGTGCGTTTATTTCTACAGTGAAGTTCTCAAAGGAAAGACACATTGAAACAGAGTAAAATTATCTTTGTTTCCGTACGTCTTTCATAGTGTTCTATTATGAGACTATACTCCACGGGATGTTTGCTCACCCTTGCACTCAATCATTGTGTGATACAACTGAGAGTGAGCGGAAATGGACATGTGCATAACAGCATGAGACGATCATGAGTGAATACACTCACTTCAATTGAGGGGTTAATTAACTAAACGGATCGTGCAATCTGATTAAGTGTAGGTCAATTCCGGATATTTGAAAACGAGTTTCATTACCCTAAACTTTGTTTCTGTGTAAAGTCGGTGAAATGAAGAGCTCGCATAGACCGAAGTAATCACTTAATGTACAATTATTGCACTTCGCACTGCTACAAAGAATGTCAAACCTGTGTTCATACATACAGCAGCACAGTAGAACATTGAGAAAGATCACTTCCCGCCTGCCCGTGGTGCACATGTGATGCAAATAGAGGTGAATAAAAAATTATCGAGAATCAAAATATATGCCCGTGACCCTGGAACACACCATCACATCGCCTCTGATTTTTGTTAATTGAGTGTTTTTATTCTTCTCGAGACGTGGCTAGAATTTCTCAACAGGAGGTTTCATTCCGCACCACTGTATTAGACACTTAATCATTTATTGGAAATGGAATGCAAACAACCCCACTTAGAACTACGATATTTGCAGAAGCGCAACTAATAAAAAATAAACGGAGCATATTACATCGCCAGATGTCGTTCTATCGATGTAGCCATATAACGTTGTCTATCGGTTGATAAGTCATTTGTCAGGGGCGGCTATTAATTTTTGTTCGTCTTCGTTCGCGGTGGGCTGATAACTTAAGCAAACACATAGAACAGCTCTCTCGCTCTTCCCGACCGTGCAACCTGTTAGCGCGCTACTAGAAACCTGTGGAATAATTGGGCGCAGTGGCGACTAGACGCCAGACCACTTTCACGGCTCTTCGCTCTATAACCTAATATCGCGACAAAGGAATTAAAAGAAAACAAAGAAGGTAATTTAACGTCGTTCAGCGGTGACACATGCGGAATGCAAATTTCGTTTCGCGGCGGTGCGCTCGGTGGGGTGTGAGTCGCAGGTGGCAGTACGGTGATTCATTTTCAACTTCCTGCCTGTTAGATGTGTCTTTGCGCGTCGTATAGGGATCCAAGGGAAGTCACATTTAGCACATTATATTCAGTTTCTGCTGCGATTGCGCTTGACACGAATTCATGATATATTCCCCTTCAATATTTGGCAAGCTGCTATATGCAGTATATATGTATATTTGTTCCTATTATGGTTATGCCACCAGTTATATTATATGATAGATGGTTTTGAGAAGCTTAATCTCCATTTCTATCATTAAAAAATAACCACAATAATAATATAATAATAATAATAATAATACTAATAATAATAATAATATAATAATAATAATAATAATACTAATAATAATGTGGTGTTGAGTTTCATAGACAATGGTTGCGCATATTGAACACATTGGAAAGACCTTGCCCGAAAAGGAATATTAAGTAAGGGGTTGTTTTTATTAGGCACACTATAAAGGACCAAATCAGGAATATGGTCCGTAGTTTAATGAGACTGGTATTCATAATTCTCTGGGATTAAAGGCTGAATACACATTCACTCTAGATGACACAGGTTGGATCAAAAAGCAATGGTACCTTGGCGTGGTCCATACCCTTGGATTTCTGTGAACTATTGCTGAGGCGAAGACTTACTCAACAATTCATCGATCATCGGCCGGTCTCGTGGGAAATTGGGATAGCCACTTCGAGAAGTTTCTTGTCTACATTGACATAATGAATGTTGCTTGGAGCAGATCACTCAGTCAATGGAAATCATTACGGGATGTTAAGTTTTTTGGAACCATATAATTGTCGTTATTGTGGCAAATTCTCTGCATAGCATGGATATGTCTTCAATGTTTCTACGCATTATCACTTTGATAGATCCCGCTACTCACACGTTCACTGAGTGTGGACCATGTCATTGCATTTCTATGGACTATTACTGAGGCAAATAGATTTGAAAAGAAGAAAAAGAAGAAATCTTTGGATGGCTACTGAACCGAGGGATCTTGTCTACACTGACACATAATAATTGGTGCTCGGAGCAGATCACTCATGAAAACCATTGAACCCAGGCAGCAAAATCCTGACGGCCCTCCTGTGGCCCTTTACTGGCCACAGACGGCTGCCGCGTCGTGGCCTGCCGCCCACGGTCCTCCGAAGAACCGTCAGGTGGCTCAATGACGGCCCGTCGGTGGCCATTCACCGGAGGGCCGCTGGCTGGCACCGATGGACCGATTAAGGGATGTAAGTTGGAACTTGCGTGTGCAGCCGTCGGCCATGATCCAATGGGCCACCAGTGGGTCGCCAGTGGGCCGCCTCCTAATGGTCAGTTATCGGCCATTCTCCGGAGGCCGCTGGCTGGCACCGATGGACCGATTATGAGTTGGACTTCGGTGGCCAGCCGTCGGCCATGATCCAATGGGCCACCAGTGGGTCGCCAGTGGGCCGCCTTAATGGCCAGTTATCGGCAATCTCCGAGGGACCACTGACAGGTCACTGCCAGCATATTCCACAGTTCAACCCAGTCAGACAAATTTGCAGACCCCCACACCTCCACCCACACACCCCCCCTCAGCAACTTGCTCCCCAAGATTGTTGAAGTGCGTGCCTGCTTCCAATGCTCAAGTGCTTTGGTGTCGTCTGTGACAACAGTAATAGCTGGGTAATAACCACTATACAAGACCGGATATCCGGCCGAATGTATTAAGAAATAAATTAAACAATGTATATTTACAGTGGGTGGATGTGACTGGGACATCTTCTGTAGTAGAGGGGCGATCTGAGACTGAGGCCAATGGTATCACCTCCTAAAGAGCAGTTTTTAATCATTCACGCTCTCTAAGGAGGAAGCACGAGAAAGTGGCTAACACCAGTGGCAACAGCCTGTTCACCGAGGTGTCCTTTTCCTCATCTTACTTCGGAAAAGGTGGTTGTTCATGTGCACAGTGGTCACATTGCTGAACCCTCAGTAGGACTAGCCTTGGCTACACCCTAGCCGAAGGCTGATTCGCCTATTTCTGCATATAGGGGAGAGCAGGATTAAAAATGTTTTTCATGAAAATCTGTATTTTTAAAATAATTAATGCCATTTAGGAAACCATTCCTATCCTGTTAGGAGACTATTGGATGTATCACAAATGCAGCCCAGAGAAGTGCTGCTCTTTTTTATGGCTTCGGAGATAACTTCAGTACGAAAATGTCGGTGATAGACGTTCACCAGTCACCCACAGATTTGTTGGAAATCGGATGGAGTTAGTACCAGTTATACTTTTTTCAGGTCTACAGTATGTAACAAAGTATTATCTACATTGTATATTTTTTAGGTCTCCTGTCAAAGAGAGTCTCGTATAAGGTCTCCCTGCAAGATCTTCCAGGCATATCGTTGGGATACCTTACTGTCAATCAGTAACAAAAAAACAGCAACCACTAGGTCCAGTGCGGACCCTATCATAGAACTGAACTCAATCGAAAAATTGAGCCACAACACCGTTACATACACCAGTAAATCCATTATATCATATTCGGTAGTAAATAGTGACTTGAATTAAATGTTTAGTATTGGTAGGTTCGTCGAGTCTTTCCAGTACATGAGGGTCTGGGGGTAGCCGACCATCCGCCGACTTGGGAGGTGGACGTCCCTGAGAGTTGTAGTTGTCTGTGTATATATTAACAAGAGAAAAAAACAAATATGTAGTAGGGGAGTCATTCACATCATGCATAAACACTTGTTTTTGAAAAAAAAAACTGCGGCGAGGTTAACATGCGGCGAGTTGACCTGTTTCCATCAAAACTTCACATTGTTACTTTGGTATATGCCGCCTTGTATAATAGATCAAATTATATTAAAGCCAGTCTCACTAAATAATGATGAATTAAAAGGAATATTTTTTTACTGTAATTTTGAAAAAAAAATTCCAACAAAGAAGCAGTAAAAATACGTAGCCCTACCAACATAGTCCGGGCTTGCAAACAGCGAGTTTGACGCCCCCCCCCCATGCTGCAAGCTATGAGTGTGGCGAGTGGTTTTGCGGAGGGACTCGATTCAATGGAGGCCTAGCCTGGACTTCACTCGGTGTTCATCAAGGTAGCTAGGGAAGACTGTTTCGGAGACGGAGAAAACGGCCTCAATCGAATTAGGCCTAGACCCTAGTAAAATAAGATTTTATTCGGAATTTCGCAATTTTCATGTAAATTAGGAAGACGAGAACAAATTATCAGGCTTGAGGGCGTACATCAACCAAAGTGAGTGAATTATCGTGATTTTCTGGCTTGCTCCATTGACTGCTAACACAAATGCCCCCCCGTTGAGTATGGTGAATGAGTTTGGCGTGTTGCGCATACTACTAGTACTAGCAATAACTCCGCCCCCCTACTACGTTACGTAACTACTTAGCAATAGCTGTTCGGAAACATTCATATGATTGGACTCCGAACCCACCTAGACCTATTTCAGCACAACAGTGTGAACTAAGCACTGGGAATATTTAGCATTGTGGAAATTTACTTCAGTTGAGTGATATTCAATCTCTGATTCTTCATTCAGAAAAGGTGGCTCTAGATTCTCGCAAATCGTCGGTATTTGCGGCAAACATTGAACAAAACACCGTTAAGCTGCAAACCAAACGATCGGTATAGCACGGTACGCGGTACATATGTATGTAGTGGCATGCAGTGTAGTCAGCATGCCAACGCCATTCGGGGCATGCTAGCTGAAAAGCTCAGCTTACGTACGTAAGTACATGCACATGTACTGCGATTCGTTTTTGGCGCGTGATGCAGAACTGGGACGGGACCTTCAGTGGCACAACCTCTAATCACGTACACGTGCGGGAGATGAAATGGACGCGGTGGCCGCCGATGGACCGCCATCAAAGACCAGTGGCCGCTGTGGCCGATCAAATCCGACAAGAGCTGCTGACGGGCCGTCAGATTTTGCTGGCTGGGAAGTGCGATGATGTCAAGTCTCATGGGAACCACAATTATCGTTACTATGATCAATCCTCTGCATGGTATGGATGTGTCTCCATGGACAGAAAGTAATCTCATCAATTGCGTGACACCTCTTTTTTCATCACAAACTTTTGCATATAATTCTTGAGTCTATTTTTTTTTTCCTAAACCACTCATACATACACAACGCCTCTCTCTATTCTGCCTATTAGTCCCATTCTACGAATTCTACCATCCCAATCTGAATGCATCATCGTCCTCTCTATAATCAGAGTGAGTTGATAGCGATCTGGCAAATCTGTAACCGTTTCCGTCGGTTATTGCTTCAGTTTACATGTGATCTTGCTATTATATACAATTTCTTGTATTATAAACAAATTGTGTGCAACTATTAGCGACATTGTCCTTGTGAATGAGCAATATATCAAAACGCTATCCTGCCGCAGTTCCACCAGTTTGGCACTGAATTTCACGCGCGTGACATTTTAGTAAAATGTGACGTTACCATATAACTTCATACGTGTGAGAAATCAACACTGAGATTTCCATTCTCTCTGAGGCGCCATGACCTTCTAATCCCCGAAGTAGTTCCCAACCCCACCAAGGAACACAATCGATTATTTACGATACGAACACAGAGCACTGGTCAAATGTGTACATTGAATGTGAGAGCTACGAAAGCTTATGATCAGCTTTTTCGTCAGCTCATTTGCGAACGAAAAAAGCGGCCATTTTGAAATCCAAGATGGCCGCCTTGGAGTTTTGTTGGATGGCGTGTTACGCTGGATCTGCTGTATTAACAACATAATGTTACCACTAACATCATAAGGTTATGACCATTTTCTCGAAAAATGGCGGCCATTCTGAAATTCCAAAATGGCCGCCATGACCACTTCCAAAAAAATGGAACTCTCCATTTTTGGATTAAGCATATCCGGAATAGCCATAATATGCATTGAAATCAATTTAGGCCAAGCAATCCAGATCGCCCATTTTTTGGACACACGTACCCTCACTATTAGGTGAAAAAAGACATCATCGTCTCATCATCCACGGGACTTTGTGAAATTCAAGGATTGTTCGCTGATGTGGGCGTTCCATTGAAATGTTAAGGATAATATGCTCGGACAATTGGAAGGGCGGAGCCGATAACGGTACATATAGAAAGTACAGAGTTTTGACGTGTCACTTTTTTCTACATTGCGGACACTGAATCATTTATTCGAGTGGTGGGTAGGCCCGATGTTGTAGGTACGGTAGGCTACATTGGATTGAGCAGTAGTGCAATTTTTACACGAGCTGGAAAGTGGGGATATATGAGTAATGTCGGGGAATATAATGTGACAAGCATTGGAACAATGTGTGGGGAACACTGAACACGGCATATATTATCTAGTTTTCGCGAACTCAAACTCTCAACTCAATGGGGGTAATCAATACGACGATTGACAGTTTGTCCAAGCCCTCACAGCTGCCCTCTGTTTGCTAAGTTGTATTATTGTGATCAGTTAAATTCAAAGCGTTACAACCCACCCATCTCTTCACTGCCAACATTTCTCTAAACGCTATGGTCAAATGTTTATGGTTACTCTCCATCATGTTCGTAAAAAAAATCGCCTACAAAATAGTTGAGCCACGTAGGTTACACCTTAACGCCTGAAACCACATTTAGCTGCCCGATGACTGAGCAATTCCGTGGAACGAGTACAAAAAAATGTTTGGTCATGGATTTGGATGAGGTGGGTTGCCATTTCAAATCGGGGTACCCCTCTCCCACCATTCAAGTTGTCGTATTTGCACACACAAAAAAAACATTGTATAATTTTTGTCTGTTTAGTTCCATTAATTCGTGATTGGACGATGTCGTGGGTATCACTGACCTTTCATCTAGCTTTAAAAAAACACTATTGATTGTCACAATTTAGGGATGGGCTCAGAACGGCTTCTGATACACGAATTTTGATAATTCTCCCGTCAATCCATGCGAATCGGTATCATACTTATACTGATCCTCTTACAGTTCCCCATTAGAATTGTATTTGTATACTGCCGCAGAAGGCGATCATGGGGGGGGGAGGCGGCGTCCTCCCAATATTTTCGTTGAGGGGAGCAATGCATTGTCGTACCCCCCCCCCCCCCCCCCCACCCACCCCCCCCCCCCCCCCCCCCCACAATAGTTGAGCCCGACTACTATTCGCTGATAAGTCTATCAGCATATCCAACAGCAGCCGTGTTTAAACAAATGCATACGACCTCGATGATCGAGTAGTTGAGTGCATTCTTGCTGCTTCATTTCCGATTTTTGCGCAAATGATAGCGCGCGGGGATCTAGCCTATGTACCGTAGTGTCAGACATATGATGCGCCTTCTGCAGACGTATGATGTTCAGTAACAAAAAATGCCTGGCGCTGGAATTACTCCGGGTTGTCTTGAATTCATAGAAGATGGAGGTATTCTTTCAATCCTGTAGTTTGACATAAGATTGACCTTTACCTGCTTGGGGGTTTGTTCTTCATTGGACATTGTCCAATTTCCTGCTATAGAAACGGGTAGTTAAATAAACAAACATACATACAAATCGCTATTTTGAGGTGAAGGGGGTTGAGGCGACGGGACTAGGTCTAAATTAAATGTGATTTATGGCATGGGTGTGGGACCACTTATTGTGAGTTGGGTGCACGGTCACATACTATCACTATGAGGGCACACGGGTGGGGCATCGAAAATGCGGACAGAGAACGCCACAGAGAAATGCGTTGTTAAGAAGAAATGAGGCCAAAAAGTCCAATATTGCCTTAATTTTCGATGGAATGCCCCCAGAGTGACGAAAATATGACAATTCGCATCGAATGCACTAAAAAGTGTACAAATTTCGTGTTTCACGCGTGTACTAGTGGTGGATTGTGTCCTGTTGCTAGCCGGCATCTCGCACACTCTATGGAAATTTCCGCCTCATTGGCCCCCTAAACTTATACTATTTGTGAGGTGAGATCATACAAACAACATTTTAATTGACCTGGAAAACCACAATCAATCTCTTTTTATTACTAAACATTTAGCCGCCGATGTCAAGTTTCCTCCGCCCGCGACCACCGCACTTGAACTGCAGTAGCCTTGGTTATCAGACTGCTTGGATTCTCAACACATGTTTTCCAGATAACTGCTACTCGGAATTTCCCTGCACTTTCGGGCATGACGTCACATCATGGATGGGACAGTATAGTTAAAGCTAGCTAAATGTCTTAAAACTTTTGGGCGAGATCCTGTTTTTCCTGTATGGAGCACGAATGGTTGAATATTCTGGCCAAAAGTTAAAGTCGGAGCAGCGATTAGACCGAGGTTGACAAATTTTCCACCGATTACAGATTTGTGATCACAAAACTCCCAGATTTGAAGCTTGGTACATGCAGCTTAAACGCCGGGAGAGGTCATTTCCGGCCATCTGGGGAGCTAGCGCAACCGAAAATTTTCTTGGCCGCTTCGCGCCAACCTATGGTGGCGCTCCGCTTAGGTAGTGTTCTTGTGCCCCCGAAAAATGTCGTGCCACCTTGCGCCCCCCAGTCTAAAAAAGCCTGGGACGCCATTGGTATTTGCAAATTTGAAATATTCAGCAATCAACTAGTGGGCGACCACTTGTTGAATTTGGGTGCATGCACGGTACACATACTAAGCCAAAAAAAACAGCCATCGAATATTCGGAAAGGGGACGCCACAAAATCGTGCAAAGACATAATTCAAAAATTCAGGTGAGGATAAGTTTATATCCAAAGAGTGACTGACTTTCGATGGGATGTCCAAAGTGAAAATTTTTAGCGAGCGCTCGCGCGCAGTGCGGTTTACTTTGTGTTTTATACTCACTGGCAACCTATCTGGTCCCCTTGATTGGAAGTGTCCTCCCATGCGACTGTGGTCCGTGTGAATAGGAGAAAAATGGGGGTCGTAATCTTTGAGTAAAAAACTCAGGCCGATCTAAGTGATAGGTGTTCAGTGCAATGGTCGTTGGTCAAATTGGATTCTGCACAATCTCCGCGCTTCGCGCGAACGTACTGGTTGTTGCCATTGCCCCATTTTTATTGCTCCTTTCATGGCTGTAACCTAACTTGCATGGTTATTTTAGATTGTCAAGCACCCACGCAACAGCTGAAATTGATCCCTAAGGCGATACGTTAGAGAACCATCCTAAAATAACATTTTAAGTATCAATATTAGGAATGCTGTCACTGTCCCATTAAGGCAAGGGAAGGTGCCGTTTCCTGCACATATCGGGGGTCTGCAAACGGATTTTTTTAACTTTTCTAAGATACGCGCCAACTGTGGTGGCGCTCCGCTTAGATAGTTAGTCATCTTGTCCGTCCCCCCAATCGCCCACACAAATCGACGCCTCACTGCCGGATGTTTCTGAGTTGTAGCCTTATCACTTCTACTGTACTCAATCGAATAGATATAGTAATAAACTTTTGCAGTCCCGAGTGAATGAACGTGAATACTGTCAAATATCATCAGAGCAAATCCTAAATTGAAACACATCAGCATTACACGAAGGCGTGAAAGTAATGACTTCACTGACATCTGTATCAGTCAAGCAGCCACCGTTACTAAATGCTGAACGCACTCCAAGTGTGTAGTCCGTTTGAGTTGCTATTTCCCCCGCTAAACAATTTGATCATCACTTTCAAAATCTCACCATCAACTTGATAGCGAATATATATTGCAGGCCGTGATGCTGACAAGAATGTAATTCGGACAGTCCCAAAGTAATTTAGGAGACGATCATTGTCTGGTTCCATCTGGGGCAAATTGTTCGTGCCTCAACACCTTCCTGATTCCTAGCGTTCCACAGGCAAACTTGGCGTGGGAGCATGGGATACTCTCATTTTATGGCGTTGTCTGTGGGAAGCGGAACGGAGCAGGGGTCATGTGAATAACCCGAATGTGTAGCATTGTTCTGATAGATTTTTTCTGATAGAAAAAAGAAAAAAAAAAAAAAAACTTCCGAAGAAAGCTGCAAATATTCGATAGTGTTTATCATACCACAGGGCCAGAATGACAAGAGTGACTGGTGAAATGAGCATACTGTGCGTTTGTATATTATGCATTACTATTCATGCAATTCCCATCCAGTGAGTGGAGTTGGTGGATGGGTAATCCGCTAAATATTTGCCCTTAGGGAAAATTGTTTGAACACGCAGTAAATGCCGTTATCATTTATCGTTATTTTATCCCCAGAATGGATGGGAAAGTCATCCAATAAATCAAGCGACAGTACTAAAATGTTTCAGGATACATAAGATGAACATTCCTTATAGTTAGGTCTAATATGTCCGGGAAGATGGCAGAGCATTATTTTTTTTTGTAATTTTGTCCGTTTCTAGGAATGCTGCATGGGCGGCACCGAAGGATCATTGTTCCAGTGCCGGACGGTGGAATATCGGGAATAACTTCGGGATCAGGTGGAATATAGTAGGAGGAGTTTTTAAGTAAGCCAATATGAAAATATGGTTTCGCAAGTGCCGTGCAACAGTTGTGGTAACAATCCACATGGCGCATGTGGGACACTGCTTTCGCGTTGGACCCGCAAAAAGAGTGGCGAGAGAAAGTGGAAAGAGTACGGCGAGAACTTTGTGCAAGGGGGGAGGGGGCAAAATTTGGAGGTGCACTGGTCAGAAAGTCACAGTAAAGAAGAACCAAGACAGAGAGAGGTTTTCTTTTCTCCCGTGGAAAAGAAGCTGAAGAGTAGCAGTGAGATGGTCGTCATTGGTGAGCCAAATAGCCTTTCTCTGTATACGGACACCGAGAGCCGATGACGAGTCCCCACCCGCCCCCCCCCCATATATTGTACCCATTAAAGTTAAATTGACGAGGGCCTAATTATTCATTCAGGTGAGCGCGTGATACCAGGAATGTGCAAATCATATTCGTAATTGCCACGGTAAACAGATTACCAGAAACCGACAGAGCAACAAAACCGAGTCTTCTCTACGACAAGTTTCAGTGTATTTTGTCCTTAATTCTTGTGTGAAAACCTTCACCGAAACCGGTAAAGATAAGAAATAGTCGAATCAACGACCTATAGCCATGGACTGTGATATTTTTTCCGTAAATCCGCTGGTAATATAATTGAGATCGCCAATATAACCCACTTGAGTTGGGAAATTGTGAGGGCTGAATTACTGTTCAGGGAGGGAGAATTGGAAAAAAAAATCCCTGAGATAGCGTCTCTGCGGGCGAACGGTCGTAATACTTTTCTGTGATTAATACGATCGCAGAGGTGTCCGTGAAACGGTGATGTTCAGACTAATTTAAGATGATCCCTTGTTTATCCCTTGCTTATATATATATACATATATATATATATATATATATATATATATATATATATATAATATATATATATATATATATATAATATATATATATATATATATATAATATATATATATATATACATATATATATATAAAAAGACCATATCAACGGTTACTTCACCCAGGCTAATTTTTGTCATTGAGCGGATATAGAAATTATGTTAATTCGAACTGCACCATGGTAGTGTGAACGACCTGAATAATTGGTGTTTGAAATTGAGTGGAGCAACGGAGCCAGGCTAGTAAATACACCCATTGATGAAAAATTTATTTGCAAGTTCTGTACCTCTCACGATGCATTTGAGTTCCTATAGACGGCATTTTAACATTTTTACACCTTCACTTATTACTTACGCGGCGCCGTATAATGCAATCATTCTCCGCCAGTATCAAACACATTCTTCTTTCTCTTTCGTACAATGTTCTCAATTTTTCGAAATTAGAAAGCAAACGAGGATGCATCTACGATGTCCGAATCCATCTGACGTGTCAGTACATAGAAGGAGAGTGAGCGATATTTTTCTCCAGCATATCATATCATTCATATTTTCCCAGTATAAATCTACTATATTTTTTATCAGTGTTAATCTAGGTGTTAGACCCGATTTTCGAGACTGACCATGTTTGCCACAGATCAACAGTACCATCACTTTCATACCCATGCAGGAAGTCACCGATCGGTCCGTTGTGCTCAACCAATAATAAAATCCAATCAATACTCAGAGCTGCATTCTTTTCACCTTTAGAAACCATACATACATCTACGTATACTGTAATTACTATTTTTTCAGCAGAAATGTCAGTTTTGATCAAATCACAAGCATATTACTAAATCTGATTGAAATAGGGAAGTGATACGACCAAGGGCGGGCCACCTCTTTACCTGCTTAGCCTCCGTGAGGCTTGTATTCCTTTCACATGATTGATCTCGTGCCGAACCATTAGCAAGTGATCTTCCCACACTATGAGAAAAAAACAATTGAACCGGCATATACAGTTAGTTTAAGCTAGCATAGCTTACCATACTGGAGTCCAGTGAGCGGGAATACAATTTAGGTGATTGATAAAAGGATAAAGACGGCGGAATATACCCACACCAAACCATTATGTATTTTGAGGATTTCCCGATCCGATATCCTAGGACTGGTTAACAATATTCACTTCCTCTCCGCTGCAGCATCACAACATACTCAATATTATTCATATATTTCCCCTGTGTTTGTCACATTTTCCACTACCCCATTGTCGTTTAGGTGAGCACCGTATCAACGTGGAAAACACTGTTGGTACAACAGCTGTTGGTCCAGGCCAAAGGTAGTTGGCAATTAAACTAGGCGAGCATCATAATTAACTCATCATCATTCTTGCGTCGATCCCATTATAACTATTCATAGTCTCTATGGCACCGGATAGATGAGAATATCTCTACAAACGTCTTCTTAGTGATAGCTGTGATCAATCTATCCCTGAGTTATCGCAATAAACCAATTGGTTGGGAATTACACAGGTGTCGGTGTTCTGAACCCTCACCGACGTATGAGGTACTAAGTTGTATTGCCATGTGCTCTCCCCGTTGGTATAGCTGATAGCATATTGGATCATATTACCCTCTGATCCATCCGATCCGAACTTTCCAGTTTACACAATGACTTCGTGATTGGCTGTTGCTATTGTGAAAATCAATGTTTACTTTCTATGATCCCTCATCATTGATAGGGCATGAAATACGTCCAAACCACACAGAATCCCAGAGAACCCACCGAAACTGATTTATACCCGATCTTGTTCGCTTGCTTACCCGACGAATATATTTTAATAAACACCATGGGAACGTTACACAAAACACTACTCACTCGATCATGCAACGTGTTTCTGTTATCTCTATTGTAACATGTAGAATATGGGGGATGAAACTAGGCTTGTTACCCGCCTCTTCGCTTCATAACATATTATCGTGATAAGGAAATTGAAACCACCAAGAAGTTTTATTAATAAGGTTCATCATTGACGTGGGAATGAAGGCCTGTGTTGCGCATTTGATGGATGTGATGTCCCCCCGACGCATTTGAACCCCAATTGCCGACTTCCTTGACGGCTATAAACTTAGCAACACCAGGAGATCATGCGCGCTACCCGCATAATTGGTCCAGATGCCCGGAGTATTTTCCTCTTTTTGATGACTATCGCACTGAGTAATTACCGTCTTGCCTGTTTCATGATGAGGAGCATAAGGCACTCATGAGATCCATGTAGGTAAAGCGGCAGCAGTTGTATAAGCTTCCTGCTGGCGTTGAACCTTCTAACCCTCTACCTTCTCACGTTTGGACTACTCATTCTCGCGAGACGAGCCTTGTTGATGGAAAATACATCAATCGCCCGTCCCCGTTTGCATGATAATCGTGACAGACCATCCAAATTATCTCAAATATATACATTGTTGGGAACCAAATACCACAGGTATACTTTCCCTACAGTTTCAATCACCTACGTCGACTAGAATTTGACTGCTGTGACAGCTTTATGTCTCCTCACATTCGACTCAATTAACTCAATGAAATCCACATCAGACACGACTCCATTTGTGGCCTCTTGTGTTGACATTCATCGGAATTCGCGTGTCCATGACATGGCTATGACTCTGTCCGCGA
Source organism: Sclerodactyla briareus (assembly GCA_026419785.1). Lineage (NCBI taxonomy): Eukaryota > Metazoa > Echinodermata > Holothuroidea > Dendrochirotida > Sclerodactylidae > Sclerodactyla > Sclerodactyla briareus. Next base: position 341,213 of record JAODTK010000289.1, on the reverse strand, counting down.
AATTGATTTTTCTCTTTAAAATTCATTAGCCAATTTCACTGATATCGGCAGTCGATATATTGATAAGCTTGGTATGAAGTTGTAACTGGCAGAATTAAACAACCACAAATAAACGCCATGATATATGACACTATGGTAGTTTAATATGTTCTATTAGTTTTTTCGTATTCAAAGACAACAAGGGACATGGACACTCCGACATACATCTTTCTACTCGGTACTCGAAACTCAATGATTAATCCTTCTGTCATCTTCAAACCACAACTAATGGAACGCGACTCATGGGAGTATAACATGGACCCGGGGCCTTAAGCCTGGTATCTTATGAACTGATTTTTGGAAGGCCGTATTTTCTTTCCGCTGAGTAACATATGCGTTGATACGGGATGGGGATAATACTGAGAAATCTTGCAATACCTCTCCTGTCTTACTCGCTACTTTTACTTATTATAATATGTAGGTTTCTAATGATTTTTGCTGAAGTTGGAGACAGGCTATATATAATGGGATAAGGAATAATCGATGGATATACTTTTCACGATTACCAGGAACTGCTAAGCAATAAAGTTACCACAGGATAGATAATCAATCACTAACCGATCACAAAGTACCGTTTCCCTATCAGTTATTGATTCGTTATGAGTATCATTATCACTTGTTATGTCCATGTAGTCATCTATACTTCAGGCAACTATTCGTAGTGAAATGAGCCAATGCCCCAAGTAGATATGCTAATACGTCGTAGTTGTTGAATGAAATACCCAGAAAGCCAACGCTTAATGATTCCTTGACTGCCTGCATGACCTTCAATTAAATTTTGATAACATCAGATTTCCAATGTCATGTTCTCAGAAGACGGGATGTGAGGGTCAGTGCGCCTGAATTGCCTCTCGGCAGACGATATCATTCATCACTGTTCATGTGAGGACGCCAAACAAAGTATGATCTTCATCCATTTAGGTGGGGGTCGAGTTACGTGATCACAAGCCAAAATTGGCCACATATTTATTGTTTTAACACTTTTTCCATTTTTTTCACCAGACGATTCCCTTCAATCGATACCAACATCTAACTGATTGTTGTACTCCCCAAAGAACCCTGCACACACATTTCAGCCGACCTGAACCACGCATTCTTGACTTATCGTGTTCACAAGGTTTTCAGACTGTTGACCTCTGTTAACCTCAGATGACCTACCTGACCTGACCAATAGGAGTCGAGTTATCGTGTTCACAAGCCGCGCAACACACACACACGCACTCACACACACACACAACACAGACACACACACCCTGTCATGACCGCATAGCTTAGCTTCGGCAGGGCATAAAAAACATTCCAACGTGGCCGCTACTTTGAATGGTGGTAATTGACGATCGGGCCTCAGGAAACCTGTCATACCCTGACTTTCTTAATGGTTAGTCATCAGATAGGCGTGTTGATCAAATTTCCACTGGTCTCCGCCGATATTGGGGCTTTGGTAAACGGGCAGAAAAGCGCCACCCCGTCAGTCGCGCAAAACAATTCTGACATGCCAGACACGGTTTTTCTTCTTAGAGCAAATAGTTTATTAGAGCAAGAGTGGTAGCGACTGGACCGAAATTCTCGACCAGAGGAAATTATTCAGGAAGTTTTAATATAGGACAATTTATCAGTGGTAGTGTCGTGAACCTCTGACTGGCAAATTGTGGGCGCGTTGGGTGCGTAAGCACAGGTGGCAAAGATGTAAGAGAAATCTTCCTCATTCATTTTCCTGACTTGTGGACCTAATCTAACGATTTCGTCCAAAAATCCATCACGCAATTTTGAAATTCCCGCGCGACACGGTCACGACCGTTGCCTTAAAGATAAGTTCGGTTGATCCTAATCAGCCTAAAAATTAATATTATAGACGTGGGAGGAAATGATAATGATGTAACAACAATACCTATTGCAGTGATGCGCATATACCCCAGTTAGGGACCCACCCAACACGGTTAAGTGTCGGGGATATTTATAGTTTTGGGGGCTGTGTCCGCCGCAGAAGGATTTCCGCCCGCGCGTCGCCGTTGTTGTCCCCGCAACCCGTGCCGCGAGCAAAAATTTAGATGTTTAGCGCAATACCCATGATTCATACGATTGATCTAACTGGGTATACATGTCCGCACCAGTGTAAAAAACAGTGTTTTTTTCGGAATGAGGTTCGGAAGCGTTATACTGGTTGTGTAATGCCCTCTAATCTGCAGCTTTTACTCGGGCGTATCGCTAACAATGGTTTGACTTTCATTTCTACCAAATTATCGCCTATCAAAGGTGCGCGCCACAACGATTTGCATGGTCTTTATTCAATTTGACAACTACGACCGTCTCACCTTATTTTGACAAACATATCCCTCTATGGAATCGGAACAATATGTACGTACACGTGTACGTTTTCGTAAGTCTGTACATTATACAGATTGCCCCTGATTTCGACTTCGATGTAGTGCCGATACATAAATCGATAATCAATTACCACTTTTTACACCGACCCCTCCCCCTCCCCAACAGAATTGTAAACAGAAGGTACATGCTTCAACCATTTAAACAAACACTCTCTATTCGACTAATTCACTGAATGATGCAGTTATCAAACAGAATACTGGACCTCCTCATAAATTCCGTATGTATTATTTTGTCTGCAGTTTTGTCTCACCGCCTATTTGAGAATGACGAAGAGATTCAACAAATATAAATGCAGTTGGACGGCATGTCTCTGCAATGTTGCAGGCGTTGTTCAGTTTCGTCAAACCATCAGTTTATTAACAGTTTTATTGTTTTTAGATGGCCTTGTAACCCACTTCAAAACAACACGCCGACATTTAATCTGATCCGAGGTTATATCCAGTCAATTACAGCAACACGTTCTCTGAAAATGTGGATTTCTGCAAATCAAATTTGTGTTGGCTCTGACCTCGTCTACTTTCTGGTTATAGATCTGATTATTTTCTTGGGGTATTGGCTTCATTTGAATACTAATGGTTGCCTGAAGTCTAGATGACTACACAGCGTAACAGTGATAATGTACTCATAATGAATCAATGACCCATAGGGAAAAAGTATACTCTTGTAATCGGTTAGTGATGATTATCTGTCCCATTTGTACGTTATTGCTTGTAGTTCATTGTTAATCGTTATATGTTTATCACGAATCTTCATTATCAGTTAATTATAGCATTCGACTGCAAATCAGCCAACATTGAGAACCTAAATATTATAATACTTTGAGTAGATAATATAACTTATTGGTAGATCCAGGTTCACGATTCTCTCAGGGTTACCACCACCCCGCCACATGTGCCATAGGCGCAAAAAATACCCGGCCTCCAAAAAAACCGATATTAATCCCATGCGTAGCGTTCCCAGTTTCGTGGTTATAAAGGGTTGATCAATGTGTTTCGAGTAGAAAAATGTACGTCGATTGTCTATGTGCTTGTTTGTCTTTGAATACGGAAATAAATAAACACATATGGAACTACCAACCTTGGTCATCATATCATGTGCATTTGTATTTGAGTTCAACGTTTCTTGCAAACTTCATACAACCAAGCTTATCAATATATCAACTGCCTATAAAAAATCGGCTAAATGAATTGTAAAGAGAGAAAAAAAAAATCATATTTTCAATTTTTGCGTACAGGAGTCATCATGCCATGTCATGGACACGCGAATTCCGATGAATCAACGCATCAGGCACAATAAAGTCGGGTATGATGTGGCATTTTATTGAGTTAATTGAGTCAATGTGAGACATAAAAGCTGCCACAACAGTCAAATTCTAGTCGACGTAGGTGTGAAACTTCAGAGAAAGTATACTTGTGGTATTCCCACCCAATGTTTAGTTCTAGATAATTTGGAATTAGCTGTCACGATTATCACGCAAAAGGAGATAAGCCTCGATGTATTTTCATCAACGAGGCTCGTCCCGCGAGAATGAGTATTTCAACGTGAGAGGGTGGAAGGTTCAACGCCAGCAGAAGGCTTATACAACTGCTGCTGATTTACCTACCTATGGGCCTGACATCTCATGCGTGCCTTCTGCCTGTTAGTCTTGAAGTGCTCAGCGCGATAGTTCATCATCAAATGAGATGAATACTTCAGAAAACCTCAGATTCCAATGTCATGGTTCTCAGAGAGGCTGGAGGCTGTGTCAAAGTTTATAGCGGTCAGGAAGTCGGCAATTAGGTTTCCGATGGTTTCAGGGGCGCATTCAACCCTTCAACGTGTGCGCACACATTGCATTACATACATTGTAACTGATAAACTTCATTAATATGACTTTCTTTGTTCGGTTTCAATTATCCTTATCACGATACCAGGTTATGAAGCGGAGAGGCGGGTAAATATACCCAGTTGCTTGATCCCAAATTATTCCACAGGTTACAATAGATATAACAGAGCATGTTGCATGATCGAGGGAGTAGGGTTTCATATTTTCCATGGTAGTTTATTAAAATATATTCGTCGTAAGCAGCAGTCGAACAAGGTCGGCTAATATTCAATTTCACAACCTTATCGAAAATATTTGTTTGATTATTCAAGCAATCAGGTTGTATGGTTATCTTGTAGACAGAAACACAACAACTGGCGACGTACTGGTCTCTCGTTAAAAGTGTCGCTAGTACAGATATAGTATTTGTAAATATTGAAGTGTTTAAGAATTATTTTCCAAATGTCGTATATTGAAGTGACGCGTCACGTTGCCCATTCATCACCAAAAATTACAAGTCACTCCCCCCCCCCATATTTTGCTCGAACGGGGATGGCATCAGAGTACGGTAATATTAGTTACCCAAGGAGGATCTTAATATTCTGCTCGCCCGTAAAAACAACACATACAACCAGGGGGCCTCAACATGCTAACAATGTGCAGGCACAAACTGGCGAAGTGACCTCTATCAGACTCGCATGAGTTCATAATAATAATAATAATAATGAACCATTCTTATAAAGCGCATATCACTGTCCACAAAGAGACGTCTCTACGCGCTGACCTTACAGAAAAACAAATATGAAAAAAACAAACAATAACAACGACCATCAACGGACCATCACTTCTGGAAAAGATAGGTCTTCAAATGAGACTTGAAAGTGCTATAAGTGCCCATACTGGTACGGTGATTAGGGAGATCGTTCCAAAGTTCAGCAGCAGCTGCCGCAAAAGTACGAGCACCGTAAAATCTAGTCACCGCAACAGGCGGAACCAAAAGACAGCGGGAAGATGATCGAAGACTCCTGGTGGGACGATACCTTTGCAACAACGTCTGAAGCCTCGATGGAGCGACTCCCGCTAAACCAGCACAGGAGAAGTAAGTTCATGCAAGTGTTATGATTGTAGATGTACGCCATTACTTAACTGGAATATTTACAACAAGAAATGAATACTGCAGAGTAAGAAACCATTTAATTTAAGCCAAGTACAAGGCACAACGAGCTATACTCATTGGAACTGGTGGGATCTCCTTGGTATTTCAGTGTTGATTGGACGTATCTGTAATCCATACGCTAATCCCTGATGAGTGATCCTAACAAAACTACAATTGACTTCGTTTTTAATTACGAACAGCCAATCACGAAAGTCATTGTGTCAATGGGCAGTTCTGAAACTTGGCATGATCTCAATGGTAATTCAATCTATATGCTATACAACGTGGAGAATGTGACTTAGTACCTTAAACGTAGGTGTGAATTGGTCGGAACATACACCTGTGTAATTCCCAACCAATGTTTAATTGTGAATAATTCGGGGTAGATTGTCACACCTATCACTAAGAAGACGATTGTAGAGATATTCCCATCTATCCGGCTTCCCATAGAGACTATGAATAGTCATAATGTGATCGACGCGAGGATTGATGATCGTATTTTGCAGCTCGCCTTGTTTGCCGGCGACCTGTGGCCTGAACTAACAGCTTGATACCAAAAGTTTTTTTTTTTTTTATAACAGCGATACTGTGCTCAACTACAACAAATGGGTGTAGAAAAAGTGACGAACAGTTATGTGCTGCTGCAGTGAGGGAATGCAACCTTTCTCCGTCAGTATCAGAACACATTCTTCTTTCGTACATGTTTTCACACAAGATTTCGCAGCGGAAAATTCACTGTGCGTCCGAATACTATAGCTTACTAAATCATTTTCAAATTATAAATCGTATCCGGAGACTTTGGGACGAATGTTGGACATACATGGAAGGGACACGATAACTTTATCCGGACCTATAGACAACCGATTCTCGTCGGTTGTGTTCACCAATAATAAAATCCAATAGTGAGAGCATGCCGCACTTTCACATTTGAAACACTACATACAGCTACGGACTGGAATTGCTATTTTTCAGCAAAAATTTCAGTTTATGATCAAATCACAGAGCGTATTATGAATTAATTGAAAGAGCGACGTGATTAAGACCACGGATCACCTCTGGTTTCAGCCTCGGGTGAGGCTTCGTATTACTTTTACAGGATTCATTTTGAGTCGCCATGAAAAAAAAAAAAAAAAAAAAACATTTGACGGCATGATAGAGTTAGCGAAAAGGGAGTCCAGTAAGCGGGAATACATTTTGTGTAATTGATGAAGGGGAGAGAGAAAGGCGGATTTATACGCAAACCATACCGTTATATATTTGAGGAATGACCGATCCGCATATTTTCGGACGGGTAAAAATATCACTTATACGCGTACTAACATTTTTGATTCCTTGGCCAAGTCGGAAGAATCTATGCCAGCACGCGTGACGTGTGGATGGGGTATGGGTGTATGTAACGCCACCTTGTTTTCTAATCAGGCAAAGTCCAACATGCCTGGTGGATCAAGTTCAAACTTGTGGGTGTGCTTCCCATGGTGAGTACATGAACGCTATTTATTGTTATATGAGTAGGGGGTCAATTTTGGGTAAAAAGTGGAAACTTGTAAAATTCTGGTATTTTGGGCACTTTTACCTTGTAATCAGGCAAAGTCCAACATGCCTGGTGGGATCAAGTTCAAACTTGGTGGGTGTGCTTCCCATGGTGAGTACATGAACGCTATTTATTGTTGTATGGGTAGGGGGTCAATTTTGGGTAAAAAGTGGAAACTTGTAAAATTCTGGTATTTTGGGCACTTTAAGCTTGTAATCAGGCAAATTCCAACATGCCTGGTGGGTCAAGTTCAAACTTGGTGGGTGTGCTTCCCATGATGAGTACATGAACGCTATTTATTGTTGAATGAGTAGGGGGTCAACTTTGGGCAAAAAGTGGAAACTTGTAAAATTCTGGTATTTTGGGCACTTTTACCTTGTAATCAGGCAAAGTCCAACATGCCTGGTGGGATCAAGTTCAAACTTGGTGGGTGTGCTTCCCATGATGATACATGAACGCTATTTATTGTTATATGAGTAGGGGGTCAATTTTGGGCAAAAAGTGGAAACTTGTAAAATTCTGGTATTTTGGGCACTTTTACCTTGTAATCAGGCAAAGTCCAACATGCCTGGTGGATCAAGTTCAAACTTGGTGGGTGTGCTTCCCATGGTGAGTACATGAACGCTATTTATTGTTGTATGGGTAGGGGGTCAATTTTGGGCAAAAAGTGGAAACTTGTAAAATTCTGGTATTTTGGCACTTTTACCTTGTAATCAGGCAAAGTCCAACATGCCTGGTGGATCAAGTTCAAACTTGGTGGGTGTGCTTCCCATGGTGAGTACATGAACGCTATTTATTGTTGTATGGGTAGGGGGTCAATTTTGGGCAAAAAGTGGAAACTTGTAAAATTCTGGTATTTTGGGCACTTTTACCTTGTAATCAGGCAAAGTCCAACATGCCTGGTGGGATCAAGTTCAAACTTGGTGGGTGTGCTTCCCATGGTGAGTACATGAACGCTATTTATTGTTGTATGAGTAGGGGGTCAATTTTGGGCAAAAAGTGGAAACTTGTAAAATTCTGGTATTTTGGGCACTTTTACCTTGTAATCAGGCAAAGTCCAACATGCCTGGTGGGATCAGGCTCAAACTTGGTGGGTGTGCTTCCCATGATGAGTACATGAACGCTATCTATTGTTGTATGAGTAGGGGGTCAATTTTGGGCAAAAAAAAACTGGAAACTTGCAAAATTCTGGTATTTTGGGCACTTTTACCTTGTAATCAGGCAAGTTCAACATGCCTGGTGGGATCAAGTTCAAACTTGGTGGGTGTGCTTCCCATGATGAGTACATGAACGCTATTTATTGTTGTACAACAGTTCACAGTTCAGCGATCCATCATATTACGGCTTGTAAAATTCTGGTATTTTTGGCAGACTTACTTTTACCTTGTAATCAGGCTATGTCCAACCTGCCTGGTGGTCATGAAACATGCCTAGAACATTATTGCTATTGATTCAGTTTTAAGCATGAGACTGGTGGTTAGGAAATAAGAACTTGAACACAACCATACCGTTGTGTCCAAAGAATCACATAAGTCTTATGGCTTTCTGGTTATTTTGATAAAAGATGTGAAATGCGACCTAATTAGGAACTCGAATAAATCGTGAGAAGGACAGAATTTGCAGTTAAAATGTTCCTCTCATGGGCTTTCGTTTTACTTACCATGGCCATGCGTTGCTACAAGCAATTTAGACGCCGACTTGTCTGGTCGGTAACACCGTCCTAGGTGCCGTTTCATTGACATAATTATATAATCACGTTCAATGAAAAAATGAGGCCTAGGTCGTTATGACGTTGGACAATTAAATATGATACAAATGTCTGTGTAATTGTAGCAACCACGGTCTCTCATAACAAGGGATCCTTTCAATTAATCTGAAATCCTGGTCCAGACCCCTTGGATCGTTCATCACATGAATGGTCCATACGACGCCGGCTGCCGGACCAGCAGCCGCGGCAACGGTATCTCACGGGGCTTTGTTTCAAATTTCCTCCCTGACACAGCAAAATTCCGCCGTCACAATTCCCAACTCAATTGGGTTTGATATTGGCGATCTCAAATTATATTACCAGCGAATTTACGTGAAAAATACCATAGTCTATCCATGGCTATAGGTCGTCGCTCAATTCGACGCATATGTAGATCCGCAATTCTTGTAATCACACGATCACCTGAATGAATAATTGAGGCCTTAGGAAAGTTCAGACGACTCTGAGAGGTATCATCTCTCATAGCCTGTAATAAATCATGTCATTTAATACAGTGCAGCTAGTGCTATGTCATATTAAAAAAAAGTCGCATTACTAGGCGGAATGGAGGAGGGTAAAGGTAGAAAAAATCCCATCAGAGATAGCATGGGAATTTGGAAGGTTGAAACAATGCCCACCTCATCCAAAATCCTCAATAATTTACTTTAGAGAAGGTCTTGATGAGGAAATGATAATTTAACAATGTATGCACCATTTCAATTGAACAACTGGGGAAAGGAGAGGATACACATTCATTATCATTTTTGTAGACCTCTGCTAACCGCCATCTCGAATGTCAAGATAGCAAGTTCAGGCAGTTGAACAATGACTTGGTTTTTGGAGTGGGGTACTTTTAATTTGGAACCAAAACGCAAATCTGTTTTTTTTTTTCTGGACGACGTGAATTTGCCGCACCGTTCCTTCCCATGGCTGAACAGGTCCTCCCGCAGTCTGCTCCACTGAAACAATAGGAGTCAAGAATGAATATACCAATGAGGATTTAAAATGTTATTGGCTTTATATGCAAGCCTATTGTTCTTCGTCGAGATGATGTGCCTTTTTTTTGGTGAGACTGGAAAATTCGTAAAAAATGTTTCACATGTTACTATCATGAGTACAATATCCGATCGTTTCTGTGAGTGGGTTTCTGGGTTAAATACGAGGGTGGAGTTTTGGTTAGGGGTTAGGGTTAGGGTTAGGGTTAGGTTAGGGGTTAGGGTTAGGGTTAGGGTTAGGGTTAGGTTAGGGGTTAGGGTTAGGGTTAGAGATGTTCTTATCTCACCAATGTAGGATTCCGATACCCCAGTATGGTATAGATTAGATCCTGATAACACCCTTGTCTTCAAGTGACATGAATAGCTGCCTCAGGGTTGGGTAGGTTCGAAACCTCTAACTGGTGGCAAGTCCTTTTAAGAGTTACCAGAGTTCATGGGGTTCTCCTAGGACAAATACGACTCGGAGCGCTGTCATGCGTCCGCGTGAAGCATAATTGGGTTAGGGATCATGTAACAGATTCGCTTTAACCCAGCACAGTGGGAACGAGGACATATGAAAACCCCACACCCCAAATTTGGAGGTTCCAGCATGTAGCCTTGTTGAGATATTTCGATTTACTAGTGAGAAATATATGACATCACGGGGAACGGTATAGGCTGGCCATGGACCCTACAGTAAATGCCTGCTTTTCGCACCATGATACAGAAAGACGAAGAGGAAAGGTATTCATTTTAGAAAACGATTTTGTAGGGGTTTTTTGCGAATCCCATCTATAGTTCATTTTGAAACAAGGTGTCACAACATTTTCAATAGCCGATTGTGCCTTATCGGTACACTCGAATCGGCTGATATTCGGTCTGGGGTTTCGGCTGTTATGTTATAATGTGATAAATAGAGGGTACCAAACGTTCTGCTATATTTACATGACCGATGCCATTGGCCGTCCTCCACTTAAACGTCTCCCGCATGGCTTTTAACCGGCCACCCACACTACGTGAAGCGCTGTCGAGTTTTCCCTAGTGGAGGTGTTCTTATAATGTTGCAACGGATGATTGGAGTTCAAGGAGATCAAATAATAATCTGTGTAAGTCAGTTACCTGTCATTGTTTGATTCTAATTACCCAATACCCACATTGCTTATATCGTACGTATCTATATTTTTATTTAATTACCCATTTTATGCGGAAAAATCTGTAGGAACATATTTTTTCCCCTGCCAAAAAAAAAGAAAATCAATTTAACCGCTCAGAATGAACTTCTGTGTATGGTTAAACTCAATTATTTATTCAGGATTAACCCTAGTATGCAGTATAGGAAAAAAGAGTAGGTCATATGCATGTTGTTTCAAGTATTCTTTCCACAATTCGTTATAACATATTTAGGCATATGCATTTTATACTTGATAGTGAATGCGAATTTTGCCGAAAAATCTGAAAATTTGAAATAACAAGTGCGTATGATTGTCTGTGAGGTGGGTAGGAATAACGTGACTTCTCAACGGTACGAGGTATAAAGTGAAGCTAGAAATTACGGCTGTCGTGTACGCACTGATTTACGATTCATTCACTGATTACTTTCGACAAAATATGTAACATAAGGTAAAGGTAAGTAATAATATCACCAAATATTATCCGTCCAGGTAACTTGACGCGCGCGCCATGCTGAAGGTTCTTCGACTCTCAGGAGCATCTCCCAACCAATGACTTTATTGAACAGAACATTAAAAACAAAATGTCATATGCTATTATAGGAAAGATCATGCTTACGAAACCATGGTGTCCTTTTGTCCTTTTAGGCAATATGCATTCTATACTTGATAGTGAATGCGAATGTGTCACAAATTTCGCCGAAAGTCAGCCATATATTCATTATGACTTGTCTATCTTCCACTTTATTCGCCTAACCGCAAATAACCTGCATAGCTCTTGTAATACCAGAGGTCAGATCTCAAAATATTGGTAAAACTTGTCACCCCCATCCCCCATATTTATTAAGTTTATTACAAAAAAATTAGAGTGTCCTATTATCACTATATCATCGGTTTCTTCTAATGATTGTCTTACGACTAAAGTTCAGTACAATGACAGCCTCACCGGTTTGCTCACGTTGCGTCACTGTTGATTGTGCAATCGTACAAACTTTATAGGCTATTTTTATGTCTTGGATACTGTATGCAAGGCCCGGTTCAACTCTGTAAATTGACATGCCTCTCATTTGTATTGGTACTCCATCCTAGAGTTATTCCTACTAGTTTCTTTCGAGCCCCAATCCTAAATTCGGATACATTTGGCAGATTTTCGAGAATTCTGTTTGCCCCGCAATTATTCTGGGGTATGTCCATTGTGGAAACCGTAGAAGTCAGCTGACGCCCGCCGATCGTCTGAAGATAAAATATTCATCAGCATTAGTGCACACGGCCTGCTTTTCCTACAAACACAATGCTGGTCGTCTCTACGAATGATATAACGTGTTCGTGACTTCTATCTACAAATTAACAATAGTGGAAGTGACTTGAATTTAAGCAAATACCATTATTCAACAAAACGAGCCTAGTTACTGAAACATTATTAGGATGCATGCTGCAAGTTAGGAATCAAAAGTGTCGCAGGGCATTGGACTAAGACTGATATATCCAACAACTTGCCCCGAACATGCAGCTATTCAATTTCACACTGGCGCGTCCTCGTATAAAAAAATCTGGACGCTACGTTGAAAGCATAACCCTCACAAAACCTGCACACATTTTGTTCACCTAGTTCAGTCATTCAACTGCATATTACACAAGGCTCAATAGGAATCGATTGCGAACCGGTAACAAGTGCCATTGGTTCCCAGATGATCGACCGCGATTCTCAATAACCCTAATCGTGTAATGTAAAGAGGTACTTATTAGGACGTCAAAAGCTAAGATACTGGTGAGTCGACACTCATTGACGAGAATCACGAGAACATCTGTCGTTTCTGTATTATGACAATTCAGCGCAATCCGTGATGACGACGTTGCTCTCAAGTAGATATAGATGTTTGATGAACTCATCGGGCAGTTCTCGGAGGCGTTCACTAATGAGAACCACACGAATTCCCATATCGCTCGTTCGCCGAATTATTCTGTTGCTTCGCTTCATGTTAACATGAGACTATTGCCACCTGTATAATCGAAGCACATGTTTGAACTACGCCTGAATAAGTTAGTGTCCTTTAAAATAATATTTTAAAAAAATCTCTGTGGAGAAATATCTGAAGAAAAAGTAGGCCTACAAACATTTGCAGATGACGGTGAGAAGTAATTTGTGTCCGGTACGCCTTCAGCCGATCAGCGTGTGAGACGCAGGTGGCTTGGAACTAAAATTGCATTTCGATCGTCTTGATTCCTTGTTCCAAATTCGACCGTCCGTTCAGTGGAGGCGAAACTTATTGATTGGTGAAAAATTGGCAACTATTTGATATTGATGGCGATATATCGTTTTAACCGGGTAAACTGAAAAAGAACCTAGTTATCAAAGTAACGCTGTGTAACTTCGCATAGGGAGCGCGGGGGAGTACTGTCCGAGAGTCGGCGTAAATAATGTCGTACGTTACGAAGCATTTGCACCCAAAACTTGACCCTGCGGAGAGCTATAAACTAATTGAAACGAAGCTGACACATCTAACCTGATTGCAGTCTGATTCAGTTTTTTCCTTTACCATAGCTACCTATTGACGGGATATTTATTTGACAGATTGTAAACTAGGTAACTGAAAACTCTATTTGCGTTGCTTACACTTCGGTATTGGTGAATTAGTCAGCTGACGTCACGATAGAATAACTATTGTCTTCTTTACGTGGTTTATTCTCAATAGCGCGAACAGAATGTGTCTCTCTCAAATTTGTCAATCCGGAAATTGTGTTATTGATGGTAAAACCTTTCGGAGTAAAATTTAGGCACCATCGGTTGAGAATTCCACCTTGCCAAGTTAAACGAAATAAAATATTCTAAGTAATAACTGAAAAAAAGTTATTATTCATGACAATAACCGTTTCCTTTAATCAATTAAGTATTATACATACATACGTAGTTATATAAATATCTGGATATGGAGAAGGAAACAGTTTGTAGGAAATATTCTTCGTCTGACGGGCGGTGGTCTGGGGCGGCTTAGCCGATAATTGAATGCGATGTCCTAGCGTAACCCTGTTTGTCGGAGAAAAGTTATCCCCTGCATAACCCTAAGTGTTCAGCTCAATCACGTATCACCCTTGTGCATCAGACAGCTATTTTTTAAAATTTAAATTTAAACACCCCAAGTGTTTCACATGCTCGGACTGGAACTCAGCTGAACCTCGCGGGAAATAGACGATGTCCTTCCCGAAACAGAAAACAAGGGCTGTTCAAATTTGATCGAAAAATCCACATTCTCGAGAGACATGTTGCTGTAATTACACAACCCTTAGGATAGATTAATCCTATTCTCTAAAATTTGGTAAGGGTTCGAAAGTTTGAAATAATAAAGTGCGTATGGTTTCAGTAGCGCTGCGAACCTCTCTCGTATGTGAGATGGGTAGCTAGAAAATTAAGGTGTGAATCCTCAAACGGACGAGCTATAAAGTCAGGTTAGAGATTACGGCTGTCTGGTACGCCACTGATTGACGCTTTATTTAGTGATTACTTTCGACAAAACATGTATCATAAGGTAAAGGTGAGTAATAATATCAATCACCAAATATTATCCGTCCCGACGCGTGCTCCATGCTAGAGATTCTCCGACTCTCAAGGGCATCTCCCAACCAATGACGTTATTGAACAGAACCTAAAAACAAAATACCATATGCTTTTATAGGAAAGATCATGCTTACTAACCAGGTGTCCTCTTGGTTTCTGTTAAACGATATACGTTTAACGGAATTGGGGACTAGATTATATTACAAAAGGTTGTGCCAATGAAAACCTGCAGAAGTACGGGAAACAATGAGGCATATAGTAGTAATCGCGAAGAGGGCAGGAGCAGGGCTGAGAGAGATATCACCAACACACCCCTGTGTGCGTTCCATGTGTTTTCGATATTCTTCTGCTTTACTCTCCACAAGGAACATAAATATGGCGTGTCGAAAATATCAGTGATTTGGCGAGTGATTCATCATCATCCATCCATAATCTGCCTGTGGTCTGCTATCCCGCGTGAAACTACTCGCTAACTGGGTTATAAACTGGGAATAGAAAAGGTGGCTTACGCTCGTACTCTGCACTCCTGCGGCCACGGGATAATTTGTACGAATATGTGATATAGGATGAGCTGATTCTCCAGACTTCGACAAAACAATTTTTATAAGTAATAACACACCGCATCACCATATCCAATAAAATTCAAATTTGGATGGGCAAAATTGTTCAAATGTGTAAAGGTATAAAAATATATCATAATGGATGTGTAAAATGAACAGAGGTTAAATTGGGAACTTTTTTAGTAGGAACGTATAAAGGATCGATCACAGTCTTGATTAATTCCCTTTGGGTGAAAAACAAAAAACAGCATAAAGGGGGGGGGGGGATGAGAGAGAAAGAAATCAGTTGCAAATGCAGTTGAGCCCATTTGAGCCCAGTTGAGATTTCCACCGAACTGATCTGAAACCAGTTGGAGCTTGTCACTCACAATTTGGAATCGGCTTCCTCATTTTTTCTATGTTACTTGTTGGTGGTTCAAACTGAAAGCAATACACCACATATTAGATGTATATAGTATTATGTCATTTATGTATGATACATGCACTTATGGAGTTGGTACAGAATAATACGCAATCACGTATACTCTAAAAGGTCATTGTTATCAATTTATGTAACAGTTTACATTTCTCTTTCTCTCAACTGACCATTGACGTATTTGCTATTTTTGGTTAATACGGATCTTCGGACGAGTCGATCGTTACTTTTAAAGAGACATTATCATTTCGCAACACTTGACGTATTTTGATGCCGTCAGCCTGTGAAAAAGTGTATTCCATACCCATGAATCTCAAAGTTTCAAACTCGTCTCGTTCTTTGTATTCATATCTAACGGGCAATGTCGTGTCGCATCACTTGTCGAACAACGGACAATTTCGATCCTCTGATATGATAGAAGAACGAATCGGCTGACGGTATAGTACGGGAACTTTTTGCATCTGGCTTATTTCTAGTGAACGATTACCTTATTGAAACCGATCGCACGGAAGTAGTTTTCTGTTGTGACGTCATGAATATGACGCTGTCGATTGCTCACCATTGCTACCCAGACGACAATGCTTTTCAATTTGAAGCAGTGGACAGTTATTCGACAGTTATTCGTTTCCTCGAAGAGTATAAACTATTAAGTGTATCAATGTCATCCCCTTAGTGTGTCCACATCTTTTAAAAGCAGAACCAATATCTCATAGCATAAATACCGACTTTCGTCATTATCGATCACTTACACTAGATTGAAGATCGCACAAAATAACTATCAAATCATTAGTCTATAAGACTGCGACTGGCTGAAAGCACTTTCGTAATAAGGACAAGTCATCTCCCTCCCCTCTGATATTTACAGTCAGCGGTACCAGAACAAGTACATTTTACCTTTCTTAAACACTGGTTGGTGAGGAAAAATCTTTCTCATGGAAGATTTTTTTCCCCGAGGTTCACTATACAATATTGTTCGTCTTCCAAAGGGTCGCTGTTCCGAGAGCCACTGTTTTGAAGGGTCCCTACTTCGAATGCTTGTCCGTCTATTTCTGAAATTGAGAGTTTCAGAAGCTGGTATGAGTCCGGTTGATGCTTGTTTTATTATAGATGAAACTTTAGGGTTTTAGGTTAAGGGTTTAACCCTAGGTTATATTGCTTCAAAGTGAAATTATAGATAAATCTACCATGTAGGCGGCCTTGCGTTTCTGTCTGATCTGCTGGTGTGGTAATGTGCCACTGAGATGAACCGCCTTGACACTATTATGAACAAAGCTCGTAGTGTGGTCGGAGAGCCTCAGTGTTCAGTCGACTCGATTTACCAATGCCTACTTGAGTCCAAATTAGACACCGTTTGGACTGACACTAGTTACCCGTTTCATCAACTTCTCCATGAAATACGAATTAAGACAGGTATCGGTAGACAGAGACTCCTGAGTCTAAAAAAATAGACATCGGAGTTCATTCATTCCCCGTGCAATGAAGCTTCCCAATGATAATCAGAGACGCTAACTTCGACTTTTTATTTGATGGCTCTCTATATTACTCGTATATATACATCTATTATAATTGCATAATTATATCGTTCCTATATTTGTACGTGCGAGTACTTTATTTCCATTCTGGATTAATGACGTTTTACTTTATTCACTCATTTACTTACTTACTTTCCAAGAAAATCCCTGAAGATGGTGTTTCTGTCTGAGAGGGTGAATGTGTTCAAGAACAGTCTTGACTTATTCTTCAAGAATTGTGGGCGCGTTCTTTAGGCATCTGGGTTATTCTCTTCTTTGGGATGTTGTGGCTTCAGGGTCTTCCATGAAACTAAACTAAAAACTGAAACTAAACTAAACTAAATTAAGGCCTTTGTCTAGAACCTTCCAGCATACCCTTCTTTTTTATTGTTATTGAACATCATTTTGTTGATCATACACCATTCACATATTTCGATCTTGTCTTCGATAATCATCGCAATCAGATCTTCTATCGACATCCCTATGCTATGGATGTATTGTATCATCAGCATAAATTTCGGCAGAACAATGATTAATACCGTTCCGTAATACCGTTCATGTTATTGATAATCAGAATAAATTAAAGAGGACCGAGAATAAACCCTTGCGGAACACCACATGTCACATGTCGCAAAGGCGTAATTTGGTGACACAAGTAGCCAACTAGCGGATACATAAATATGACTTCTGAGCTTTTTTCTCAAAAGAAACAACCAACTATAGGCCTAAATAGCCAATGATATGCAGGAATAACGGAGATCGATTGGGAAATAGGGGAAAATGATACGCTAAAAAGGAAACCTTTCAAGCCACATATGAATAAGTTGAGCATTCATGCAATGCGAAGCGACATTGCTCAAGGAGATTACCAAAAAAAACCATGGGCTGTACAAAACTCTAAAAAACATTCACGATGTACCACGATTCCAACATTAGGGCAAACATGAAACCACTCTAAGTTATGGATTCATGGAACTATGGATTAAGCTTGAACTTAAACGTAGGTGCTGGCAAGGCTAGGGCTCACTGTCGATCTCTTCAGAATCGGAATAATGACACTATTATAAAATATATTTAGTACACAGCCTTTAGGCATGCATAACACTATACAATTCGGTAAGAACAGTCCATGGAATAGGTAATTTTCCAAACATCAAGTGTTCTGCAGTAACACTACCAATCCCTGGCGATTTCCAATTTGTTCAAGAAACATCACCCTCTTCACCCTACTAATATGGATATCATATGTTCAATCAAAGTACAAAATATAATTCCCCACCAACAATTTATTCTGTAATTGTTCATACAATTATCCTCCATTAGATTGCTATGAACTCCATTATCAGGCGAGAGACTCGAGTTCTCCCCAAATTCTCCTGTGACGCTTCACCTCATTCCAGCGAAACACGATATCGAGTAGACTGAGGATTTTTACTCAAAGCGCACACACCAACTGCACTAACAGTTTCCTAATCCCCGCTGTTAGTTAATTCATGATTCGACGTGAGTTACCGGAGTTGCCCATATTCACTGAAACTAGTACCACGTGGTTGATTCTTCATGAAGAAATAACACAAATTTTGTACTGGAAACTGAATGCACTCAGTTTGACTGTACTATATATCACAGTATTCCTGCAACGTTTCACAGTCTTTCAGAGGTATTACATTGCCACACGTCGTATACACCGCGACGCTTGGTGGTTCAGCCCCCCTGTCAATATCACATGATGTTTATCAGAGCCATATAGTCCAGCCATAATAGTGCCTGTGTACTGATTAGTTTTCTAACGGAATAATTTTGTCGACAATTACCCTCGAATGCGCAATGGCCTGTTTAACACGTGAAAAGATGTTGTGAATAAATAAAGTGGGCGTACACACATTGGAGTAGCAAGAAATAATCTCTTCTCGCAAAATGTATGTTAACTTAGTATTGGTATATTCCACAAACAACTTACATAATTATTACAGGACAACAGATGCTTGACACAAAGGGATTATGGAAAACATGGGAATATTAGGAATATCAATGTATATCGTAATTACCCATTCACATATTGACGAGAGCATAATTATACTGAGTGACCGCATCATCATCAGATGACTAAACAGCTACAGTTTCGGGGGCGACGAGACAATGCGCCTGTAGCACATAGTCATTACATTAAATGTTTGCTCTTCCAATGACAAAACGTCTCATCTAAGACTGAACATCACCGATAAAATTGACCTCATCCCTACCGATCATTCAATTTACTTAGATTTATCTAATAAATCAATCGAGGTTAAAGGGATAAAAAACTAGATTAACTTAGCAGCAATCGATTGCGGGTGAATCACATGGCGCACTTTCCATATCAGATGGTATAGACCGCGATTTCTCCGAGCGTTATGTAAATATTACACAGATGAGGACGGTTAACGGTAAGATAATGAAGATCTGTCGCTTACTTGTGTGAATGCATGGTGTTATGACGATGCAGCAAAACTGATAACAGCCCTGATACTTTTACATTAGGATAGATTGGTGATGATGAATTGGACTTGACTGTCACTCATCAGAAGGGCCGGGACGTGTAATTAGACAGTTAGAGTCGGAACTATTGACAATTTTGCCAGCTTAGCCTACACGATAACAAAATAGTTCCCTGTAGAAAATACTGCTCAAGCTACTGCAATTATTGTCCCGGTCCCTCTTCAAAGATCAATGGTCATATGAAAAGGTCTTTTGAATTCGTTACGTAATAGCTATCAAAGTCCCAGCAAACCATGTACTTTTGCGAACCATGTGACGAACGAACGTGATTCGAATCAAACTTGAAAATGATTGAGATTACTCTTCAAAGTCCTGCGAAGTGGATAGGCCTAGGCCTACCCATATCCGTTGTTCTGTTGCCAAGGCACGAAATGCAACATTTAATCTGTAGAGTATTCGGGCGGCCTTCGCATCAGTCCCCCGTGACGTCGCAGATTCCCCGAATCAACAACAGAACATGCTGGAATCTCCGAATTTAGGGTGTGGGATGTCCTCATTTCACCTATGCGGGTTCGAAGAAAATATGTCACATTACTATTGGCCTTAAATAAGATGCCATCATAGGCGGAAACCTAGGAACATCTGCTGTTGGCGATGGGGAGTCGTTGTGGCCAGTAGGTTGACCATTAGCGTGTGTGAAGCGAAGCAGGTAGCCTGCTATATCCTGATCTCTGAATTATTAATTCTTAGAACAAGCACAAGTTTATTAAATATCAAACTGTATAAAATCATCCGTGATGTACTATGAGATGTTGTTCGTTCATAAGGACGTGGGCAACTAAGCAGCTGTGATAACAAATTCCTTATCCTTGCAGTCGATAAATAACGAATTATTTTGCTACATGAGAAATTGTTATTGAAGCCAGAGAAGCAGGACCCGTCCAAATGCGATATGTTGCGTCATTTTTAATCTTGGCTTTAATCATGTTTGAGCCAGAAACGTTTTAAATTTCATCGAAAGAAAATTCAGGATCCTCTGAGACGTGTAGTGTAATCACCCCCCAAACCCCAGCCAGAGTAGATAGAACAATCAACCCGGTATGGCTGGAATTGAGAAAGGGTGTACACACGGAACTGAGAGTTTATGAATAATTTCACTGCTGTAAAACGAAAGAGCACTTTTTTTGTCAACATAAGTTGTGTGGGAGTGTGGGACAGAATCACGAATAACAACTCTATAGAACTAATAACGAAATCTCAAAATGGTACTTCTGTTCATACTTGATAATGAATCGTTCCATCATTAAGACTGAGCATATACGAAGCACGGTGCTGATGGCCCCCCGGAAACACTGCCCGATGCAATTCCTTGTAACATGCGAGAAAACAATTGAATACAATTAGGCCAAGGTTGTGTGAGTTTACTGTAAAGCTGGGTGTTCTGGCTGTCGGTTAGTCAGACGATAAAATTCCACATTTCTCTCAACGTGGCGAGGGAAAGATTGGTTTTCCATCTACTTGTTGGGATCTCCCAGTAAATATGTCACCCCTTTATCATCCAGCGAAAATAATTGCTGCTTAAACAGATAGTAGAACAGATGAACAGACCAATGGACTGCCTTCTATTATCATTGAACGTGCTCTTCGTTCAGCTGTTCCACGCCAAATCGCTTCTCCCGATAAACACACGTTTTTTTACTGTGTAAATTATCATGCGGAGTACATTTGGCCAGAATGGTAACATGTTAGAGTTTAGAAGATTTGTGATGTTGCGAGAATGAGGTTTGCTACTATGACATGACTAAACTGACATACTATGACATGCTATATCATGCTTCCGCAATACTTTGAAAACTAATAAAAATTAAAAGATTCTTGATGTATCCATTCGCTGTATCAGCATGCTCCCGGAGAACGTATTCCTTAATATACTCATGCAGTGCACGTTGTAGAGATTGCTGACACCATACAAGCTTTGCTTGTACTCCGTTATTTCGTTACCACCGGTTGGAAACTATTTCAGATCAGGTTTTGTAAACAGACCTAACACTTCGCAAAGCTAATTTGGTAACTCGTATTTTTCAATATAACATTGTGTGTTACCAGCACTGCCATACGACAATGCAAACAGTCTATATAACAGTGTGTGTTTCTAACCATCTTTGTAGATACCCCATATAACAGTGTGTGTCACACTCTCGTGCATAATGCCTATTCAATTGTGTATGTTATTGCCACTATGTGAACTGGACTGTTGTGTAATGATGAGTATTGCCTCCCATGCTAGAGATATACCAATTTCCCTCGTCAAAACGCTACTCTGAAATTGGTTATGGCTTAAGAGGGGACTTGTTAGGATGTCGGAAATTATTCGCTCCCCTGGTAACATCGGTAACTTCGGACTGCAGTGAATGTCTCGGGGGCTCCAAGCATCCTTTCGATTTTTTTTAGGCACTCATGGTCCACGGCCAATTTTGCGAACTGATATGGTCTACCGTTCCATCACACTGTATAGATACCCTCTTGAAGAACCCCAGCGAGTTTGCTGCGGTGATCAAGACTGGAACGTATTAATGACACGAACTAACAAATTTCCATAATTGTCATAATTGCCATAAATAAATGGATCTAGCTCCGAGAGGCTTTCACTGATGTGAGACAAACTAACACTGATTGAGGTGACACATGCCACATGAACATGACCAACGTTTATGTCATTCAGGGGTCACAAAGGCAAAATATGTGATTGGCGAGGAAAAATGATAACGCGTTGCAGAGTTCAAAAGCTTGACATGTGCGTTTATTTCTACAGTGAAGGTTCTCAAAGGAGAGACACAATGAAACAGAGTAAAAAATATTCTTGGTGTTGGTACTTCTTTCATAGTGTTCTATTATGAGACTATACTCATATCCACGGGAGGGCTTACTCACTTGCACTCAATCATTGTATGATACAACTAAGAGTGAGCGGAAAAAAAAGTGCATAACATGCGACGAGATGAGTGAATACACTCACTTCAATTGAGTGGTTAGTTAACTCAACGGATCTGTGTAATCTGAGTGAGTGTAGGTAAATTCCGGATATTTGAAAACGAGTTTCATTACCCTATACTTTGTTTCTGTGTAAAGTCGGTGAAATGAAGAGCTCGCATCGACCGAAGGAATCACTTAATGTACAATTATCGCACTCCGCAACTGTTACAAAGAATGTCAAACCTTTGTTCATACATACAGCAGCACAGCAGAACATTGAGAAAGATCACTCCCGTCTGCCCGTGTAGCACATGTGAATGCAAATAGATGTGAATAGAAAATGATGCGAGAATCAAAATATATGCCCGTGACACTGGAACACATACATGCACATTGTCTCTGAAAATTTTAATTGAGTGTTTTTATTCATTCTCGGAGACGTGGCTAGAATTTCTCAACAGAAGGCTTCATTCCGCACCACTGTATTAAACACTTAATCATTTATTGAAAATGGAATGCAAACAACCCCACTTTAGAACTACGATATTTGCAGAAGCGCAACTAATAAAAAAAAAAACCCGGAGCATATTACATCGCCAGATGTCGTTCTATCGATGTAGCCATATAACGTTGTCTATCGGTTGATAAGTCATTTGTCAGGGGCGGCTATTAATTTTTGTTCGTCTTCGTTCGCGGTGGGCTGATAACTTAAGCAAACACATAGACAGCTCTCTCGCTCTTCCCGACCGTGCAACCTGTTAGCGCGCTACTAGAACCTGTGGAATAATTGGGCGCAGTGGCGACTAGACGCCAGACCACTTTCACGGCTCTTCGCTCTATAACCTAATATCGCGACAAAGGAATTAAAAGAAAACAAAGAAGGTAATTTAACGACGTTCAGCGGTGACAGCGGAATGCAATTTCTGTTTGGCGCGGTAGGCGCTCGGTGGGGTGTGAGGCGCAGGTGGCACGTAACGGTGATTTCATTTTCATCTTCCTGCCTGTTAGATGTGTCTTTGCGCTTCGTATAGGGATCCAAGGGAAGTCACATTTAGCACATTTATTCCAGTTTCTGCTGCGATTGCGCTTGGCACAATTCATGATATATTTTTCCTTCAATATTTGGCAAGCTGCTATATGCAGTATATATGTATATTTGTTCCTAATATGGTTATGCCACCAGTTATAGATGGTTTTGAGAAGCTTAATCTCCATTTCTATCCATAATAAATAATAATAATAATATAATAATAATAATAATATTAATAATAATATTAATAATAATAATGATAATATGTGGTGTTGAGTTACATAGACAATAGTTGCGCACATTGGAGGCAATTGCCCGAAAAGTGAAGAGTTAAGTGAGGGTTATTCATTAACACTAATAAAGGACCAAATTCTATGGATTAAAGGCTGAATACACGTTCACTCTAGGTAAAACAGGTTGGATAAAAAAAAAGCAATGGTACCTTGGCGTGGTCCATACCCTTGGATTTCTGTGAACTATTGCTGAGGCGAAGACTTACTCAACAATTCATCGATCATCGGCCGGTCTCATGGGAAATTGCGAATAGAAAGAAAGTTTCTTGTCTACATTGACGTAATGAATGTTGCTTGGAGCAGATCACTCAGTCAATGGAAATCAGTACGGTGTTGAAGTTTTTGGGGAGCCATATGATTGTCGTTACTGTGGCAAATTCTCTGCTTGGTATGGATATGTCTCTATTGACAAAACCTCATTTCATCAATTGATTAACACCTCTTTCTGCATAGGCCTATTCCAAATTCTTTTTCCTGCTCACCATTCACCGTGAAGAACAAGACGTTGTCGGTAAAAGATGAGCCCATAAGTCTCATTTCCTACTTCAACTTTTTTTTATTCTAACGGTAGGCTCACATAGTGAAAATCCTCAATGTTTATACGCGTCATCACATTCGATACATCCCAGGCTATTCACACGTTCAAGCTAAGTTAAAACAGGTTAGATAAGAAGAACTGATGGCACCTGGGCGTGGACCATACCATTGCATTTCTGTGGACTATTGCTGGGACAAATAAATTTGAAAAGGAGGAGAGGGCATCTTTTGATGGCTACTGAATCAAAGGGATCCTGTCTACACTGACACATTAATTAACAGTAATTGGTGCTCGGAGCAGATCACTCATAAAAACCATGGAAAGTGCGATGATGTCAAGTCCTTTGGGAACCACATAATTATCGTTACTATGATCAATCCTCTGCATGAGTATGGATGTGTCCTCATTGGACAAAAGTAATTTCATCAATTGCGTGACACCTCTTCTCTGCACTCATTTCTTTTTTTCATCACAAACTTCGGCATACTAATTCTTGAGTCTATTTTGTTCCTCACCACTCATACTTACACAACGCTCCATCAACTTAACCTATTTGTTCCTTTCTGACGAATTCTTCTATCCCAATCTGGTCATCCCTCTGTTCTCTCTATCGCTGGAATTAGAGTTTGATACTCGCATTCTCGGCAAAATTCATGTAACCGTTTTGCTTCAGTTTACATGTGATCTTGCTATTATTACAATTTCTCGTTATATAAACAAATTGTGTGCAACCATTATTGACATTGTCCTTGTGAATGAGCAATATATTAAAAGCTATCCTGCCGCAGTTCCACCAGTTTGACACTTCTTCTTACTTGTCTGAATTTCACGCACGTGACATTTTAGTAAAATGTGACGTTACCATATAACTTCATACGTGTGAAAAATCAACACTCGGATTTCCATCGTGCGAGCAACAATTTGTAACTCGATAAAGAATACAATGTGGTTTTGTGCAAATTGCACGAGACCTTGCATCGTGACGACAAACGTAATTTAAGAATCGACGCTTAACTAATGGACAACGTGTTGCAGGAAGGTATACTCTATAATTTCATCTACACACATATCTTATTGCCGTCCATATTTCGCTAATTGTCACGTCTCGCTAGAAATAATCCGAGCGAGAATTCAGACCCCGGACATAATGACGCGCCGTGTTTTGTTTGCTGAGAAGGTAACCGGAGACAATTTAGATAAATTGAGTCTTGTTTTCAGCTCAGATGGATTGGAATGATACAAAACAACTATTCCTGTAGGACTTTGTGGTTGCCCTGATACTCCGTACCATTTGAAATAAATATACAGGGAATTGACAACATTAGCTTTAGTGCTCGTGGTGAAGTGTTATCATATATCCATCAATCCATGTAGATGTAGAGCCAGCCGTTTAGAATCTGTCAGCTCGATATTTACCCGAGAGGGTGTAGCTAACATCATGACATTTTCCATAGATAGATGCAATCCATCACTGCTATTTCTCTCTGGGTCATTCAAGGTTTGAGAGGCTATTCTATGTGTTTGAGTCCGACCTGCAATTGAGCAAGTGCCCTGTCGTTTTGGGTCGCACTGGGTACGGTAGTATCGCCACTCCGCTGCACATTTATAGACAGCACCCACTCCCGTTTCTTGTTTTCTAGCCTTTCTCTAAATTGCCTCTTGAAAAAATGGGCTCATTCCCTCTTCATCCCCATAAACCTAACATGTTCGTTGCACGCATTCGGCAGAGGCTCTATGTACGCGAGTCATTGCGGATCGGATCGATCATGAACACGTTTAGAGGAGAGAGGCAATTGTGAGTCGCATCTGCCAGTCTGCCTCAAACGCAGGTATTGATGAGCTGTTGCAACCTTCCATTGTTTTTTGCTTCTTTTAAGTGTGAAATCTTATCTATGTCAGTATACGTGTGACATACATACCCAGAGTCGTATGTCAGTGGAAATCACACGGTAAGACAAATGTCGTAGTCTACCATACACGGGAGTCCGTGTGCAGTTGTATACCTCGCATGATATCATCTCCTGAAGGGAATTCTCAGGACTTGGTTCAGTTAAAGTTCCAGAGGGGCCGAGAGGTTGCACTCTCATGAATTTTGTTATGCGTTCGTCGTCGTGTGCTGCGGGGGCCAGCGGCGTTCGGTAACCTGTCATAACGGTACTGGCACTGTCATCTAAAAGGCCGAGTGGTCGCTTGACAGACGAGTTATATGGGTCTGATTTGGCCAAACCCCTTACTCAGAAACAGAATAGTGCTCGGAATTGACGGCTGAATAGACCGCCACACAATCTTACACATTATACATTCACCCAACCTACGCGTGCAAAGAAAAACAAGAGGGCAATACCGGAGTTTGCATTATCCTCATCTCATCGGCAATCACTGAACATTCACGGTCATGCTAAACACCGACTGGTACCGACGTGGTCCGATTGTACGTCCGGTGGCGATGGAAGTGTCCTAAAAAATCAGTCTTCAGAAGTTTCAGATAATTAAACTGCATGAAATCGCCTGGGATAGTTGTCTAAACATGCAGTTGGTGCACTGTAGTGAGGCAGTGCACGGAGTGGTCCTAGAATTCTGGTGTGGCTTCTTTGCCAAGTCTTCCAGGACGATTTGGTCTAGTTTAAAATTGAAGTCTTTAAGGTTGTAAGACTCTTCCAGATCGGCTGGGAGAAGATTCCATTCCGGATAGTGGATGCATGGGAACAGCGAATATTTGTAGCCGTCATTCTCCAAATAGTTTGCAAATATCATTAGGCTAACCTTCTTCCGGGTTTTCTCTGCTCACAAGAGTGATGAGCGGTGGAGGGAAGGGAGAGCGAGGGGAAGAGAGAGGTGGAGAGTGACCTCCAACTTTATCAGGGCTTCATAAACACAGGCTTCCCCGTACCTGACTATACCCCCATTACCCTCAATGCCATTTTGGGCCCACCTATTTCGAGATAATTCCCAACTTTACTGGATTTTTAGAGGCAAGTTCCACTTTTTCGTCTTGCTTTTCCCCATTTACCCTCTTCCATTCCCGTTCTTGAGCCTCTCATTTCCCTCCGGACTGCGCTATCAATCCTCATGTTCTCTCGAGTAATAACACTGAATAAGACAGCACACCACCTTTACACCTGATGTACTTCCGCCAAGTGTTCCCTTTCAAAAAATAGACCCATATTGTTTACCCTTTTTGGCCAAATTGGAGGATTAGGCCTCCTTAGATGGATCCATTCTGTTCCTGCCCTCAATCCGGATAAAAAATTCGTCTGTGCAATTCGTATACATTCCCATTAATCTGGCTGTATTTTCATGTATTTTCTTTCCAAAATATTCCGTCATATGAATATGGATTCCATCCTGTGACAGTATGTACGAAAGTGTCTGCTAACTTCAAGCAGCCATCAGCGCAGCGCAAACATGGTTGGTCAGACTCCAGATTCAGAGATGCCATGCTGGGTTGGTTGTTAGCTTCAAACGGAGGGTGAGTATCCCTGATAATACCTTGCTCTGGGCTCAGAAGAAGTGAGCGTTGAAGCTAACGTGTAATGGGGTGGCATATTTTGTTCCAATACAGATTTTATTTGCTAAAACGCTAAGAAAAACACTCAATGTGAAGTTCGACTAACTTGGGCTAGGCCTGGACTATACTCGCTATAGCCTAACTGTTATGCCTGGGCCTAGGCTAGCATGACTGTTGATGAATTCACACTGCTAGCTGTAGCATTAGGCCTAGGATAGGGTAAATTGGCATGATCGTATAAATAATGTGTAGCGTGTCACCTTGATGCATCCATTAATGTTAGTAATTAGGGGTGCGGTTAGGGTTAGATTCCAATTCCAGATGTATAATACCAAATCTTATCGTTACCAACACCTAACCTAACCCTTGATCCTCACTAACACCTTCGCGAGTGCACGCCATTAATTGCTGGACCACCCGAAACCCATGGGCACCCCACCATAGGGTACCCCTCAGTGATTAGTTCCTGACTACCACTATCGTTGCCATAGCACCGTTGTTATGGCAACCGTCGACAGTATATATAGGTGATATGGTGAACTGACTACAATATCTCAGCCGGCCCTAAAAAAAAAAAAAATGTGGCCATGCAAGGCTGACATTGATTAGCCATGCAAGGCTGACATTGGATTATATTGTATGAATATATATATATATATATATATATATATATATATATAGATATATATATATATAATATATATATATATATATATATTATATATATATATATATAATATATATATATATATATAATATATATATATATATATATAATTATGAGCTTGTTCCAATTGGATTCCACTGTTTGGTTTCCAATTTTCTGCTCAAAATATGATATTCAATTGAAAAATGGGGTAGTGAGGTCTCAAAATGACCTATTTTAGGCCTTGTAGTGTGGATCAATGGCTTTGAGTTAGCCAGCAGTGGGTTGAATGATAATTATTCTATTCAGGTTGGAACGGCTGGGGTCAGATTCTAATTCCAGATGTATAAACCCGAATCTTATCGTGGCCAACACCTAAACCTAACCCCTGATCCTCATTAACTTAAACCTACCCCTAATCCCTACCCGTAACAGTCTAACACTAATCTCATTACTCCGTTTTCACAATGTGGTTTCATATAAATCCGACCAGGACCTGTGCTTAATCAGCCATGGTAGCCAGCCGTAGCATGATAGCTGACGTTCACACCCGCCTATGAGTCTCCGGCCCTTCGGAATCGATGAGATAAAACTCTAGTAGCTAGCTGATCGGAAGTCCGCCTCCTATCCATAACTGGGTCCGAACGCCCGGCAAGTCAATCACGATTTATCGCGATTGATTTTCCTTCCTCTGTCTTCTCATCTCCAGCTTTGCTAGTTCAAATCTTAGGGTCCTATACCCGTTTGGCCTGACAGGTACGGACCTCCTGCATTCACCGACACCTTCCTTTAATTCCATCTTTTCATCAAACAATGAAGACCGTGTCAAGAATAATTGACGAGTTAGTACAATGACTTTTTATTTTTCCACTGATAATTGGATAACCTACAACATGTTATTTGATATTTGAATATCATATCTTCATAATTATTCAACTTGAGGTGCATTCCTAGTTGTGCATATTCGTACATACCATGTCTCAGTCGTTTCAGATAATGTTTATCATAACCTATTTTAAAATTTTACTTGATACTTTCAATGTTTATACCCTATGCATTAAAATGGGAGATATTGCCATAATATGTTGACTGTTAATATGTAATGACGCAGCAGAGGCCCCCGATTATAGTGGAAGACATACACCTCTCACATGACCGTGGATTGGCTGTGAGCAAGGAGTTGTATGTTCAAATGTTTTAAAGTCGGTGGTCAGGAGTAATAAAGAGACAGCCAGACCCCTCAATTGGACAAAATATATAGCAGGAAGCGACCACATATAACCTCCCTGCAAATGTATTGCGCAATCGTCTAACGTTTCACGGAAATCCCGGGATGTGTCACCACATATCATCTCCAAGAAACTCAATTCAAATATACTGAAGAGGTTATTCTCGATTCTACTCGTAGGATATAGACGCGAGCTGCTACCGATACCAACTATCACGTCTATCAGACTATAGTTGTTACTAAATACTATAAATCAGAACATGACACACTTCCCTGCACGAGAAAGCTGTTCGGTTTCAGATCCAGCAATAGGGTTATGGGGCGATCTTTGGCCGATAGGCTTCGTTGCAGAAATTCTCATCTCAGTCCAGCAGTTTTCAAGTCACCACCAGTTATCTCACCACCAGCGCCGGCTTTAAAACGTCTTACCCGGAGCAGATTTGGTTGGCAAAAATACACTCAGGATAATGGGTCATCACCGTGTATTCATCTTCTCTTACGCCCTGTTCTGAAATATCACCTCATTCACAACAACTTTGTCCACATCTACACTAACAATTGCAACACGAGCTTGCATTCCGTGGGTATGGAAAGCATTTTCCACATTGCGTTATCATTCCGACTCATTCTCCAATTAAATCGCCAGTACCCTGTGAACAAGCCCAAATATCCCAATGTTAATAATGAGTATGGGAAAACATTTTTGATGGGAAAGTGTAGATTATGTTATTTTTGCCAGGGGAGTTTCGCTTTAAAAAAGGAAGTAAAAAATCTGGCAATTAAACTCCCAGAATGCCAGTACAATATACTATTTTAACATTAGGCTGTACACCTCGTTCCATCCTACATAAGGATAAAATTAAGGAGCGAAGATCTGAATCTTTGTGAATACTAAAACAACAAGGTCAGAGTAACCCGTATGCCAAATCAGCCTTTACTATATTAATTTGATGACAACAGAGTACTCGTGCTACCCACGCATTTGAGTATTTCTTGTGTGTATGTACGGCTATCTCATGCTAACTGTTAAGGCCAAACTCGTGTAACTGATCAGTCACGGCAAAAGCATTTCAATAGGGAGAAAGTCCAGAAGTGCTCAACGAAGCCATGCACAACATTTTGTCTTCTCAAATATATTTGTCCTTCTATTATTCTTCCGCTAGAATATTTTCCTCTGTTAAATCAACGTGGTTTTGTTCCAACATGCTTTCAATATGTGTTTCTCATTGGAGCTGATATTTATATCACAGCAGCAAAGGCATTGGACATCTCTTGTTTTTCCTCGTCCATGCACGATTACCGATGCGTCCAAGTCGCGACCTTAGTTGAAAGCCAGAAATTGACAGCAAATTATTTATATTTCAACAGTAATGATGAACAATGATACCCGATCGTGAATAATACCTCCTTGGAAATCGCTGGAGAAATTTTGTCAGTTGGAATCCCATTGTACATTACTATCTCACTCGAGTGGATAACGTCTATGAACAACCCATCAATTGTTTATGGAGATACGCGGAGGTGTACGTTTGTTCGGCTGTTGCGTGCCCCCAAATGTTACCAGTCGTTATAGTCTTCAGGCAGGATGATTCGTAGTGTTTGTTCAGGTAGGCCTTCAGGGCGAATGTTTTGTCACATTTTTTACACTGGTAACTCTTATTCGAAGAATGTGTCTGCATGTGCGCGCGAAGGTTCGACCGATCCGCGAAAGCTTTACCGCAGTGGGCACATCCAAAAGGTTTCTCTCCTGTGTGTGATCGCATATGTCCCTGTAGTAACCAGGGGCGCGAAAACGACTTGTTGCAAACAGTGCACTTGTGCTTCAGGTTGTGTGTTAAAATGTGCATCGCCAGGGCGGGCATGCTCACGTACACCTTCCCACATATTTCACAGTTCTTCGCTAGATGGCTGTCGAGGCTCCGATGCGTCTGTTTGTGGCGGGACAGGTTTGAAGACGTTGCATATTCTTTGCCGCACTCGCTACAGCGATATTTGTTCGATTGGGCTCCAAGGCAGCCACCGGTTCTCGCCGTCTGGATCTTCCGTCGGTTACGAGGAAGGCTTCGTATGAGAGAAAGATCTGCTTACTCTCGCTTTGATAGATAGGAGAAAAATCAACCGGTTCAGTCTTAACTGATGAGAGACAATCTGTTTGGTCGCATACTGGCTCAAGAGAAGACGTGTGGTGATCGGTTGGTGGACTGGCTGCAGTGATGTCTGGGGGTGAGGGTGGTGCCGGTGACGCTGAGAATTCACGGATATATCCTGGAAGACAAGCAAAGAAATACAATGTTATTACAAAAAAAAAAAAAAACTAAAAGCAGAGGATGGGTGTGTCAATTGGTCGAATCCAATATTTAATGTTCATATTTAATTTCCTGTTGATGCCTGTATCACTGTCCATTTTTGTTCTGTTAGGCAATAGTTTAGTTACAAAAATGAGGGAACGTCACGCCAACCAAAAAATAATACTTATATCTTTTAATTAGATTTTAGGCGTTGTGTACGTTCTCATTTTTCGGGTAAACTCGAACTGGGTTGATTCCGAACTATCGCAGCTTACAAATTTGGAGCTCACCATAGATTAGTTATTAGTAATTACGTCGAATGTGTACTTTTTGATACTGAGCTTTATTCTGGTTATAAAATCGGGTGATCAGAGAAAACGTAGGAACTAGGCATACCCCTTTGTACAATGCTCAGACACCTGCGAAAAGAAGAATAGGAAAAAAATGATAGAAGATCACCATTTTGCGCTCAGTTGCGAGAACAATGAACTGATGAAAGACACACCCCGAGTTCAAACTGAGCCATAGCTCTTGTATGTTTTTCCTAATTATTTATTCATTCATTATTTGATATTCGTCCTGCCAAACGTTACCATTTATTAGGACTGGACATTTTTTCTTCAAGAATGATAATGGGACTATATTGCTTGGAAATGAAATATACCAGCCGCTCGCCATGCACACGTCCCTCTATGTTTCAATCAGCTGTTCAGACCACAAGAGATACCGGTATACCTTGAGCAATAGGACTATTAAATACGGCGGCATCCGAAGTTCATGAATTTTACTGCAGTTAGTTATAGCACATTCAAACCCGGCGGGATTTCCAGCATCTTATTGTTTACATACGATGACTGTTATTTGCGCAGAAATGGTACGTGGCATCGCAACCTTTTCATTCACAAGGATCTTAAGCAATACTCAATTACGCTGAATTCCCCTAAAAATAACCTTCACGATTAACGTTCAAGGTTCTATGTTATTAGTTGCTTAAGTAAACGCCACAAGGTCCTTTTGAAGCGAGAACACAAACAAGTTGTAGACAACAGAAGTGGGGGGGGGGGCATGACCAAAGTGGGGGGGGGGGGGGGACATGACTTCGCCGCCAAAAAAAATACTGTGTGAAAAAAGTCAAAGGGAGCATCCTCGGGATTGACGCCCATGGTTTTAGAGAGGCATGGGAGGTTTATTTTGTCCTTACTGAATGAATAGCGTATGGGACCAATTCCTAGTTACCCACATCGAAAATCGTCTGTCAGTTTATGGATGCAACAATATCCAAATAATTCTTCCAAAGGTAATTGCAATATAATATGCCACATTGATTGGTTAGTTTGTTGGACGCCCCACGGCACGCTGCACGCATGATACGCATTCCCTATTGACAGCTTTAATCAACTCTCCGGTAGTGCTCCCGAACCTTCATTCATGTTCGGGCGGTTTGTACATGATAGTATGTATCGTATACATAGCTGGTTGAGATGATCTTCAATAAATCTAATCTAGCTAGATCTAATCCAATCTAACATCAAAAGGCCGTTCACACTTTGAAGATTTTCATCTTCTGCCATACAATCTTTCTGAATTTCAGGATGAACAAGAAAAAATGACTTGTGTTGTAATAAATGTGATGAATTAACACCCCTTCATCAAAATCGAATTTTTTTTTTGAAACAAACCTCAATTCCTAGATGACGTCATATCGAAAAAGAAAAAAGAAAAATGAAATCGTTCAATGAATCGTTTGGCTCAATGGGACATTTTGTGAATTTTCCGCTGCGTTTGAAGGTTGTTTGAGCATAAGCATGCGAAAGAATAGGTACAACATTAGGCAGAGGAAAGTCCAAAGAATCGAAGTGTCCGAATGTTCAATGAATTTCCTGAAAAATTGTTTTGCACGCTCCAGTTATTTACGCAATACTGGCATTAACTTACCCGCTATGGGATCCGAGTAATTTTGGAACGTTCTGGCACACAATTTCTGCCCCCTTATCATTATAAATAAAATATCACATAACTATAATTATGTAACCGGCTCGATGTTAAGTGTGATGATCTTCCTCTCTTGGGCTGAAATGCCCACCGTTTTGGAATTAACGACTATGTGCTAACGAAGCGATCCGACTTTATTTACGTACTGCGTCATGAATTACATTTTGACAAAAGTTAAACGTCGCACTTTCCGCTTTCCCGCAAAAAAGCTTTTAACGTATATAATTGCTTGTATGAATAGCGTGTTGATAGCCGTCGGGTAGTCATTCGAATTTTGAATTCCTTGGATATCAAGGTTGGCACTTCGAATATGCGATATTAAAATAGCATCCTCCGCGTGTGATTTTCCATTCCAAATTTCTTCATACGAGCTCCAATCTCATGTATAACCTCTCGGAGCAGTGATTTAACACTGTTATTTCATGGAAATTTCGAAACTTATTCTATTTTTGCACTTTTGGCAATTGCCGGCTGCGGGTAAACGTTAGTTACTTAATTTGTTTGAATATTATGTCCTGAATATTGCTTGGTACAGCCTGCTGCCTACGTGCATCCATCATGTTAAGCTAGTCATCGAGTTGTGTTGAATGAGACATCATAACGTTCTAATAAGCTCAATTCACACTCGGTATCTTGCGTCATGCAATACGATATTCGACTGTATTTTACTCTATCGCTTAACATTGTTTCAAACCAATGCATCAACACCTTGTATGAATTGCCCAGCTGATGGCTAGTAGCAGTTACTGTAGCTATTATATCCTTCGTTAGGGTTGGGATTAGGATCAGATTTGGGTTATTGCAGTAACCAAAGACACTTCTTCAGAGACAGTGCCGCATCGAGCACCATTTCTAAACAAGGGGATCTACGTTAAAGATCAATGGATCGCTTTGTTCTTTGGCCGTGCCTGGTTTGAAAAGCATGTGTGGGAATTAGATGTGAAGGAATACGACGAAACACACACAGGAGGGGAGGGAGCGCTCACCGTGTCCAACAATATAATGAAAAATATAGAACGATACGATGAATATTAGTAACTAATCTGGGACCATATTACTTATCTCCCCGTTGTGATGTTAGTGATAATCTCGAATATAGTCATGTTTTGGTGCAGCTGGCGAGCATGGCCGGGCACAGTCGTAAATACATTCTGACCCACAGAAATGCAAATTCCACACACGAAGCTTACACGATAGTGAGTATACGTAGTTAACAGATGTCTTGGCGATTCAATTGTGATTTCTCGTCACAGAGCTGAATGATCGCCACGCAGGAGTGACCATGGTCCTCAATCAGAAATGACATTGAAAATTACAGGGAGGATTCGAATCACCAGAGGGATATTGTGTATGTATTAGCGAACAATATCATTCAATATCGGCTTACTTCGATACATGGCATGCAAATCAGGCACGTGTGGCAGTATGGCATCTATATTTCTTGCAATTTTCATTAAGGGTACTGATGGTAAAGGGGTGGCGCGTGGTTTACCGACTTTATGCGTAATTCATATTACTGTCACTGTGCAGTGTGGATTTAGGGTAATTGGGCACGACTCCACGATACGCTATAGTAACAAGATGTTCACTATATTATCATATCGAAACTGTTGTATAACGGCACCTTGTCTCTCATGACTGCGCTACATGCATTTCGCTAACAATGAACGACTCCTGTTCAAATGAAGAGGTAACGACACCGCTTTGTGGTAAATTGCCAACTAAATCCGAGTAACGTCGTAGATTAATGAGGCATTATATGCGGGGAATGATTTTATGTTGATTGGATAGGGTAAGATTTACTGTCATAATTAGTATGGTAATGGGCAGATTTCACACCTGTCGTGATTGAGATTTTGTATTGTATAGCAATCGATTGTTCGCATTGATCGGATTAGGATAGAGTGGGATATAGAGTCATGTTCAATGAAACAGTCTGCGCTTTGGCCCAATTTGGCCCTCACTGACTGGATCATATGTTGCTGTTTTATGGTCCAGTATTTGTACACAAAACAAGGAGGAATCCATCCCACAATTTATCAAATGAAACAATTATTCAGAACAGTGTACATCTGTCACGACGGAGCAATTCTAACTTTTTCCGATTCTATAAAAAAAACGAAAAATATTTCATTGATCATGCTGACGATAGTTCAAATCCATTTGGGTATTTTTTAAATTGCAATTTTCATGTAATTATTTATTTTACGCTAGTGAAAAATATTAGCACATGAAGATACCGGTACTCAAATGCACTTGAATTTGTTAATTGAAATATATGTCCGAATATACAGTACCTTGATTTAAATCAATTAGAACAGTGCTTGCCGGTGACAAGAGATTAAACTAAATAATACAGAATAGCAAACTTGAACAAAAAATACTGTTCGTTATTTTTTATTATATCTTCGGCAAAAATGGTAAAAATACTGTTCGAATATTTTTCACTAAAAATCGTGAAATATAATTATATCCTGTCATACTCGATGCATGCTCCACCGAATAAGCCCACATTGGACAATAATACACAACGGAAATAATTAACGGGAATTTATTGTTTAAATGACCCCACACCAACCGTAAATAATCTGACTTATTCCGAATTCCGAAATCTGAATTATTATTATTATCGTTATTATTCCAATTGCGAGGTACTTGTGGCAATCCGTTCAATGGGATGTAAATTATTGAGAGATCTTCAATCTGCTCACCTTGCGATCAATTCTACTGTGCAACTGTCCATAGGCGCTTCAGCATCAATAACCACAATTATGTATGAATGATCGCAGTTTCGATAGGGAAGATATTTTTTTAAAGGATTGAACTGTATGATTAGATAATAGGAACATTAGTATCTGGTTACGCATGATTGAGGACATGATATGTCGCATCAACAGTACACATGGTAACGTCCCAGTGCACTAATCGTTCAATTTACCGCATTCGAAATCCTATCTTAAGCCGCTTCACAGTTTTGGTTTGGTAGTAAACGCGATAAATTTCGAAACATTTGATTGCGCGTCTTTTGGCACAGTGTTATTTCACGACCTACAATGTGGATACCATTTACCTTCAATTTCTAAATGCCCGGCGGTGGGGTCAGGTGTGAGGAGCTGTCAACACCTACATTTTATTTTTATATACCGGCGCAGGTTTTCCGTATTGAATTGACGCAATTTCACATGCAAACGATCGGTACGATTTTTTTATTTTTTCGTGATGCATACAAATTCCTCTTTATGCAACGAACTTATCACGGAATATTTTTCATTTAAAAGAGTAACGTATAGATCGCATCAATCTAGCCATTGTATCTATTGTATTCAGTTCAACAGGAACCACATCAAGGAGTAGAATGATATACGAAATATTGATGAGTGGTATGAACCAGGGAAATGACCTAGCAGCGGAAGTTGAAAGGGAAATTCATTCATTCACAAACATTACGAAATAATACTAACCACCTGATAACGGGAACCAAAAACCGGAATAGTCTGGAGTCCTTGGTGTGGATGCTTGTTGGTAAAATCCTTCGGGACCACTGATCCCCCGAACTTCGTTTTCTTCACTAGGAAGGAACGAGGCATGATTGTTCCAAAACGAATGTTTCTCCAATATAATCACGACTTTCAAGCAAATGTTACTTTCCTATTCCGACAAAAACATATTAGGGTTTTCCACTGATTTATTCCAGGAATTGCAACTGAAGATATAAAAAACGGGATCTTTCAGATGACAGAATGAATATAGAATCGGTGCTACACAATCCTTCTGAAAGTTGAGCAGCGATGTCTGGCAATGACAAAAATATTGAAAATCCTGAAAAATGGATGACCAGGAATATTAATTGCCTCTATTCCAAAACCTGTATCAGGAATGACAGCTTGGTGTTGTTAGACAGCAGATCGGCCCATTCTCTGGAATACTTCGCAAAGCGACCAGAGGTGTTAAACGCATCGAGTGCGCTTGTCGGGCACGTGCCGTAGGCTTTCTTATAATGCCATTACTAAATGGCGAACATAGGCAAGCAACGAGTGATCGATATCATGGTTTTAATTGGATGTTAGTATACTCTGAGGGCGTGGTTTAACAAAGAAGCCACACATGAGGACCAAGAGCACAGGAATCAAAGTATCGCCTGCCTCCGCTCGGTCTATCAGAGGAAAAGAAAATGCTCATCCGCCAACTGTTTAGCTGGAATCACCGATCAGCGAACTGCGGGATGTCGCTCAATTGAACGGAAGCCGAATTAATAACAAGGCTCGTGCGGGGAATGGTAAAAGGTTCAGACGCTATACAATCAAAGCTCAGATCGATGGTGGGATCTCCTCGAACGTTGGTCAGGGGGGCAGGATCAGTCAAAATTGAACATCTGTTGCTGTATCTGGTAGGCGGTTAGGTAGAGTCAATTCTCACGAGGACTTCCTCGGAGAATTCGCAGATAATCTCGAGTTTGGAATGACTGAACACATTCGAATGTTATAGAAAAAGAAAAAAAAAAGAATTGCCACTGACAGTGCATTGGTTTTCTCACAAATTTAGAATTACATTTTCAAACTTGTGAAAATTAGGGATAACTTAATTTTTTGATGATTTTTCAAGATATAGATACAGTACCTGAGTGATCTAAAATGTTCCAACAGTTGAACAGTAACGAAATATGAATAGATTTCCTGCACCCAGGCAGAAATGACCGAAATGGTGGATATTTTGAGGTAGCAATTCTTGGGGATTGGAACGAATAGTTTGATAGAAATTTGTAACGGAGCAAAACGTCACCGAAAAAACACTGGTTTTCACTGGAATTCTGGTGATGTTTACTGCTATGAGAATGGATCGGGGGTTCGGGTATTTTGGCCTAATTATGCTTTTCACTTTTTTCGAGGGATTTGGAGATTGAAATAACTAGATAGTTTCACATTCCGAAATGTACTACGCCACAAGACATTGAATTCTAGTCGCAATCCTGTCAAAATTATTGAACGAACTAGATGAACAAATAATTCCCCCGACTGCCGATGAGATCTCGAACTACGGGGATTGCCAACTTGTTATTATTTTTCATAAATTCCTAATCCCATCCTCAATACAGTTCGTTTTCTTTTTCAATGAAATAACCCCAGGCTATTAAGAAATACCCCAGGCTATTTATTTGCTTCAGGATTGGTTCATCTGATGCTTCTCCAAAAGTTCAATAATTCCCCAAAATGTTTCAATGGATACACATGGCAGGATGTAATGACTGCTTATTGACAGATGCGGCGTTTGAGAGTGGACGGTTCTTGCCATATGCCATTCTTTTCATATTTTTTGATGGATGCTATATCCATTGCATAGTGCCCAGGATTTCGTGCCAAGGCGCCCGTTATGGCAAGCCGTTTTACTTTTTATTTGCTATTTGGAATTGGTGATAATATCAAATAATTGGTGATATCAACAAATATTTGGTGATATCCCCAATTCAATTAATGATGTCATCAAATAATTGGTGATATCATTAAATACTGAATAAAAAGTAAAATGGCTTGCCATAAGCCCGTAGTAGGTAGAGCGGTCTTCTTCAACGAGATTGGTAGACTACCAGATAATTGATCAGCCTCCGTCGGATTACCAGTGGATCACTTTGAGTGAGTTACAAGCATTCGGGTATTCAATTTAATCGAGAATAAGTGATGAACATAAGAGAGAAACCCCATACACACTCGAGCGTCATTCCAAATGTTAACCGCCCTGACCTGCGCATTGGGCGACCTTGTTTCATGCCTGTCGTAGGGGTGAACGAGCATTCCTCCATACAGAATATGCGTTTCAAAAAAAAAGTTACCAAATTGCAGCAGTGATCACGTACGAAGATGTCACTTTGTTCGAGTGAAACTGGAACAAGACGACGAACTATCATGTTTCCATGAAAACCAATAGATCAGAGAGTGGCTCAGGATGTCAGGAGGGCAACAAGGAGGACTGATTGTAACAATGTCTGCTATAGGAAACTGCAGCCTTCGTCGTTCCTTTTTTACGTAGAATGACGGTCCGGCCCTAATAATACGTTGTTAACGTTAGGCTACTCAACAGTGCAAGGTGATGTTACTAATTTGCTTGGTTATGCTTGGGGTCTAACTCAAAGGTAGGTCTACAGTAATGTCCCAATTTGAAGTAAGTGATGAAGACCTAGGTCCCGAGAAAGATCGGTGACATATAACTGCATCGAAGAGCCCCGGACGTGTCATTTCTGTGATAATAGGTCGTTATGATGAGCGCATACTCTGGAGTGGTGGGTCGTGGGGCTAACTAGAACAGGCGAGGGGGGGGGGGTGACCACCGGTATTTATGAGGGACTCCATACATAACGTTTTTCACCCACGCGAAACATGCACCACCTCCGTCCCCCACTCCCACCAAGTTGAGAGTGCCCTCTCGGTTGTTCTGAGGACTATGATCCACCCAAACAACAAGAGAGGAGGCACAGGACGGAGTGGAAGCATTCACAGTTTACATGAACTTAAAGGTGATTACTCGCAAACGACAAGGTTGAAGAAGTGTTTCGGTGAGGCATTCTCTATTGAAACTAGGGCAGAAACAAAAACATTTAGGCAATTGATCATTCAGGGATAATTTTCTGGTGTCAACAATTTCCACGAGTTTCAAGTCTCACAAGAGTACAATCCCGATACTCTTTTGTCAATCCATTGTATTGACTGATATGAAACTACAACTGAAAAAAAATTAACCTGTTGAAATGATAGTATTAGCCTAGGTCAAAATTCGTTTTTTCGTGGAATGTGTTCCTTAGGCGAAACATATATATTGTTGCGGCCGGCCGTCTGCTTTGAAAATTCACGGACTGATCACCATTTTCTGCCAGAATAGAAATTATTTGAGTGATGTAATGTTGACTGAGGTTCTTCTTGTAGATGAGGTATCGAACGATGCCATTCATTTCCATTATCATTGATGCTTATTTTCTCGAATATTTCAAAGGCTGAATGAAGCTTTAATTACTGACAAGGATGGAACCGCTGGTGCAACCCTAGTGTCGGTGTACAAGTAAGAAACCCCATTTCAATACGATGCTCCTATGTGGAGTTATTGGCCTTCGAAGTTTGGTCCATTAGGCAGAGAAATTGGGAGAATTGGGGAGAATGACGTCACACTGAATTCGACTGACATAACCGCGCAGTGGGAGTCTTTGACTTAGAGTGGCTTCACGGATCGAAATATAAAACAAAAAACACCTCCTCTGTATATACTCTGTATATACTCTGTATGTACTCTGTATGTTATAATATATATCTATATATATATATATATATATATATATATATATATAATATATATATATTATATATATATATATATATTATATATATATATATATATATATAGATATATATATATATATATATATATACAAAAGTAGGAGCCTCCAAAAAGGTGATCATATATATAAAATTAAAATCCACACGATCGCTAGCCTAAATTGAAATTCCGAAAAGGTTTCGCACTGTACAACCAGAGAGTAAGTGTTTTTTGTTTTATATTTCGATCCGTGAAGCCACTCTAAGTCAAAGACTCCCACTGCGCGGTTATGTCAGTCGAATTCAGTGTGACGTCATTCTCCCCAATTCTCCCCAATTTCTCTGCCTAATGGACCAAATTCGAAAGGCCCAATAACTCCACATAGGGAGATCGTATTGAAATGGGGTTTCTTACTTGTACACCGACACTAGGGTTGCACCAGCGGTCCCATCCTCTCTCAAATTATGATCACAGTTACTCATACATCAACCTGACTATAGTACCACATACGAATGTGTCAATATACAAAACTCCGTTGGGCAGAACTATCAATTCTTGTTTGGGCTAACAGTCATGCTTTGCTAAAACGTACAAGTATTAAGAAAAGGCACTTAGCCTCTTCTTTTTTCGAGTGACATAATTTCGTGATATCGAATATCCTCGTCTCCGTTCCTCCAACTGCGTGCTAGATTTCTCGGGCTAATGGGTCATATTAAAGATAACTACTTGGCGCCATCGATTCCGTAAGAGATGTTCTAGTATCTATCCTATGGTAGTCGTTTAGTTCATTCCCAAGAGCACGCTATGTGCCGTATCGATTTCACACATCTAGGAACAATTAAGATTATCTGCTGGCCGCCCCGGTTTTGATTCACTGCCCGTCCCCATTTCCCATTCCCCACAGTTGCTTCCCGCTATCCCTAATCTTAAGTTTGACCCATAATTGGGTAGACGTCTCAGGTTTTGGTCTCGCTGGATTAGATAATAGCGTAAACCTATTGAAAATTCCCCTCGTCAATCAGAGCATAATCTGACATTTAAGACTATCTAGCCGGATATTTACTTATCCGCTAGATTACAGGAAATAATTTCTTGGGGGCCACCGACAATCATAGTTGGCACACTTCTAGTGGGTTAGTGATTCTTTCACCCTGAAAACTTCCAGTGGTGAGAGATAGTAATTAAACCATGAATAAGTTAACGAGGGTGTATTGATTAGATGAATGATGATATCATATTGCAAAGACGTGCTGTATTCTCTCTCGGTTCATAGATGTTCGTTGCAGTGAGCATCTCAGATATGGTATCTATGCAAGCTATTCACCAATTATTTTCACTCTCAATTGAGCATATATGATGAAATTGGCTGGGACATCGTAGGAATTCGTAAGCATTCCTCCATTAATTTAGTATCAATGCCCGTTATCAATGCAAGCTTCACAAACCGACAACGCTGGTCAAATTCAACTCCACAGTGATAGTTTAGTTCCATGATTGGTAAAATGATGGGTTACGGGAGAGTGATAATACGTTAATTGTGTTCAAACTAGAATGTTGCGACATTTCGTTCCCATCTACGCACTGTTTGTATAATTCCCATCTGCGTGTACTGAACGACACCAATGATATATCTGAGGTAACTTGTTGCCTGTAACCTTTCAAGTTCACCGAACTTGAATAATATTATAATAGAAAACCAAAATCAAGTTGGTAAACCTGAACTGTCCAGGCAACCATTTACCTCATATGTATCAAGTTACCTAATGCGTTGGGCTTTACGGTGTACTATTATATGTGGGGGTTAGTGACAGGGGTACACAGGCTGTCTTGGAAATCAAAGGCAGTTAAGAGCACTATTTTGTGTGAGTAGAACATGTATGGACAAAAGAGGAGTGAAGGGTAACGACCCTCATCTCCCAGCGGTTGAGCCCTTGCCCGGGAGTGTACCATGTTTCTTCATTACCTGGTTTGTCAGTAATTAAAGCCTCATTCATTCATTATTTTAAGCATTTTGTCTATTCATGACGAAGGACCTAGGAAGGTCCGAAATATATGACGGTTTTGTCATCTAAAAACGCTACTTCGTCCCCGTGCCAGGCATTCAATCAACTTAATTTTACCTATTCTCTTTGAGGAGTACACGTGGATTTTAAAGTGATTATCAATCTACGACGGTCACAGTATGTTGTTTATATATATATATATATATATAATATATCTATATATAATATATATATATATTATATATATATATATATATATATATTATAATATATATTATATATATATAATATATATATATATATATAATATATATAGTAGCAAAAGCTTTTTTAAAAATTTATGGGGGAAATCGCAACTCGCCGTTAACATTTTGTATTCTTCAAAAAGTGCGAATTCATAGTCAAGTAGATGGACTGAGTAAAAACAAATGATCATGTGTCACAGTGCGGTTTATAGTTGTGGATCGTGATGCTATAACGAGTTTTCACCTCTCTTTATATCCTATTTTGTTTAATTATCTATTATTTATTCAATAGGCTGGGCTGAGAATCTGTAATAATCTATAGAATATCTCTTGACAAGTGGGGACCATCTATTAACAATGTCACCCATGAGTGCTATTACGAAATCCAGTCAATATAAGTAGGCGGGGTAGATTATATCAAATCTCATATAGTCTATGCATTGACAGATATATATAGCACCTCACGGGTATTATAGTTATCCAGTTGGCCTAATGGATGATAAAGTATAAAAAAGCCACACAATGGTTGAGTACGATTCCCTGCTGTCATTGTTTCGATAACACACAATGATGACAACAGTGTGTCACTAGTCGTGGAATCAGGCAAGGCGCGCTGGAGACGTCTCCTGTGGACCCCAAAGAGTCAAAGATGAGTCAGGTAATTTGTTACCTTCATATCTCGGGGCAACGCGTCCCACGAAATTACTGCACGAAGTGTGATAAGGTTAAGCAGCTTTTCTGATTAAATTAGAGTAGGCCGGATGGATTATCCTCCCTTGGGGTAGCTTAGTGTCACACGCATGGATAATCACTTCAAAGCGTCACCACTGATTGATTCGCCCTTAGGCAGTGGTAGATAGTTGAACTATGTACATGTGGAGCTTAGCTAAAGCTTTGACCGCTCAAATTGAATTGGGAAAGTCGCCCTTTCGAAACTCGTTAAAACGGAGAATGTCGATCTGACTAGTGCGAACTTAACGCGAAAGTACAAGTATTGCTCAATTTCAAAATCACGAAGCTGGCATGTGCTAGGCGAGAACATGTTTCCTTTTGATGAATATAAACGTTACTATTATGCAAAGACAGCAATGACTGGAAGAGTCTCGAACAATTGTATTATACCATAGAATAGAAGATAGACGAATGCCAGATCACCAGTGTAAGTGGTTCGCTATGAGGAGCAAGACACTGCACTGCGTCAATTTTTGCTAGTGAAATTTTAAGTCTAACCCGTACATTCTCATGTTGACGGTTTCTCATTCTACGTACTCAGCTATATAGCAGTGAAGCACAGCTTCAGTTGGATCGAAAGTTCTTCGCGTGGTTTTCTGGGTACAGTGCTACTGCTGACAGTGTCATGGAAATGTCGATCTAACAAGTGCAAACTCAACGCGAATGAAGAATTTGTGTAGCATTTGCTAGTTACTTAGAGATATGTGCACCATAGACGTTACTA
Organism: Sclerodactyla briareus; assembly: GCA_026419785.1. Classification (NCBI taxonomy): domain Eukaryota; kingdom Metazoa; phylum Echinodermata; class Holothuroidea; order Dendrochirotida; family Sclerodactylidae; genus Sclerodactyla; species Sclerodactyla briareus. The sequence continues at coordinate 296,395 of JAODTK010000289.1, read as the reverse complement.
TTGATGGAAGTGCAACATTAATGAATGGCCAAACAACTTTCAATGAATGGACCGAAGAGATGACGATACAAGTTTTTTGTTATCGAGGACAAGGTACTGTAATCTAGTAATGCGTCACATTTCACCAGTATAAAATCTCGATGTGTGCGTAATTGGACGCTATCTAATTGTGGTTTGTTACGAGGTCAGTCTTGGACGCATCCTTGCGTTTAGCCGCTGATAACTACTAACAGAGAGTATAACAGGAACATTCACAAAATCTCGAAAACATTTTTCCGAGTGATTCAGTAATTCTAATCGCATCGCACCATGACAACCGTCACAATACAAAAAGCCTGATGTTTGTTCAATGAATCTTTCAAATTCCAGTCATCGATGGTTTACACATGTTACCAGTATGTTATTAAATTCAGAATTGTCATTCCTGGTATATATCATACCATGGTTAACAGGTGAAACGCCCTCCAACAACGCCCTCTAATTTCCAAGATTTGCGTGAAACCTGTCGGTCACTCTAATTCTGGGAAGACGATTTAGCTCAGTGGAGCTCTGGACTGCAAAGCAGTTATTTCAAGTTCGTGATCGAGTGTAAGCCGTGGCTTCGCCGCAGAGTGCTGTTGGACGGGCATTTCTGGATTGTTGCGCACGTACCCCACGGTGTGAAGCTGGGGCCTTGTGAGGTGAATTGTAAAGAGTAGCGAGCGCCGCTTGTGGCAGCCTTATCGGGGCCATTCCCCGTGTCACGATTAAGTGACCATGTTCCAATGGCTGACTGGTGTGTCGGGAGAGGACTAGCACGCGATTCGTGGCTGTATAGTACGGGTGTGACATGTCACTGATGATCAGGGGCATATCTTAAGGGTTTCGGGCATGCACGCCTGCGGCGTGGCGAAGCGCTATATAGGCACAGTAAGACTATCATACTGATCTAATACATATACAGGCCAACCCTGTATGGGCTCGTCCATCTCTGTCTATCGTGTTCTCGTGTTCACAAGCGTCACAATACTTCATACTACACAATACAAACACACGCACGTCCACATACGAAATGAATAGTGCAGGCATATTTATTCAAGACAGATTAATGATTAATTCGACGATACACACCTATCCGTCTCGCCGACTACCTGTTAGTAACTGAGTAAAACCTCGCACCCGTATTCCTATGTAGGGGAGCGATGATCTTGGCGCCAGACCCTAAAACTCTCATTTCAATAATAACATTCTGAGAGGTTAAAAAACTAAAACATTTCAGTAAAATTCTGCTCCAGCAGCGAATGTGATTTCTGCTTCGCAGAATACTCATAGAGCGTGAGGGCGCAGCTGCTAGGCAACAGCGACATCTGGATGGTGATCTGTTGCCGCGCTCCCAACGGGGAAATGGCGGGAACACGTCTAGGCATTTATTGTCGGTTGGACACCATTGTTCAAAGTACGTATGCCATTAATTACTGAGCAAAGCGAAAGCATATCAAATAGCGCGGACCCCGTCGACACGAAGGAGAAGTACCGAGCGAGTGACCATGCGTAACCAGCAGAAGGAGAGGCAATCTTACTGCTACGACTCAGTGCCCACAGGCATTCAATAAAATATCCATCTGTTACTTCTACTTATGAGAGAGGTTGAGGGGAATAGTGTTCCGATTAGCTTGACTGATGAGCTTGATGTGCAGCATTATATATAACGAGATGCAAGCTCTTTGTATGCGATCAACAGTTTGTGAATCGCTTCCTATTGCTAACTAAACACTCTCAGCAAAGTAACAGGACATTCATCGAACTCTGAACAAAAGATATGAAATGAACCTCCCACGAGATTCTTTGGGCGTCCTTTCAGAATTCTTCACGTTCAATCACACCTGTAGACTATATATGTGTTTACGCAGATAATGTATCTCACGTTGCTAATAGAACGAACTCAACAACAACGTAATATTGGAGGTTTCCATCCCCTTGTACTACCACATTCACTCATACAGTTAAGGGGGCCTTAACAAAATGTCCTTCCTCGTGTGATTTTTTCGTCTTTTTCTTTACACGGGGAACGTTTGCACCATACACATGGTGATAAGCCAAGAAACAAATGACTGGATTCAATCACTGCCAGCTTGTGAGTAATTAATGTGTTTCTGTTTTTGTTAAGACTAACAACTAGGACAAGTCACTTTTCCGAAAATAAAATGTTCGTGAATGTCTAAATCATTACAAGAGATTGTCCCAGAATGTCCATATTATTTTAGCAAAATGTGTGACATTAAAAAGTGCTTCATCATTTTCTGAATTGATATTGTCTTGAATCGTTCTCTTGAGAAATGCCATATGAATAATGTACCAATTTACACAATTGAACTACTTTTGGTGGGTAACTGTATTCTTACAGTTGAGGGCCTCAACAAGATTCCGTCCCCCGTAAAAAAAACTTATTCACACTAAACACAATAATGAGTCCATAAGAATGACTGATTCACTCACTGCCAGCAAGTTAATGTTTAGAGCTTGTACGTTGTGGATACATCAAGAAGTTTGAAGATTCAAGTTCACCAGAATCAGAAAATATGGCTTATTCAATTTTTGTAGGCCATTTTCATGTTCCCTGTCAAATGTGCGTTGTGGAACTTTACATGAAAGAGAAACATTCACCCTAAACCTGGTTCATTGCCCGTCAGATTGGGCTATAATATATTTGGCATTCTTCCAGCTTATCTCAAATTATTAATATTGCCCGAAAAAAAATCATGATTCATGCCTCCTGTACATATTCACACAGGGAACCTACAATTTTGCTCAAAATTGAAATGAAGCATATGACATGAGAAATACTGATATTTTAGCATCAGATTATCTTACGTCAGATTTCATGTTTAGACTACGAGTATTGATCAAATCATTTAATATACTTGAAGAAGTAAAAAGAAAAAAAAACTTTCAGTATAACTGGTTGGCTCCTGTTTTCCCCGAAGGTATATATCGGCCTTTCACATTTTTTTTTTATAAGATGAGTGCTTCCCACGAACGTGTTGTGCTGCTTTGTAATCTGTCGTTATACCCGCCACATGTTACGTTTGCCCATGCATGCTTTTCTGGATGAATTAAATTGTATTCAAACAATATTGTCCTATTTAACTCTGGAAACAGGTGAATCCCCGTATTTTTTTTATCTTATTCTATACACTCGCCTGCTCAAGTGCGTGGGACCGCGTCGGTGAAGTGGGTGGCTTCGCTCCGAGTCCGGGGTAAATCAAGACCACAATGGACACTCATCTTCTGCTCGATTGAGCTGTGTTCTTGGTCGTTGTCAGAAAAGAGCCATCCTTGGTCCATGACTGTGCATTAAAGGGGGAATGATCGTGAGGGCCATGAACGGGTAAAGGTCAAGAGGCCATATATTGTTGGAATAGTCGCCAGTTCACAGATTGCGCGGTTCACAGATAGCGCTGACAGTGATATATATGGAATCAAGACCACAATGGACACTCATCTTCTGCTCGATTGAGCTGTCTTCTTGGCCGTTGTCAGAAGAGCACATTCCCTGGTTCCATGACTGTGCATTCAGGGGACATGCTCGTGAGGGATGAAAAATGAACGGTAAAGGTCAAGAGGCCATATATTGTTGGAATAGTCGCCAGTTCACAGATTGCACGGTTCACATATAACACCGACAGTGATACATATAGAATGGAACCTCATTTCCATTACGAGTTCCATTCTTCGCAACTAACACAATCTACTTGAAGCTGCCAACCGTGATGTTGGCTTTCTACAGATATCGTTCGAGAAATAAATTTCGTGGTTGCGGTCAGTGGTCGCTGTCATAGTATGATGATAAATGTATAACTACGTACAACTTTGGCAATGTATCAAAACAATATGTTAACAATTGAACACAGATCAAATTGCTTTGGACCATTTGAAAATGATCACACGAGTTTATGTTAACTGGTCTTAGGAGCTTGCAGCGCACAAACGTTTTTGTTTTGTTTTGTTCCTTCGAGGATTTGATTCTGAAGAATATTTGATCATGGACTATTCACAATTAAGATGTGGTTGCACACCATCTTTTTCAACTTTCCAGCTATCAACTAGCTGCACTGACGTTCATGGAAGATTGAAGGCACTGGGTGGTCACAGAGGTCAACTGCAGCATCGGCTATAATGAGGGTATATTGTGGAGAATGGAAGACTATATCTATAGGTTCAAATACCATGTTAATACGCTGTTTGTTCTCATCTGACTTTGTGGAGTTACTGATCTCGAGGTTTGGTTTTTCATGACGAGATAAGCCTGACGCGTAAAGTAATCATTAGTTTTCATATCAGCTTCTTTATAATTGATCCTGCAGCTGTCCTTTGTGAGTGAAGGGTACGTCGCTCAGTGTGTTATTCATAGGAGTGCATGCCACGCACTGGTGCCGTGAGGAGATAGGACAGACATTTATACATTTTGACAAAACATAAATTGTTCTCCTGAGTAAACGTCGAAAGCATTGCAAAGGAATGGATGATTTCGAGATTTCCTTTTGAAGACCCATGCAGCAATGTTAAAAAGGACTATATCCCAAACCACGTTGGTGGCCAGTCGGCCTGGTATCCACTCCAGTAAGTGAGCTAGACGAATGTATGTAAATACATTTTCGAAACTGAAAGAACAAAAAAGATGGGCCAACCAAGGTCCAACTAAACATGATATTACAGGACAGGATCCCAAAGACGGCGGGATAGAGCTTTCTGTTCTCTTCAGGCCTGATATAGATACATACATTAACGTACAAACAGTAAACTTTTAATGTATTAATGTTAATTTATTCTCGATGTTGATACCGTATTAGCAAAGAAAAGCATGTAAAAGTGATGGGTTGAGCTCTTCCTCACAATTTGTATTTGGTGTCCTGTATCGACGATGTGTATAGTTTTAAACTGCTAACTGAAGAAGTGAAACCCGCAATTAACTTGTGGGGATCCTACTCAAATTTTACGCTCCTGGCCTTTCATAGGCAATTAGAAATAATCAGTGGGGCTGATTTTTTCTTCTTCAAATTTCTATTGCCTTTCCCTTGTATACATATACATACGTGATGTTTTTACCTCAGCACTAGCTCAACATTATCGTAATGAATTGGTGAAAAAGTATGATAAGAAATCATCAGTACTGAAGAAATTTCTCAGTTTCTGAAGTTCCTGGTACTTTCCGTTAGTTTTTAAGATATACTTTCCTACATCCAAGGAAAACATTTAGCTTGTATCTAAGTGTTTCATAGTTTAACATTGCCTTATTAATTTTGCAAGTAAAGATGTATTTCACAGAGAAGATAACGGTATTATACCAATAACATATAACTCTTGCAATAGTCGAAACAATATTTTCAAAGTCAATAATAACCCTTGAACCAAAACACTTCTGTGGACAATCTGTTCCAAATAGACCCAACCTCCTCAGCAGTGGGGCTGATATCCCTCCATAGAATCCGGAGGGGGGAGGTGAAGTGTTGTCAATTATGTTAATGCGTTTTAATTTGGCAAGGCTCGGGTGAATTTTGGAAAGGAAGTGGAATTAAATTATATAAAGATGATGGCTTTCAACTCCTCCCTAATTGTTAACAAATTATGATTTTCTTATCCACTTGTATTGGGACATTCACTCCGGAACCTACCGCATGGAAGGATAATTATTGAATAGTTAGAAGTGATGATCTCGAGTTGACCATCATTCATTTATAAGACAATCTGTTGATCTCATACAACAGAGCAGAGCGTCTATACACCCCGCCCTCCCACCCCCCCCCCCCCCCTGGCAGGACGCCAAAATGTGCACAGTATAATGCAGTGATGCTGATCTAATTGGGAGATTTGACTCATATAGGCTACTCTAATCTGCGGATGGACAACAGTAACGAATAGTTATTCATCATATACCAGGGCTCACTGAGTCATAGCCGTAAGACCGCTGTGTCGTTTCTTCGTTATGCACACTCACTCAGGCATTGCCTCCCTCTCTGGCGTTTTCAGATCGCTTATAGTCAGGATAGTATACTTCCACATTCGCCCCAGTAATTACAGACACCATGTTTAATGAATGCTCTAATCGAGAATACATTGACTGAATTGCTTCCGCAATCCCTCAGACAGAACTTGAGCGCGAGAATATATATCTCGGTCAGGAAGTTTAAAATGAAATCGTGAGTGAATGCCACTATTTTATTTATTTATTTATTTATTTATTTCGCTAGCACCAGCGCGAAGGAAACCCATGAATTGCATGACGAAAATCAAATTGACTACCCCGCACCCGCACTTGACTTTGTGTGATATTTTGTGATGGAATGTAGTCGAGAAGGGTTGTGGTCGCTATTGCGCAGTCGTAAAAACGCTCCAGATTAGGAAGGGAAGTTGGGGTGGGTTTGAATTGTATTTATATTTGAGTTATTGGCCAGAAATATTAAGACGTCGTTCATGAATACCCCAACGGAATCATCAATCGAAATTGTAGTTTTATGCTTGCATTTATTTACACTCTCTGGAATTACAAACATTTTGTAAAAATTACACAAACTGTGTAGTTTATACACAATAATTGTGTAATGAGTACATTACCGCCCAGCTGTCAAATATGTATTATCGTCTGGTGTAGAGAGACGGCGACGTTTGAACATCGTTCACGCTTGAAAAAAGGTATGCGCCCCCCCCCCCCCCCAGTGTGGAATTGGTTTGATATAAAGTGAAAAAGATTCCTTTATGACGTCACGCGAACGGCATTGTCCAGGTGCTGCAGGGCAGCATGCAATGCCTCCTCTAAAATATCGGGGACAATCAAATGTTGGTTACCTTCTGATATCGAACTCGTTAATTTATATAATTCATGCATTTATCCGAATCATATCAGCAAAAGTGTCACACCGTACTTATGAGGAGGGGTAAGGGAGGGGTAAGGGAGGGGTAAGGGAGGGGTAAGAGCGTTACTATGCAATCAACAGCCTCTTCTTCTGGGAGTACACTGCTGAGTTCGCGGCGAGTGACGCACTGCTTGTCATCTGTTCGAACTACCTGCTACATGGTAACACCTGTTAAAGCTCTGAACTGGTAAAAAAGAATTATGGTACAGTTGTTTGTTCTTGTTCCAACGATTTCATTGAACGGGGATGTTCATGTTGAGTTGTCCATGATTCATGACGTAACTTCTGTAGAGATCGATTGAATATGCTATTCGATACTTGTCCCAAGTCAATGAAGACTTTCAAAGTCGGTGAAGATGTTCCATGATGTTATTGACGGTTGGAATGAGCCCAGGAAGGAGGCAAAGGAAAAAAATAAACTAACGTTTTTGACACAGAAAATCGAAAAACCTCACCACAAAAACGTGACGAAAAAAGGGACACACTAATGAAATCGATACGTTTCGTTGAATATAGGCCATGGGTTTATGTAGGGGCAAAAATAGAGGGGATTTGCGAAGAGAGTCCATTTTTTTTTTAAGATATTTGAGGGATCCAGTGTGCACCGGTGATCCAAGTTACAAAGGGTTGGAAGCACTGTGGTTCTAATAACAGGGTTTGCAGTACGACGATGCTTGTTATGTTACAGTAGCCGTATAACAACTTGCCCTGTGAATAATTCATCATGTCTATCCCTACACGTTTATTCAAAAGCAATATTATACGATAATATAAATCATCACTACGTCATCTGAGTGCTCTTTTGAATTCGGTTTGAAGCGCACATTATTTCTAAATAGTCAGGACCCGTGTATCCTCTCGGCACCGCCGCCTGCTACTGATTCATTTCGCACGTCATTCGGTTTGAGTTAGGCGCTTAGAGACATTCGTATTTGCGCTATAGAATTCTTTGTGATTAGTATTATTATTATGTATTATCATTTTGATTATGTATTAGTATTATATTATTTTATTAGTATTAAATATCCTTACCCCAAATACGTACTCTGGTTTACGTCGAATGTCAGGTTGTTATCAGTTCGGCAATTGGATCACTCCGTGTGGAACTTAGGGCCTCACTTCAAATTTCGATCATTTGCATCCACATCATGAACTCCATTTTATTTGACATGTTGTCTTTGAGAATCTCCACGCTCCTATAACATATTTGACGCAAACATAGGGATCTTAACGTTTAGAAGGCCTGTTTGCTCGCTAGGGGCACACAATATCCGTACGTTCTTAATCTGTTTTACCCAGGTAACTGGGCGGTCATTGTTCGGGTATAGGAGTTTGATCTCGGCCGAGTATACAAAACTGCTGAAACATAACGCACATCCATCAACGCTAACTCGGCAATGCTGTTTAGCATTGTATATATGCAATCGTGTCAACGAGTGTTGCCAGAGGAGATATCCCCCTCTTGGTGCTTTCATCTCATAGTTTGGCCTGTGTAAAAATATCGGACCCCATTTGTTCTACTCCCCTTGGCCATCGCCGCCCCCCTACCCCTTCCTGATAGAGTGTATAATTCGACAAACTGGCGTTATCTCGCCCCCATTCGAACCGCCATTCGCCTGTCTCTACTCTCCTCGTACCCCATCTTGAGAGTTGGCGTCTTCTGTACCGGTGCGTGCGTATTGTGATGCTCCGAGTCAGAGTATAAGCACGATCTGTACCCCCATGAGCATGTTTCGTCTGTTTAAAGCGAAGAGTATCTTTCTCACTTTGGTGGATTCCCGTGTATTAGAGATCCACGGACCCCGCCTTGAATATTCTATTAATACCGCGGTCTCCACAACGCCGTGTGGCTGTGAGATTCTCGGGTGTCGATTACCGACCTCCTGGTCCCCTCTCCACGCGGAGCTCCCTGTTCTTCTCTCTTTGGCTTCACTGTCAATGCACCTATTCCCTGATATTACCCCACAGCCTCACCCTAATCATAAAGAACTTATAATTTTTATAAGAGATTTTACCCTTACCAACCATCAGAACATACTGTAGTAAAGCTGTCTACCCCTGGATAGATTCGTCTTCCAGAAGATCAAGCTTCGTAAATTGCACGGACCTTCTTTTGCTTGAAGAAGAAATTAGAAAGAAATTTTGTCGCTGGCCGCTTGCGGGAATTTATTAGAAATGCCTGAACGACTTGCTAGTTGTCGGGTCCGTCTCGGTTTAGGTTCTTTGTCAGTTGGTCTGTTGTCCCATTAAGCACCGGATCGGTATCATCATGAACGCATAACTAACAATTCATACTCCCATGATTCTGCCTTTTCCATTGTTAATCAGTTGCACAAGTGTGGGTAATACCCGCAATGTAGTTACCACCTATGACAACCCGGAACGGTAGGTTTTTAGGCAGCACTTGCATCCATCAAAGGTATATATTAAATTCAAATGGGATCAATGCTTGGAAGATTTCTTTTCCACGAATCTCTAATATCCCGTTATTTTGTGAACCCCCATGGAATGAAATCGTAAGATTTATTGACGCGTGTTGTAATCAACAACTACGCTGTTATGTCAGAGTCTATGTTCACATGCAAGTTGCAGTTCAATGATTTGGAGTAGGATATTTTAATTTCGTCCACGTTTAGGTTGTTGATTCACTCTAGACTTAGAAGCGCTCAATGGAGTTCAATTCGTGCGAAAGGGATATTGAATCTAACACGTTTGGTGTTGATTCCCCCACCAACCTAGCGCGACCGAAATGGTGGATGCACTTTCGGAAAAAGTTGATCTAATCAACAGCGAAGAGCTCCCAATCTCACAAGAGTTAATGCTAGCGGCAGTAATTAGAGGCAGGAGAAACGAATACAAATGTTTCCGGGCAACAATTCTCGGCTTCTTTCATCTACTCAGAAAGATTAAATTATGTAAAGATGGATATCATTCCATGTGTGCCGGGGTGGCTCATTATGGGTCACAAGCCGCACGTACTGTTAAGTTTTTTTTTTTCCTCGTTAGTATGCTTCTAACTGACACTCGCGTGTTATCCATTCTCTCTGGCGTCATTGGATCACTAGGTAAAAAAACTCTATTCGCCCAGTAATTAGGGCATTTGATCAATAGGTTCCATTATAACCGAGGAGAGAATAAAGGGGAGACTGGTTCCCCGCCACATTCCCCAGACGAGAGCGCGAAAATGGATATTTCACCTGTCAGAAGTTTGAAATGAAATCTTGCGTGCATGTCACCAGGCGTCTCACACGCGATGGAGCCACCACATCTTGCAAGGACATACACATAGTCTAGGCCTACTCTCCCGGTCTCTGAGGTAAATAGAGGACTTTTGTTTCCGTTCAAATCTCTTTTGTTGAGAAAATTGCGAATTGAAATTGACGCGGAATCACAAACTGGTTGTGGGGTCTAGTTAAATCGACATGTCGTCTCTATACGAGCGCCGGTGAAGTCCTTTTAGATGTGCATTGACAAAAAATATGAAACCATATGAAAATAAATCAATTATTTCAATTCAATATGTTGCACTCTAAAATAGGGCTTAACAAACCACCTGGCCGTCTCTACGCCGCCTCCAGTATTTCCAGTCGTTCTACAGGTCGTAGCGATGTTGCAGTTGCGTAAGGTTGGAATTGAAGAGATTCGGCTGTGTATCCGGGAAGCGACTGAAACTGTAGGAAACTGTTCTCAATGTTTTCGTAAGATTTGCATCATAAAATGGTGGGTAGTTGGGAGAAATGTAGGTTATGGGAAGTTGGGCACAGTGGCCTGTTAATAACTATGGTATCGAGGCCAAACAAACAACAACTCTTGGAGTTCAATAGGGGCGACTTGTTAACTGAACATTTGTTATTGTCTAGTCATAGATGTTCTGGTGGCTCAACTGGAACTTATATCGGAAGACGAATATTTGTTATCACAAGAACGCGTCTCTCAAGGGGCGAGTTCTTTGAAATTGAATCCAAAATGTCCCGGGCTCAAGCAATGCTTTCGATGCATTGAATGGTTAACCTCACTATTGCTACCTTAGGACAAATCAACTGTGGCGTCTCGATTATGATCTCTTTAATAAGCTAAGCCGAGCTACCCCAAGGGAGGATGAGAGACAAATGACTGACCTATTAGCTAACGACGATTTTCATTCCGCTGAAATATCAGGCTTTAGGTTGTTGTCCTAGGTATAGTGTAGCAAAATATGACTCTGAATGGGGCATAATGGTTAGCCGTGACACATTACAAATAGATGTGAGTTACCCAACCTAATTCTCAGAAGCTACCAAGACAAGGCGGAGTATTGTAGCATGAAGTGGATGAATAAACACTTACGGACGTTCCCCACGATCCCAAGAAGGCTGTGAAAAAAGTAGCAGAATAGTATGAGTGCAATAGCCACCCTTGGTGGTGATCCATCGTTAGTTTTCATTATCAGGACGGTTCGGCCCAAATCGATGTTCAAGTAATATGCAAACGTGTGGGTATATCCATATTAGGATTTTAGAAGCTTCAATCGGTACCCGCTACCAGGAGGGACCGATCGAGAACCGGCGACGTCATGGTAATTTAAAAAGTCCATTGTTGATTCCCCCTTGACGGAAGTCGAGCAAAGTCCAAAAAGTCCAAAACAGTGGTCCGATCAAGCGCTGTGTGAAAATTGGGTGTTGTGGGCGGTTGGGTGTTAGCGTTCTTATGGGGAGTTTCAAGAACCATATGTTTCGGTGTTTGATTGGGGTACCAGTTTGGGAGGAAATTAGGAAATAGATACTTAAATAGTCAAATTTTGGCTTGTAAAACACACTAAACTCAAACCCCACCTGGAATGGTGAAGCTCATACTTGGTATGTATGTTCTCCAGATGAGTACATGATCCTTATTGTTTTGGTGGTTGGGGTAGGTCCAAAGGTCATCTGAGGTCACCGAGGGGCATCAATTCAATGTCGTTAAACATGATGGTCCAGAAACAGTTGGTCCGATCAAGCTGGACATTTGGTGTTGTAGCTTTCTCTTGGGGAAGTACAAGAAACACTATCATTTTTTGTTGTTTGGGCATTGGGGGAGGGAAAAGGAAATTGTCCAAAAGTGATTATTTTGGTCCAATTTTGGCTTGTAAAGCACGCTAACTCGACCTTACTGGAGGATGAGATCATGACTTGGTATCGTGTTCCCATTGATGGTATAGTACAGATCCCTATTGTTTTGGGGTAGGGTTTGGTATGGTCAAAGGTCTCTGAGGTCACCAGGAGGTCAAAGGTGATGTAAATTTCCTTTGGTTAAACACGAAGTCCAGAACAGTTGGTCGATCAAGCTTTGTAGTTGGTTGTGTGGTGTGTAGCTTCTTATATGGGGGAAGTACAAAGGAACTCTATTCATTTTTGGTGTTGATTTGGGGGGGAACTGGGAGAAATAGGAAATTGAAAAATTTGATATTGTGGCTTTGTAACAAAGTAGTAGTAGTAGTGTAACTCACCTCCCCACCGGAATGGATTGAACGATCATACTTGTATTGTGTGTACCCATATTTAGTACACATTTGGTTTTGGGGGCCGGTTCAATGTATCTGAGGGTCACCAGAGGTCAAAGTGTGAAATCCTTGTTATTTATGGTCCCCTTGTTAGCAGAGGGAGGTCCGTTAAATTCTGATAGCAAATATATGTGCCAGCTGAGAAGGCTGCCAAACGTTTTTGGCCTGATTGCCTCTGAGGATCTTTGTGGAAAATCTACGGAGGACACGTGACCAGCTATATATAAAACTACGATTGAACCAGTATCTCATTGGCTGTTATACATGAGGTATAGGTTGGTAACTATGGAAAAAAGAGTGCCTTGTATTTGTTTTCAGTATGTTGATGTATTTTTAGGTGGGACTTGATCAGAATGTTCAGGGTGTGAAAAAAAAACTCTTCGAATGGCCTGTCACGATTGGAGAATGTGCAATGACTTCATTCATTTGGATTATGATGTGCTCATTTTTGTTCTGTTTAGAGGCATGAGATAAGAACTTCCTTCCCACTTCCCCACCCTTTGTAATGTGCACAATTTTGCGAGCTTTACAGGTTCATCTGGCTATATTTTTTTATTCCTGACGAAATCAGAGGAATCTATTGCAGTCAGGACCTGTGTGTGTTGTGACACCCAACCTCCTCGTTGAACAGGATAAACTCGGACCCACCTGGATGAATGAAAAGAATGAACTTCATACTTGGTTCAGGGTTTCCATTTAATGCGACATATCCCCATTGTTTGCGGGTGGTCAGGTTTCAAGTTCTCTGAAGGTCAATGCCGAAAAATATTGTGGAAACAATTAAGTTCCAGACAGCAGAATGGTTATGGCTGATCAGGTGTGAATTGCAGTGTATACAGCTCTCTCATGAGGAAGTTACAGGAAACCACTATTGTTTGGTGTATGTTATGACCGGGTGTCAGTGTTTGGCAAAGAATTGGAAAATTGTGGACAAAACTGAGACAAATTTGCAAATTTTAGCTCCGTTTTACACGAAAATCGACTCAACCTGATGAAGGGAACCTTCATTTTTGGTAAATGGATTCCCCATAATGCGACCATGTCCCCTATCGTCTTTGGGGTCAGGTTCATGGTCATCTGCGGTCAGAAAAACAGAGCCCACAGTCTGAAAACTTGTGGAGCGACAAGTCTAAAACACTTGGTCCCCTGTCCAGGGAGGCTGGTTGTTTAGCATCCCATTCTCCATTTTGTTCTTGTATTTGCTTAGGTTATTAGAAATAAGTCAAGGGACCAACACTAAGCCTTTGGGCTTTTATGGTTTGAAATATCCCTTGACTCGAAATGAATGAATTTGATTAAAACCCTTTGCCTTCCCCGACCCATCTCCCCCCCACTTCCCCAGAAGTACCTTCGTGAAAAGAAGAGACCACGATAACAATGCGCTAGTTGAATAACGGGAAAGACTAATGTCTAAGAGAGAAAGGCGAAAAAAAGCTCGCTCAAAATCGGGGAAATAACTAGTGAAGGAAACAACGGGTTCTAGAGTGCGGTTCCTCCACGAGATAAAGCACTGTCAGGTGTCGTTCACGCGATGCGCAGCAAGTGACAAGAGCACTTTAGCATTATCATGTCACGATTTGTTTTTGCAAACCGTTCGCCACCTTACATTCGACAAGGTGAGATTTTCTATTCGGAAAGGAGGACAATTCTAACCACATTGTGCAAGAGAATGTTTACAAATACAAAAAAGGAAATGTAAAATATATTGTACATGACGGAAGAAAAAGGGAGTAGTAACAGGCAAACATTGCGCCGTGTGGATGGGAAGTCTGTCAGGTTTTTACGAAGGAAGACTTAGGAAAATACACCGGGGGCACTAGGATTCTATGCGTATATCCACCGCTACCGGAACAGTACCTGGTTGACCTACATTACTGCACAATTTATAATTTTAACACGGTGCGCGTGCCATGCATGCTTTCCGAATATAACAGATCGACTATGGCTCATGGACGTCCAGGTCGGCACCTATATGGCAACCCACTAATAATTTCCGCCAGTCGTCTTATTATCCATTGATTACGCAGCGACCTGAATCGACGTGAGACCTTCCAGAAATATCAAAGGACTTTATGGATTCGGGAAACATTTTTTATACGCTGTGGCCTGCCTTCATTTGTAGGGTTGTTTGATGTGACCCATTAAGTATGAGGAATTCAAATAGCCCTGCGCGCGTTAAACGACCCCTATATGCAAAACAATTAGTAAGGTAATTTTAAATCACAGGAAGAGAGGGTCACAGGGTTTGTTGTAACATTCAAAACTGGATAGACGACTTTATTTTTATGCCATTCACGAGAAAAAGGAGTTTGGTTTTGGTTTTTCGTTCATTTTGAGAAGCATCATGCATTTTTTTTTTAACAATGGTGTTTCCTTCTTGTAGCTTGAACTCTTTGGAGGAAAATCGCTTCTGTAGTTACCATAAACAAACCTTAGACCATTTAGTGGTGTGAAGGGACTCATTTCAAATAGTGGCTTTGGTTCTGTATTCCAACGAAGGTACATCAAGTTTTAAAATATAAAAAAGTGTTTTTGTGTTGCCAATAAATGATTTCAAATAATATGTCACCGTTGTTTGTTGACAAAGCGTGGTGGGGACCGTTTGTTTAAACCGTTGTGTTAGAGGTGCGTGTAGACCTCGAGCGGATAAATAATCAGAACTCAAGCCTCGGCATCAATCGTGGCGGGGACACCCGAGGGGGGATGCCTTCCGGGACAGGACAATTCAGGGATGGGGGGGAGGGAACAAAAGATTCATGTCTACTATTATGGAGACACTTGGGACCCATTATAACAGGTTAAGGATAGGGTCTGTGGCCTATATCCAGAGAGCCCGTCTTTGAGTATTAACTGTTCCTTTATTGTTTGGGGTTGGAGCTCTGGTGCAATCCAAGAGGATTAGCTCGTCTTTATAGAGCTCGACTTCGAAACCTCGATGCGAGCTCGAAGCCTTTTGGACGGAAGCTCGAATACGTCCAATTATGGGAATACCCCCAGGGGACAAGATGATGTGAAGAACTGAGATGGTGGCCTGGGGAAAGCAAGTTAAAGATGCGTGCCTTATAGCAAGGTTGACAAATCACTAATATTAAGGGTAAATATCTGTGTAGGCGCTTTTGATATGTCTCGCCGTGGAACTGCGCGATATAAAAACGATATATTATATTATTACACATTTTAAGGCCAACTGAAGCGGAAAAAAGACCCATTGTTTCTATCTGTGAGGGAATTGTGATTTGCAGAACTATGATCCCACAGATGCACCCTTCCATTACCTGACGAAAGCTTCATCACACTAGAATATTCTTGAACAGTATTCGTCATCAGATTTTGGCGCCTCACATTGTGACAGTTGGCTTCATTCTCAGAAATTATGTAAGGTCGCGCACCTGGCTCTCATTCCTGTCTGAGCGGTTGCGGGAATTCGGTAGGGACTTTCTCTTGTAGCCTATATCCTGTTATTTCGATTCCCGCTAGGCGTTCCAACTTCGTGTGTTGAGTATCGTGGTGTAGCAACTTGTCTGTGAACCTGATATTGACCTCCGTGCTTGGGACGGGGGGTGCGTTAAGTGCTGTTTATGTGTTTGGGGTTTCTCCCCCGGTGTGTTACTGCAGGATCCATTTTGTGAAGTGGAGTGCCTCCGACCTGCCACCTGACTTCGCATATGATGTTGCCTAGCTTGCTGATTGAGTATTCGCTTGTTGATGCCTTTGGGATATCAATCGGGATATTAATAACATGTGTCTGGGATTAAGAGACAAGACTTGTAGGGGGAACTTGATAGATTGTTGAGTTGGTTCGGATGTGTGTCAGTGAGAACAGGGGTATTCAAAGTATATTACTTGTCTCCCATTGGCGTCATTGGTGACTTTACATTCGTGGCGATGCACGCTAGCTTTCGGGTTTTGGCCCCATTTATGCTTCCAGGGTGAAGTGAAACACTCATCATTTGGTTCCCTTCTGACTCATTTTGCCGCGCAATATCTACTCTGGCTGGATGTAGGCCTAACGCGTGTCTATGTCAGAGATTCTGAGATTCGCAACCACAGCTCCAGATTCGTCCGGCATTGATGAAGATCGGTTTTAGCTCAGTCGGGTATGAGCTTCAGATTTGATCGGAAATTGTGAGTTTCGAACCCTACAGACTGTTCAGCTTTTGCTCCGTGTGTCCTTGGGCAGGGCACTCCATCCCATCCCCCTCTACCCAGTGCTAAATGGGGGCATGTGAGGACGATACAACCGCGCTGTGTTACTGCTGCTGCCACATCCTCTCCCGGATTGTCGAGTGCGTACCAGTTCCCTACTGAACAGGGTAAGATCTGAAAGCGCTTTTGAGCTTCGTGAAGAAGCGCTATATAATCACTCAGATATTATATAATATAGGGCGTGCCTTCCGGCAGACGAACCTATCCACTGTGACTATTGCATTTTGGCCATCGGGTTGGTGCCCGCCCTTCGGGTCGCACACATAGCTCACAGTTAACCCGGCTTCGTGGATGTGTGGTGGATGGGTCAGACCCAGGCCTAGTTGATTGAAGGCGGACGGAATGATTGGGAAACGTTGAGGGATGCGGCTACCTGGTGCTTGGTATGCGTGAGTGAGAGTAAGTTCAAGCAGCCAAAATGAGGCTTTTCGAAAGCGGTACAACTATTTTGGAACGCAAATCCTACATAGGAGCGCGTATTCGATCTGGGAGAGGACACATTTCTCTTATATACTTTGAGTAAAACAACGATGAAATATATTCGTGAATAGGGACATTTGAGAACATAGTGTGATACGTTTGCTGAAACATTAACTTTTAAAATAGGTAATGTGTTCGTATTTGTTATGGAACGGTCAAAGTATGGCATGATGTTTGCGAAAACAATAACATTTTCAGGCGCTTCTACTAACATTTCTGAATCGCGTGGCAATCCTAATAAGTAAGGAGTGACACGTGAAAAAAATCATGAAAATTTCACATTGTACATATGCACATGAAAAACAGAAGCTGATACCTTACTTCCAGTCAGATCGTAAAACTTTAACAACAGGATGCGAAAATTGATAGCTCAATTACTCTTTCAAAATATGTTGAGCCGAATAATTCAAATACCTGTTTGCTGTAGCCGACGCCACGAATTACGGCTGTTTGCTGTTCACGGTGCACTCAATTAGATTAATGTAGTTGCCTTGCCGTCTCCGAGGTTACTCCGTTTACGCGGAAAAATCACAAAGCCAATTCAAATCGAGAAATCACGAGGCGATGAAAACCCGTCAAGCGTATAAACATGTAGCGTCACCGTAAGTACCAGCCTGTGGCAGCGGCTGTGGCATTCCTTAACAGGATTAGTTCGAGGCCTACGCTCACTGACCTTCTGCCAATTCTTGAGATCATAGGGTTTGCCGGCAAAATGGAAAGTATAGATTCCTTGTGTTTATTGTACTTGGCCAACAATATCGAATACTGCTAAGATACAGCGGTAATCAGTAGATGGTCATACTCAGAACACCTAACACCACTATAGGTATGAAGATACTCGTTTATCGCAATTCTGAAGTCAGTGATCTCACGAATTAATGTCGTTCTCGGCGGTGACGCCAGTCGAAAGATTCCTCTATGACCCAAACATAGGGGAAGTGAGAATTAGACTTAAAGCATAAGGAAATCTATCAATATGAAATATGAATCCAAAAAGTTATTTAAAAGACGTTGTGTTAAGCGATTAAGAAACGAGATACGCTCATTAGGGAAGGCGGAATTACGACTCGGAGGAAAGTAAAAAAAAAATTGAAACATAATGAGAACGTACGGAAGCAGTAAGGAAAATTAACGTTTGCGTTTTTTAAAAACTAAACCACAAAAGAACGCGATTGGAATAACGAAAAAGGACTATTGAACCACGAAGCAGATTTATATATATATAGATATATATATATAATAATATTAAATAATATATATATATAATATATATATATTATATACTGACAAGCATTATAAGTTCTGAACATTGTGTTTTTGTCAGCATATGCCGGTAAATTAACTCACTTTTTTCTTGAAAAAAAGGGAAGGAAAAAGGATTTCATTGCGGAATTCTATCTTGCCCCAATCTCAGACGTTGACGTTACCCGTGAAAACTTGGTCATTTAGGGATTCCAGTTGTTCGGGGATTCAAGTTGATGTTGAAAGCATCCACCTGTTGCCGAGATTCATCAAAGTACCTTTTCGAAGCCCTCGCTATAATTTCAATGTTGGATATAGGTACACGAGCTGAAATAGTCAGTGAAAGGTCAAATAATCTATATATCTATATTGCCATTGATGTATTCCGCAATCCAGTGAAAAAGCTACCGTGATCTATGATTTTTAAATATGAATGGTTTCTTCCTGGAAAGATAATTTGACTGAATGTGTACTCTCACGCAGACGTCTCAGCTATAATAGTTGGGGGATACATACGAGATGATTACTGGGTACTTGGAAAGCATCAGGTTTGAATCTATCCAAGCTCGTCAGTTAATACCAAGCATCAGAATGTCTGGTGGGGCTGTCCGTACGGACCAGTTCGGACTTTGCAGCACTGTTGGATGAAATGCAACTCGGTTTTTAGCATGATTCCGCATCATTGAACCAAATAGTCGAAGTCGGATATCGAGTTTAATGTTGTGCTCGTCCTGTTTTTACGATAGTCTCTCTTTTTCTAAAAACTCTCTTAAGAAGTTGCAGCAATGGTATCACGTGAACTAAATATTGAACACTAAAAATTTGTTTGATAGAAAGTAAAGTTGTAGTAAACGTTCCAGCAATTGGTGATATAACACATTAATAAACCTGGGTTTCCTCTGCCTATCCCATAATCAATAAGGATAAGGTGTTGGACAGTTGATGTGCGTCTTCTAATACAAGTAAGGTGCATTAGAACTGTGACGTACGCACGTTTCTCTAATCACAGTCATTTTCATCCAAATATGTATTATTCTGTACAAATATGGTATTACTATTCGGCACGAGTTACTATTACATTGATCATTTCAAACCTTTTCTGATAATACTGTGACATTTTATGAATCTACTGAATTCACCCAGGTGCAGCCATTGGCTTGTGCCAAATATTAACTGTTGCCTGATCTGCCCCTGAATTCCTGAAAAATCAATACAAGAGCAATAGAAATGGTCTTGCGACATTGTGGCATTTAGCCATGCGGGTGGCAAGAATCGACTGCAGATTAAAGAATGTAGATCGTATCGTTGATAAATGAACCAACACAATCAACATCGCTTGTAGTACGATTCATCCGTTACATCTATCTTCATCTATATAAGATCTATCTAATCTATACTATTATCTATCTATCTAGCATCTATCTGTCTGTCGGTCTGTCCTTCCGTGTCGTGCCGTCCGTCCGTCTCCGTCAGGGCCGTCCTCTATCAACAAACAACATTCAGTGAACTGTCTGCGCAAAGACTATTTGAGCAAAAGTTATCAATCCGCAGGGAACCCGGCAGCACCGGGTGATTGTCTTACTGAGATATGAATACTCGAAGCAGATAATAAAATTGAGATATTTATTTACACAAGTGGGACTGGGGAGTATTGAGCTTTGATGGAAGCGTATTCAAAATAGTTCTGGAATGGATAATAGGTAACACCGCGCGAATAGTATTGATAGGAATATCGCAGAAATATATGTCATATATTGAAAGCATTGGAACCATTTCAAAATCAGAAGAGAACAGATTTGACCAGTTACTCTTTCCAATTTCATGATATGATAAATGGCATAGGGTGGACTAAATGGAATATGATTTCTGGAATTGAGTACACTGGGGCGGGGCCTTAGAGTGTAATTCAACTGGGAGGACCTTACACACATTGTAGCCTCTACGGAACCATTGGGTGTGATAGAGATATCACAGTTAAACAAAGCGTAAGCATCACGTCGTAACTTTTACTTTTTAATCAGACTATCGAATTTCTCGGGCATATAAACTCTAACGGGCCTTAATATAAATTATGTTCCGCCAGAACCTACCTGTTGTCTAAGGCGTGAGGCACCGGATAGCGGTCCGTTTACTAGTTACTTCCCTCACCATGATTAATTTATCGTCTCTCTCGCTTCGGCGTTCATTTTGTTTTACGAGAAAGTCACGAAGCAATTACTAAATGAATCAACAAGGCGCTTTTTTTTCCTCTTACGTTGAAGCGATTCGAATGAACGTTACCAAGTGATGCGGAGTTTCCCCGCAGATCGTTGACATCCTACAGGGTTTGAGGCAAGACTAGAATCATATCGGATGCATTTCTCAGATGCAGTCCCCAGTCATATGGTTTCAGCAGATGATGGCGTTGTTTTTCTCATTGGAGTCAAATCATTATAACATTGAGCGGAAAAATTATTTAGTTTGAATAATTTATTTTCTGTCTGCTGGGTGATCCATTCACATTTAAAACGTACTCTACGATCATGAATGTGGGAAAAAAATATGTTACTTTTGGGAAATTACCGAAACGATAGCCGTTGGATTATCATATTTCCATGGTAGGGAGTTCTCATAGGAGCGTTCGATCGGCACAGCTATCAGGTACAGTATTTCAAAACGATCGGGATCTGGTCTACGTTGAGTGACGTTGTAACAGATATGAGTAATTAGAGAAGTTTTGACTTGTGTACACCCCATCCTGGTGTGATCAGCCTTGATAAACTATTAAGGTCATAATCAAATTCGTGTGTTGGAACACTATGATATGATGTGGAATTCGGCTGAGTGCCACCTCAATAAGTACGGTAACTTTTCAATTTGATACACCAATAGTGCAAAGGAGTCAACATGATTTCGAAGCAGAATAATGAACGGTTTGTGTTTCTTGCTCGTTTCAAATAGATTTGGTAAACGTTGTCTTTACACCAATTCCTTCAAATGTGCAGATCATTATGGAAAATAAAAAGTTGCCCACCAATCCACTAAACAATTTCGGATTACGTTACCATGGGGTACATTGCCATCCATGTGCGCGGTATACACTATTGGTCAGTAGTAAAAATGGCGCAAAACCAAATAGTATTTCTGCCCAAAAAATAGTATTTCGCCCAATAGTATTTCTGGCCCTGGCATATTATATATATGCTTGTCAAATAAAAAAAACAAGATTAACAACTGTTGATAGCTCTTGCGAGTAATGCGGGGCTTAATTGATAGTGCCACACTCATTTAAGATATTTTATCGGGTGGTTAAAAAGATTTCAGGACCTAGGACAACAGATTGAGCTCTGTTACTTGATCATTCAAGTTCAACAAAATATTGCAAGAGTAATTCAATGGACAAGTGGAATTCAAAAACAAGTTACTGTTTTCAATTTACATGAATTTGACGCATATTTATTACAGGAGTCATTTATCATTGGAGTACTGTTGTTTGTGCACAGTTCTGACCCCTGTACCTGTCAAAAGGCAGAACCAGCGAAAACATGTTCTCCAACGTCCCCAACGTTATTAAATCGCCGTAGGAGTACCAGGATTATTGTTGACAGACAGTGAAAAGCCAAAATCGGTACAATTGCGCATGTGGGGATTGACGATACTCAATCTGGGTTAGTCGATCCGTCATTTTTCCCACTGTCCAGTCTCTTTCAACTCGCTTGTTCTATCGGGGATGGTGGAATAAACCATTAGTTCAAATCCGTTCAGTTTCCTTACACCATCTGCTAAAGGAATTCCGGCATCATTTGCAGTTGTATTTCTGTCATAGGCACCTGCCAGGTTTTTTGCTGCGCATGTGACATGGCTTCATTACTTGTATCATTTTACCCGAGTAATTGAGGTGCAATAATTTTTTTTTATAGTAGAATCAGTTTCTTTGCAAGACAAGTTTTTGAATATACTGAATTGAACGGTCATATCAAGCCAGCTGAGAGCGGGGCGGAGCGTGGTGTAGCGCTAGAGACATAACGCGGCGAGGACGTTTATTCAAACCTATGTCGTCTATATCCCCGGTAGAGTGCAGAAAATATTAGAGCACCAAAGGTACTGTAGCTCAGAGCCACACAATGCGATGATTTCCATTGCAGATCAAATGCTCTTCCTTAAAAACTCCCCCTAATGACACCTAGATGACCAGCGATTACAAATTCCTGAACACCCACCCACCCCATGAATATCTATTGGTCACTTATGTCAATCCACTAGGTTAAGACACCAATGTAATCCGCCGAAGTAGTAGTACCCTTTGGGTTTAAAACTATTACCTAGGTTGACTGAATGGTCCCAAGGACCCTGAGTGATCGCTGACACCATTCCAAAATACCATTAACTTCCTGTTAGAGATATTGCATTGAAACAGACAACCCTTCATCCCTGATTTGTAATTTAGGAAAAACGCTGATTCCTTATTTGGAGAAATGCCTTTCGCTTCTTTCACACAATGGCATCGTCATGCCACTCACAAACAATAGTTTCATGCTTCCTTCGATTGATTTTTTTCCAGGGATCAGAAGACTGTACTGGTAGTAATGGCCAAATATAATAGTAATTCAAAATGGGATCTTAGGAGAGATATTCACGCAGATTTTTTTGTCATAATAGCTATCATGTTCTTCAATGTCCTTTGATTTTGAATCCCTGCATACCTGAAGGCACCATAGTCCATGATAACAATGCCCAAGTATGATGGTAATCCAACCCAAATCTGTAGGAAGAGAAGCAAAATTGACAGTTCCTCCAACTAATGCCCTTATGCCCCTTATTCATTCATTGGACCTGGACTGGGGACAGTTGGAGAAGTCGAAGGACGATAAACAGGTGTGTCCAATTGTTTGTCAACAGTCGGTCAAAGGAACACACATATGAGAGCCTTAAAAGGCAAATGTTGACGGACCGGACGGGTAGATAGATAGATAGATAGATAGATAGATAGATAGATAGGTTGATGATAGATAGATAGATGATAGATATAGATCGATAGATAGTAGATGATAGATAGATAGATAGATAGGTAGATAGAATGATAGATAGATAGATAGATAGATAGATAGGTGAGTATTCGGCGGAATCCTTCACACCAAGGGTGAAGAACACTAAGGGGGACACTCCATTCCTCTCCGGCCCTGTATTGAATGGGGAGCAGTAATGCCCCAGTATGTAGACAGGAAAACACACTAGTCTGTTGACCATTAATGATACGTACCAGATGTTCAGTGGCGTATCAAGAAAGTTCTAGATTTTACAAGAAGAGAGAGAGAGGGGGAAAAAGGCGAGAGATTCAATATTCTAATCATTCTTTTCTCGCGGATCGTATGCGGAATCGGGCCACCTCCGCCCCACGAACAATGCTTGGAAGATACATGCCTCTATAATCGCATCTCTAACTCGTAGCGTTCCGTGAGACGGGATTGTTCACATTCTTTTCCATTCCGGACTGATTCAAAGTATCTGGAAAGCGTGGAGTAGACGCGCACACTTATTACACGGTTGCTGCGTTCGACCCCGTTTGACATACATGTCTCCATTACAGCCCACTGCGCATCGTCCGTGACATGACGTTTCAAGAGCAAACCATTCCAAATTTTGCACCAACTAGCGTTCGCGAAAGGGTTTGCATACTACAAGATGTCAAATTCCGCGTATTCTGTTGTTTCTGCTGTTATAAGTTCGGAAATCTGCCGAATGCTGGTTGGTGATTCGAGGAAATGGTACGTTCGGCTGTTTTCGTTGGTTTCTTATTTTTTTCGTCCAGATCGATCGAATATATACCTACAATGTGTTTTAGCTAACTCATTCCTCGCGCCGATGCCATCGTGGAAACAAACTGTTTAGTCTATATATATGGTGACTGATTGACTTAATCTTCTTCCTCCTGCTAAAGAATAATAGTGATATCATCCAATGTCTCATCAACCAGTCAGCAAAATCCAAATGGTCTATTGTAACCGGAAGTGCAATTCGATCAAAACGCGGCACACAATATCCAAATCATATTATCAGCTGTAAAATAGCCATTGCTTGAGTCAACTCTTTGCTGATTAGTGTTTGTTGGTGATGATGGGGTGGATCCAATTAGGCCCACAGAGTATTCGTTGGCAAGCCCTCCCCATTTAAGATAGTAGCTCAATGTGAAACTGAGTCACCCAACTTCGTTCTAAGTTTCAATTCCAACTGAATGATCATCTTTGTGAGTCTACATAATTATTCCTGACAAAGATATGATAGGTCCATGTGTTTACTCACCTATTTGTAATTCGACCTTTTCTTACTTCACCATTAGTGATATATATTCTCACATGTGGTTGGCTGGTTGCAGTGACAAAATTGGATCAGATTCCACCCCTGGTGGTGTTGTAGAAATGAAAAGTTACAATTTTTACCTCTTTCTTAGAGTGTTGAAAACGCTGCGTGGTTCACATTTGAAACTTCTTATTTTCTGCCCATCGAATATTAGGATGGATCGTTGAAGTGTTAACGGCTGCAAACCTGTGCAGTTGAGGCAACTGCAGAGGGTTATCCTAATACAGAAACCGAATTGGCAGTCGGTATGGAGAGGACCGCGGTTATTTGGTTCATATGATATTTAGTATTGATGATTATTATATTATTATTATTATTATTATTATTAGTATTATTACTTAGTATTATTATTGAACATTAGCTCAGTCTATAGAGCTCCAGACTGCAAAACATCATTCGCGTCGAAGTTCATTGGAAGCCTTAGAACTTTTCCGTAGTGTTGTTGACCAAGGGAATGTCTCCTGAAATGTTTCACGCCATCCACGTGTCAAAGTGGGACTCGTATTGCGGGTGACTTTTGAAGAGTAGTGAGCACTGCATGGGATGCCAAGGAGGCATGACACGTCATTGACGGGTATGACAAGTCACTGATGCTCAGGGGAATGTCTGTAAATCTGTGTAGCGCGTTGAGGCATGTGGAAAACCGCTTTATAGGCACGGTATATTATTATTATCATTTAATTTTTTTATATTTTTATTATTAGTAATATATTATTTTTAATTATTTTATTATTATTATTATATATTATAGTTATTATTATTTTTTTAATTTATTTATTATTACAAAGCAATCACACTTGATGAAACACCAAGTTGGTCAAGCACTAAACATACTGCAAGCAGAACAAGAGAAAATCGACGGAACCACAAAGCTGACTTTTCACGTAAGCCCCGCTCCGTTGAACTGACGAACAAGGGGGTCAAGTCGCATGCACAGAAATTTTGACATCTGTTGTTGTATGCACGGTCTGACTATTGGAAGGAGGGGCAAGGGAATCCTGTACGTTTGCGTCAGGGGGTTGAATAAAACTGAGAAAATATCTGAAAAGAATAATTTAATCGAATAGCCGACAAGCATGAGATGTGTGCTAGCTCTCGTTTCCTAGCGGGGTGAGCATTGATCAAGTGTGAGTAATATAGTAATACTAATCAGTAATCAGTAAATTAGTTAGTCGGATGGCTTGTTGGTAATACTGAGTTTTTGTTTCAAAGCTTGTTGCGATCGATAATTTATAAATGGATTTTTGGAGCTTCTGAATCACTGGGCCGATGCGCACCAGTGGACACTATTTTCTTTTTATTAGTATAGTGGATACTGTTAACTCTAATTCATTCGCTAACATAATCGATTCCTTAGCATACCAACAATCATGCAGGGCACACCCCGTTTTTATGTATTTTGCTAAGGTTGGGGAATTTGCATTCTCGGTTTTCTTGGATTTTTCTTTCAAGTGCATGGGAAACAACAATTGAATGTGGATTATATTTGGGTGGTTTTAGCCAAAATACGGCAGTAACTAAGGACTGGAATACCATCCAGATATCTGATGATGCTCGAGTATTTTCCATAATGTTTCTAAAGTCAGTAATTTGATCCTTTCGAGCATTACTGATTCCTCATCATGATCATGTCGACAGAGTATTACCATGAAAGTACAGTAATACAAGCCAGACTAGTGAATTGTCAAAATTATTGAAAGATTCCGAATATTACCGTCCTGTAATCTTTCTATCGTTATAAAAGGAGGACTGGAGGATATCCGGTAGCGAATCATGAAACACGATCCTGGCTCTCTAAACCTGTTATCAAAACAGTTCCCAGCGACTGGTGTATATTTGAGGCACATTTCGATATCAGGTTGCTGTGCAAGGTCAAATTGGCCACCAGTTATTAATTTGCAGAAACCGATGCCTGATGAATGTCTTACCCCCTGAGGCTTATGAATGTCTGAAGTCTTATTCGATCAAGATGAAATATCTGCATGAGTATAGTATCAATAGAATGGCACAATAACAAGTAACACGCGGATGAAGTAATAACAATTTTGAAGAACGCATTAGTAATTACAATGAAAACACTGGAACTTCTCACATTTTAAAATAGGTTCAATCGTATTGGGTTGATTTGAATAAACGAACGATGCACCAGGACTGTAGTTGTCTAAATGTTCTCAGCGCAGAGGTTATTATTGAAGGAATATATTGCGTAAGTTCCATGCCCACTTGAACGTGATCGGAGATCTAAGTGAAATATAGTGTCATTTGGCATTTTACTCTAGATAGTAATGATGAACCGGATGCACGACCGCTGGTGTCTGTTGGAGAATGGCCCAAATTGGTCTTTATTCATTTCTACGTCATGCTTTGTCATTGTTAACTCATCGGTAAGGTTATTTTGCAATGATTGCATTATGAAGCTTTTTGTTTATGATGAATGAAATGAAATCATCCGTGACATGCCTGACATTTCATGAAGTGTATCGTGATCAAACTCGAAATGAAGTATGCATTTGAATTCACGTCTCGTTTTGAAATTCCTATAGCTTGTTTCCCCACGTTTAGGTCGAAGAAAGTAAAGGGGGAAAATAAATAGGAAATAACAAGTCCGAAGCCGCTATCACATTACCAGCTCAATGTTCTAGGCAATCGAATGACGTCCAGGTTTTACGTTGACGTATGTTATCAGTTGGGCTGCTAACAGTGACAAAATCAAAACAAAAAAGAAAGCAATTATGATATTATCAGTCGTTCGGCCGATCTCGCGGTGATCTATTATGTCCTAACTCGAGTGTACAGTACGAATAAGCCTTGCGGGATGTCTGCATTCCTCCATCTTTCGTGCCACTTGAGTGACGTCCGATCTCTCGTAGAGGTGGACTGGGGGCTGCATCCTATCACCAGCAGATATTGCTCACACTTTATAGGCAAGCAACTCACAAATGCCGGATTTTTCCCAGCAGTTTTAATCCTCTCACCGACCAACTCTTACTATTTCATTTCGCTGAATGTTTTAACGTGTTTTATACGTGTTTTGTACAGCCTATCTGTTATTCAAACTGCCTGTTTTTTTATAATGTTTATGTGTTTGAGTAATCAAATGTTCCAGTGTGGACTTGTAATTTCCTCTCTTGAAGGATTCAATAAAGTATTTATTCAGAGATAATGTACCCTGAATTAGTTGGCATTAATGCAACAATGTTTTCTGTCTATGCTCACTTGTTGTGGCCACCGCTTCTTCAAATTCATTCATAGCATTTTCAACTAGACATGTTCAGGCGGGTAACGACCGACTTGTATAAATCCCCGCAGAAATGGTCTTTGTTGACCTCGATCGGAGGAAGCACATTGAAGTTTATGTCTATTTGACCTCTGGTGACCTAAGATGGCCTACCTGTTGTTCCAAGACCAACTGTAGTTCACATACTTCAAGTTTCGTTTCAACTCCGACAAGTTTAGAAAATCTCGAATAAAATGCAATTTGACCTCTGGTGACCGAGAGATTACAGTCATGTTTTTCGGGACCAACTTTGTGTCCCCACGTCACCAAGTTCATGTAATCAGACTACTCGTATTTGCGCAAAAAACAAACAATTTGACCTCCGGTGACCTTGAAATCCACTGTCAGTTTTTTGGGAAATTTTTTTGTCCCCCCCCCCAAGTTTTCATGTAAATCGGACCAGATCTGTTTTTTCGTTCAGAACCTGCAAATGAGGCCGCACACACATGCAGTGAACGCCCACGTTCGAACTCATCCCAGATTTGGTAGGAAAGACATGTTGTTGCCATGTTCAGGATCGGATGGATAAAGCGTTTTAAAGAGTATTGCGCTAACGCCTAAAAAGTTCCGGCGGGGGGGGGGGGGGCGGCGGAGACGGCCGCGGAGACGGCGGCTACACCCAAAAAAAAAAAAAAAAAAACCAATAATATTTCCCGAACACGTACAGTTGTTGTTGCGGGGATATAATTACTCACTTCCACAATACATTTTTCAAGCCCTTCTAGTTAGAAACCTGTTCAACTAACGACCTGGACTGAATGTAAAACAATCGCTGGACAATGAACTTAGGTCAAATGTATGAAATAAACGAACAAGGCTTGTAACCATTTTTTTTCTGCTATAGGACCGTTGAAAAAAAAAAAAAAAAAAAAAAAAACCAACAAAAAAAAAAAAAAAAAAAACAATCAACGGTGGGGATCCAATCTGCTGAGAAGGTACAGTGCATCATTCTTTTATGTACTCTCGAGTTCTCTGTAACATCAAACGTTCTGTTGCTAGTCGAATATATTTGGGTATGAATCTCCTTCATATCATTCTGACTTCGGTAGCAGTAAGCTGTCTGGTTCCCTACAATATGCACGTATACAGGGAGTATTCTTCGAAAAACACCAATAGGATTTGTGGAGCTTCCCTATACATTTAAAATAGAACAAGAGCAAGTCGAAACGTCTTGATAGCTGTGGACAGCAAAATTCTTGTGGCGAATACACTACATGGACTTCACCAATCCACATGTATTGTTTGTTCACATTTACTTGACCTTTACTGACATCTGTCATAACCTTGGAACGGTTTGGAACATGTCCACCACATTTGCCCATTTGCTATCAGTGCCCAGCACGAAATACCCAACCAAAACTCATTCATATGCCTGTATATTAGGTTATGGACCCACAAACTGTATGTGTACCCAGCACAACTCCTAGGCCTGGTGCAGTGAACAGTTGTAACACCCTTGATCCACAATGGAATCCAGCCGCACCCACATCATGAGATGGTGATGAAGATCTCCCACAGAACTGCTTGTTATCCCCATGCTGCCTGTTCAGTCCTCCTCATGCTTACAGCGAATTAACAGCCCCCTTCTACCTGCTGTCTGCCCTGCAGCTCGATGGAGTAATCCTCTCTCACAGAGAGTTCAATGGGAAGGGCTGTGGGTAGACATTGGGATTATTTGATTTGATTAAAATCTAAACACACTATACACCAAAATTGTAACTCAGCCTAGCCAGTGGCATGAGTGAACATGATGAACAGAATAGACAAACGAACGAACTAGCGAACTACGAACGACGGACGAGCGGAGAACATGATACTTGTAGAGCTGCTCTGCTCACCCGCAGCTAAAAACTTAATTTACGAATAGTGCTTACGTGAATATCCGCACATTTGATGATTTAATTGGTACCAACGTCAATCTCACGTGAGATTGGAAAGTTTCCATGCCAAAGCATAGCCACCAGTTTTTTCAAATTAACGGAATCGAAGGAATTACCGAAAACAAAAAAAATTGCATCACAGGCGAATCATGCAATGGTTAACTTCTGTTCTGGAGATGTGATACAAATCTATCAAGTTCGAGTTAAAATTCCTCTATGGGGAACACTTGTAATGATTTCGTAACCGCGACATGATGAAGACAAAACCATAATATCCCGATGGTGGGTATAACTATCAAATGCCTAACATCCTTTTCTCTAACAGATCGTGAAACTTGAACAATCTCATTAACGTGATCGCTAGATTAATCACTCTCGAAACAAGAAAAAGAAAACGATACAAAATGACTCAGATACCTTGCTGTTTGATTATGGGACCCACGAACTACGGCTTTCGCTTCTCAAATCCACTCACCGAGATTATTTTACCCAGCTCCTATTTTCGCGGTTACTTCGTTTTACACGAAAAACAACCAATTACTAAATCGAATCAACGACCTATAACCCGTCAGACCCAGGGGGCGGTAGGTCCACCGATGAGTAACACAAGCCTATGGCGCGGAGTCGTAATTCCTTTTATAGATTAGCTTTGCGGCACATCATTTAATATTGTTTTCCAGGCGAATTCATTCAGTGGAAGGAGATTAGTCAAATCGTAGCTTCCTTTTATAGCTGCTTCTTATTCGAGGGGATTAGGCATGTGGTCTGCGAGGGAGGATGAAACGAACTCAGGTAATTGATTCTTGTGTGGATGCCCAATAAAAGGAAGAGTTGCCATAACTGGATAAGTGCCGGGAGAATGTAGGTAATATACAACAACAGGCTGAGAAAGAACACAACTAATCTTAACGGGATGATATTCATTATGCTTGTAGTGAAAGTGTCCTAATAGAAGTACAAGACTAGTTTATAAGAAAAAAGAAATTGAACCAACTCTCAGCAGTTGCCCATAAGCAGAAGTTCCGAATGGGGATACCAATTTGTGATGATTCAACAGATTCGAATAAATTGATCGTTGATGATCGTGGAAGTGTGACTTTCTCCAGTGAGAGCCAGTAGTGTACGCGGAGATTTGTCATTTTGTCCTTATTTGACAAATAGGGATAATTTATGGGCCCCTAGACACATGCTGCTGCGGAAATATGCGCTAAATAACAGCTGCAGAACTTCCACTGAACTGCAAAACTGTTACAAATTTATTGATCACTTGAGTCATAGGGAGGGGTCCGACCCCAACCCCCCTGGTGGGAGTCGACTGATACCGTAGAATCGTTGCCGTCGACTACGTCATGTGACAACAGAATAATTTTTGAATTAGACTCCACGAGAGGACTTGTTTCCTACTGTTCCTGCGTAAATGCCAATTCAGGCAGAAAACAGAAAATCCCAAAAGATCCACAGGTTTACTTACTGGAGGTGTTATTTTTCTCTCGCTGAGTATCAATACGTGGAAAGTCTTGATTCATCGTGGTGCTTGGTTCATCCGCCGTAGAATACAACTGTCCTCCTTATTGGTATTGCTAGCTATTTAAATTTCTGCATGGTTGTTCATGTAGGTTTATCAAATGTTCATTTGAAGAGCTCCACTCGCTCTGGAGTCGTAATAAGGTGACCCAGTAACTATTTGAAAAAATTCTTCCTACGTCTCAATTGTCAATTTCACTGGTTTCTGTAACAGTTATCGCAACATTGTTACTGTCGTTCCAGACTTGTAGCCCATGGACACAACTCCACATAGTAATAAACTATAGACGAATTGCGCAATGCCATGCTCAATCTACGAACTCATTCACGCTTTGATACGTAGGCTGAATATTCAGCTACAGTAATGATTGTGTTCACACGAATCGTGAATTGGGGTAATTATGCAAAAGGAAATTCGCAGGAACAGTAATTGTAGAAGATCAATTTCCTGTTGTGAAAATTGCCAAATAATTAAAATATTCTAGTTCATTCTGACCACTCAATGTAAACATACTAGTATTTTATATAACTAATCAAGTAGGCCTATTAAACTATATCTCGTGAGTGTGTCCAAAACCCTTTATTATTATAGACTGCAACTGATAACATGTTGTTGTTAGTGAATTAACTTTATCGCTGACATCCAAGCACATATTCATTAAACCATCGTTTGTGGTCGTCATTTTTTTTTCTTCCGTCGAATATCATAATCAATCCTTCACCGATACGAAAGGCTGCGAGCTGTGAGTAAAGCAACTGCAGAGTGCGGTATTCACCTAACGCAGTTATTCAAGTGCAACCTTGTATTGGTAGATCGATATATTTTAATTAAATCTTATCATTATATTATTTACTAACAAAGCCATCACGCGTGAAGAACACGAACAAACCAAATACGGCCAAGCGTACTGCAAGCAGAACAAGAGAACATCGACTGGACTTTAACTACTTGAAACCACGAAGCTAATTTAATCGATGACTCGCTATGTCGGGCTGTCGATCGAGGCAGCAGTTTTGGCCATGCGGAAAATTTGACATCTGTTGCTGTAGTGGCATCCGGTAATGTCTATTGGATCCGGCGGGAGTGGCGGGGGAGTCATGGGTTGTTCGTGTCAAGGGTTAGAATGAAGACGAAGTAAAACACTTTGCTAATCAAAAAGCCCACAAACACGAGGGGTGAGTCAGCTCGCAGTTTCCAAGTGTAGAGCATTTTATCAACTCATGTATGAGTATGGCAGTTACGTCATTCATCAATAATTGATTAGTCGGTCAGTTGTTTACTTGGGTAATTTTTTTCAGTATCGTTAATACAATTGTGGTTTCTTTATTTAAAAATGTATAAATATATCCCTCAATCGCTGGCCGATAGCATGCGAACCCCCATTTCTCATTCATTATCCGCGTCACACAAGGAAGAACACAATCAATCTATACGAATATGACGTCAGGAAACGATGCGCTTTGCTAGTGTTGAGAATTTACAATTCGCGTTTTCCTTCCCCCCCTTTTCGTAGGGCCTGGATTGAACAGAGAATAACAATTCGGGTAGTAGGACATATAATTTGTTTTTCTTGCGAGATTACTCTAGATCAAGTACTTCATGATGCTCGAGTATTTGTCTCCCCCGAATGTTTCATCTGTTGAATTTTTTGCTTAATTTACGATACGTTGCAACGATTGTCAAATTATTTACCATGAACTGGGCTAACGTTTATTCGAGCGTCTAAGCGAATTGTCAAAACTATTAACGCAGATTCCGAATATTACCCTTTGTGTTCTTTTTAAATCGTATTTGGGAGGACAGGGGGGATAAGCCTGTGAAACTCGGAACACGATCCGTCTCTATAACTTATATCAAAACAGTTTCCAGCGACTGATAAATTAAGGCAATTTTATATTAGGTTGCACTTGGGCAAAGTCAAATTTGGCAACAGTTATTGCTTTGCGAAGCCGATGCCTGATATTGTTCACCTGAGTCTATACTTTGGTCTACAATTTGATTTTCAAACAGAATATTGTATGGGTATTCGTGATGTGATACCAAATATTGAAGAACGTAATAGTACATGCAGGAAAACACTGGAATTTAAATAAAAATCAAGAAGATAGAGCCAAAGGCTTAATAACTTGCATGTTTTTTCATTCACTAGCAGATTAAAGGGCTTGGTGCAACAGGTGCACGAGCCCCCCCCCCCCCCACATTTTTGGGACCCGCACATTTGGAACTCCACCCACAGTTGGAGTACAAAAACTGTTATATCGTGAGACCACAACATATGGGCAAGTATTGAAGAATGTCTTTTGTGTCAACTTGGTTAGACTGAGTGCTAGATCTAGTGTACCACCCAGACTGATTAATCAAACTGATATTTTATTGTATTCTCCGTGTGCGCGATTTTGCTTTCTTTTCGGAGGGGAGGGCAATGCGCACCATAGGCGTGGGGGCAAGGGACTAGGCTACTGCGGCAGCCCCAACCCGAAACAATTGTGTGACAACAGAAAAAAATCAGGCGGGAATGAACAAAATTGGGGGCTGGGTTACCACCCCCGAATATTTTTTTCATTGATATTGCATGATATTTTTCACATTATGGCCCGAATTCGTCACAACTTTTTCTCGAAATACAAACAAAATTGTTCTCGCGTGCGTTTGATCCTTTCTGTATATGGTCGCTGTGTGTTTCGTATATGGCGCTGATAGGAAATTGCCGGGCAGGTCCTCAATATTGCGCCCAGCCCCCAAACCATAAAGGTTGCAATACGCTTTGGATGCGGAATTAGGTTCGGGTAACCATTGCAATACAGGCAATGCATTCACATAGCACGGCAGTTGCTGCCGTCGCATGCATTGTTTCTTACTCCTTCAGTCTGGATTATAAGGTTTTGTGGTGGTCTTGAATTTCATCCATTTAATTATTAACGGCTAAGTTACTCATTTTCCCGTAGCTGTTGTTTTACGAGTAGGCTAGTCGCCATTCTATGTCCGCATCCATATGGTTGTGTGCAATGTCAGAAGATGCGTCGAATATCATCTCAAACAAGTTTTCATTAAATTCCCGCCTCTACTGTTTCTCAATTTCTACTCGGTTTTGTTTTTTCACTGAGAGTTGAACTAATTATTTATGCGTTACTAAGGGGCTTTATTCTATTTAACGCTGTATAACAGGAAATTACAGCCCCCCTTCCAAAAAAGTGTGTTCTTGTTCTATATATTGATGTTAAAAGCGCAGCCACAATAGAGGGAGACATGTAAACACACACCAGTCGATACAATACAATCTTTGTTTTACAAACCGGCATAATAGCGTCTGTTTTAAAAAACAAATGTCTGTTTTAGAGGAATTTAGGCTATCTTTTTGAGTGGCCCTGGTACTGACCGCCACCAGTCTTCTAGTATGTCCGTAAGCTGTAGTCATGCCCCTCACATGCCGCTTGCCCCCGCTCCCCCCCCCCCCAAAAAAAAAACAAAAACTGAATTCGGCCCTTTTTTTTTTTCAGTCATATTCAGCCTGGGGTATTGGGTTTGCACATAATGAACGAGTGAACAGGATATCATTACTGTTCTTAGGGAAATGAGGTTTATCAAACAATTAATTTAATATATAATTTTCAACGAAGCCAATTTAGTGTGACTAGCTGACTGACTGACTGAATGTTTCGGAAAGGTATAATCATCCATCTCAGAATTTAAAAGCTTCACGTTGGGTGGTGGGGGATTAGTGCTAATTATTCATTGATACAAAAGAATTAATACATTGACATTATTCATACCGGGTCTACATCAAAATTCGTGCCCGTAGTAAAGCTCTTACCCGGAAGAGGGCGGAAGGTTGTTGTGCGGCTGAAGCCGGCGGCATGGCATAACTCTCCGAAACATCCAGCCCAAAGCTAGCGCAAGGCTCGTAGCCTCGTACCTATGCTCGGCCCTCTAAGCAAATGGGTACAGGAGTTTGGCGCTAGAGCATCCGGAGATTTCTCCCCATGTGATCACCCAGATTGCGAAAATTGCATTTCTCGAGCATTCAGAGGCTTTCCCGAAACCATCTTCATTATGCGTCACTGCCGGGAAACCTAGCTTGTACATAGAGTTGGGCCTCTTGCAACCCAAGGATCCCCTTTGGACATTCTCCAACCCGAATCTCCCTCTTCTATGTGCCTGGTGGCGGCATGAACGATACTGTTCCCTGGAATGCTATGGATTGGAGTTCGGGGAAGAAATCACCGTGATGATTTCACTGCTGCTAACGTGATCAGAACGACAAGACCTATGAAACAAACGTAGGTCCAGGCGACGGTTGGTCGGTGCCCCCTCAGCACGGGCATGTCAAATGGTAAAGAAAATATATTAATGAAAACATGATAAGTGAAATGTGGTCGCGCATATTTATCTAAAAACAAGTTCCATTGGGTCAGATGAAAAAAGTTCCAATTGAGTACAGTCGTGTTGTGGAAAATTATTGAAGGAATACCCTTGTGTAGTCTTTCCTGTTGCCTATTGCAGCCCGCACGCACTATCGCAACATGTGGAATACCGTTAGCCTAGTCTGACTCTTAGTACCCATCACTCCCCTTATATTAAGGCGAAATCCACAATGTCCCTCAAACAATCTACTGGTTTTAATGAATGCCTATAGCCGTCGACCTGGTGTGTGGCGCAGATGATGCCGCGGAAATTCTATTCACCATTATTAACTGATCATTTTACGGGAGGATACGGAAATGCATTAACTTTTGATTAGAAAATCATTGATCTAGTTGCCCCTAATTATTGTATGAGTTGAAAGTATATCAAGCGAACCGAGTACGCCGCGAAATGTGGCAGACGAGTGAAAAACGTGAAGAAACCAGGGGCGGACGGCGGGGCGGTCGTAGCGCTCCGACTCAGTTGACGGCGGTACGAATCGTATCCATCTAGCTGCTCCAACCAGTGCATAAGTCAGGAAGATTGATATTCTGAGGATCCGCAATTCAACGAGCCAACACTAGGAATTAAGTCAGCGCCCACAAGGACAACGCGTATTGCAAACCTGGCTGCCCGTAACCACGAGCCAGGTCTCAAGTCCAAGGGCTCACAATTGAAGCCTCGTAACAGATTTTTATTTGAATGTTACCATGGCAAAATAATCATTTCATCAATTATGGTATTGGGAGACTATTTTCGGCAGAGGAGTCACAATTCGTTGGAGCGGGAGAAACAGCAAGTGGAAGGCTAGGATTCCATAGATGGTCGCGTATGTAAAATCCGCCAATTGACGTGACTGAGCGTGGCAGAGTGTTTGAATATGTTCTATTTTTCTAAGATAGCTATTGGTCCCACGAAGACAAAGAGTTCTAATGAGGCAAACCACGCTGAAATTACGAAAAAGCACCTGAACCAACGCGTATGCGAATGCGTAATCACCGCGAAATGACTTCTCTATGGAATAGCGAGTTTCCTTAAAAAGCCTATTCAACACAATATGCATTGGCTTCTGCCTTTTTATGTCTTTTCGTATACCTTAAAAACAAGTAGGCTTAACAAGTAGAATACCCAGCACATGGACAAATACTAATATTTATCTATTACATTATTACTTGAATAATTACACACATTAAAAGTCGTAACTGTCAAGATAGTCTATCAGACTGAAAAAACGGGGCAAACAGCGACTTTTTCACAGGAGTTTTAGTGAGGATAATTTTCACATTTCCGCTGGATCGGGCTATCCGCAGGAAAATTCCTCAATATTTGTTCGGCAATACGAGGTGGCATCTCTGGTCGGTGTCTAAATTACAGTATGAATATTAGTCGTTATTATGATAAAATTATCAAGAGTCGAGCTCTGACAAGAAACCTGTTCTTGATCATTGAATGAAAAGCACGGTTCAAATTGACAATATTATGGAATTCCATAAATTAAGTATTTCCGAAAAGAGGAGTTAGTGTGTTCAAGGGAAAATATGTATTCGACGTGACTAAGTCTTCTCTGGCCAGGTGACCACTGTTTCCCAGGGAAGCGTTCGTTCCGCTCCGAATAGGGAGGGTATTATAGAACATCCTGATACATTACAGGCAAGAAAAATGCTTAAGCCTAGCAGCACCCCTACTTTGCCCATAGTATTCTTCTTAGGAATAACACAAATATGAGCACGTCAGATGATTTAAGAATCTATTTGAACTCCTAGAAAGCTTAGTCTTCTACAAACGGTCTATGATCATTTATTCATTACTCTTCATCTTTGTTCCACCTGGGAATTCTACTGTTTTCAAGATAATGTGAGAGTCCTAGCATCTTCAACGATATTTAGTTGGCTGCGAATTACTGTCGTGTCATCAGCAAAGAATGAAGGGGGCGGGACCGAGAATTGACCTTTGTGGAACATCCACCGAAGATCCTTGTCCCGAATGATATTTTCTGTAATAAGTAAACTCTTGTCTGTTTAAGATAAACTCCTGAAAACCAATTGAATACATTCTCGGCGTATCTCATAAAATGGAAACTTTAATGAAATGTCTGACTTAATCGTACGAGGGCGTTTGAAAGGGCCGAGGGAAACACCTCGTATCTTCAAGAATGGAACAATTTTATAAACAGGCGGTCAGCCAGTGCTGACTCGTTAAGATAACGGAAACCGAACTACCCTCTACAAGAATATTATGCCGACAGAAAAACTGTTCACCCATGTCCGTAAGGCAGGGCAATTGGTTAAAACAACCAATTCAATGGATACAACACAAACCAATCTCATAAGGTCCCTTACATTATGTATAACCATCTCCTACCTCTTATCCCCAATTTGAACGATCAGTGGACTATCCGTAGGTACAATCTAGTCGGGCGCATGTATCTACTTTGCAAATTATGATTATGGTAGTGTTCAATATGTTTTGTCTTTCTGTGAGTGCGCTATTTGGGGAATATGATTGCCATATGCAAAACCTCTATGTTTATTTTCTCCTTCATGAATATTTTAACTAACTCATTCAACCTAAACAGCTCTCTAACACAGATTAGCCCCCGAAAAAATCCTTCTCAATACCCCTGCTAAGCATTAGTTGCGTCATTCCAGTTCCCTCCCGTGATTCCGTTAAGAGAACCACTCTTCGCTCAACCTCCCTATTCAATGTGTACTGGAACAGCATGTCCAACTCAGTGTCATGTGGATGTTTGACTTCCTGTCATGGCATGGGTATTTTATTAGCTAATTCACTGGTTTTGACGACCATTGCACAAAAAAGACGGAAACTTTTTGACCACAAACTCCCAGTAACCGTATACAATAATACACTTTAATTCCTGGTCATATACAATATCACGGGTTTAATATCACCGTTACCGTGGAATTCTCCAAAGCGACATGACAACCCCAAAAACATATAATATGCAATAACGACATGATCAAGATGTAATATGATTGACGCAGACACATTCTCGAACCACTATAAACGAAAACAAACGAAACCTAACGCAATTGGGTTCGCGTAGATACTACTGTTACTACTAATGACTTGGGAACCACGTGGGATAGGCCGTTAAGATTTGCCCTTCATTCACGGTAGGGCGAGGCACAGAATGTTTAGGCACCTAATCAATTGGATTCAAGAAAAAGAGTTAAGGGTAACACATCCTCAGGAGTACTATTAAATTAGTGTGTCTAACATTTCTTGCCACGATCAGCCTCCCCTCCCCCCACTCGGAGTTAAACATAGCAGCAAATTATTTTCTTCGTATGAAACACAAACCGGCTGTTTCTAGTACGCGTACAGTGTACTCTGTCTCATTTCACAGAGAGCATGCATAACTGATACCCAGTTTATGTTTATGTTGACGAATATTCTCACCACGTTATCACGTTTGATAGCCAGACAGTCCACTGATCGCGGCAAAGTAGTAACCTGAAGTCCACATATGCCCGTATTCCTATAGAGGTGAACGACCTGATGCCCAAATTCAAACCTATTCTTCCATCTTCCCCCAAAACTGATAAAAACACTGAGTAACGACCTGCCGCGCTCCTGTGTAATAAAACAATTTTGATAAGCTGCGCGCAAGGACACAACATCGGGCAACATTATTAAACTGCGGCAGCTCCTATAATAATTCTTACCCGAGCTAAAATTCTCAAAATTTAATAATCAATCTCGATATTTACACAAGGACGCACGTAGGAATATTGAGCTTTGACGGCAGCAATATGGAAAATAGGTCTGGTAGGAAAACAAGTAACACGCTCGACTAGTGAATGGAAATATAAGAATTATTAATGATGCATAGATGAAACTCTGAAAACTTTCAAAGATGGAACATAAACCGATCGGAATATGTAGTGATGATGCTGTGTGCCCTATGTCGGTATGTATGTATGTATGTATGTATTATGTCTGTATGTATGTCATGTATGTATGTCATTATGTATGTATTAATGTATGTATGTATGCCTCCGGTGATGTCGCATTCGTGACGCGCTTCGTCCCTATAAGGAGTGCATTATCCTTAAGCGCTTTTGTTTCAGCCAAATGCCATGCGAGATCATTCTTGTTGCCAGTGTGTTGTCCCCGATCTGAGTACATGGATAGTTTGTGGGGCTTCCAGATTGGTTTGGCAATTTTGTTTAATAATAAGATAATAATAATAATATATAATAATCATAATAATACTAATAATACTAATAATAATACAATAATAATAAGAAAACAACTTATATATTAATACTATTAATAATAATGATGATAAGGTTATTGATAAAATAATATTATATTATTTGATAAATTTTTTTGTTTTTTACTGACAACTATATAGCGCTATTTCCATAAAAATGCTCAAGGCATTCACAAACCACAGAATGGATGGATAAACAAATGTCTCTAGAGTGTTCTCCGATTTCAACAAGTAATGTCTGGAGTCGATGATCGAAGGGTAGTGCAGGATGGTACGATTATAAGGGGTTACAAATATCATATATCAACATATCATATTATATATATATATATATATATATATAAATAATATATATAAAATAAGATATATATCTAATATATATATAGATAATCATATATAATGTATATATTATATCCCATTGCGGGGGGCCAGTCCCAGTTCGGACCATGGTAACAACTGCTTTTCTTCCAGACTTGGAGGGCTAAAAGGGGGACGCGGTGCGTCCTCCTCGTTGCCACAGATTTCAGCTGAATATCGAGGACGCTATTTGTTTAATTTAGTCCCATGCGGAATTACAAAAGTTCACTAGCCTAATGCCAAAAAGGCTTGAATCTAGCACTTCTAGGAATACAGGCAACAGAGAGGTTCACTACGTAGATTTTTACAAGCTATTTCCGAATTGCTTGTACGTGAATCTAATCCCTACTCTAATTCTCTAATCCGAACAAATACGCAATTGATCCGATACCATATCGACAGCCAATCGCGGCGGCGGTTGTACTCTGCGTGTTGAAACGCGAAAGTGTTGCTATTTGCGCGCGACGCGCGCCCAAAATTTCATATGGATTTCGATATAAAATTGATATTAAAAAATAGAATTCAGCAATCTGAGAAAATGAAGAAAGTAGGAATAGGGTGAATGGACGAATGCGGTTTTGAAAATCAAAAAAGGGGGTTTCAGGAACGCGGAGGGGGGTGGGGGCAGAATGGTACTTCCGCCCCTTAACATTTTCAAGGGGGGATGTCCACCAGCCCCAACCCACGGTGCTTACGCTATGATTATTCTACACCAATAAAGGACACAGGATCGCCTCATTCGTAGACTTGCACAGTGTATTCAGGCAGGATTCAAATGGACAATCCCGGCCAATATTTTCTCATCCACGGATATTTCTAGTTATAGTTAGACACTTATTACATATTTCATTACTGTCGACCACGTGGTACGGGTTATCAATTCCAGATCTAATGGATAGATTTATTGACTTTTGATGACTCTACCATACCATTCTAGGTGATGCCGCAGATCTGTATAGACTGTTCACGGATGTGCCCAGAGGCATATATTCGTCGAAAATAATAAATAAATAAGGGTATAGAATAGCATTCAGGAATTGTGCTTTTTTGGCGACCGTCGAGAGAGGGGTGAGGATCGAAATACAATTACTCTGCTCAAAGTTAGCATAAAGCGTATAGCATTTCAGTCAGGGCATTATATGAGATCTAAACACAAACGGCTTTGACATCCACACATACAGACATAGTTTACTCATGTCAAATCATGCTGTACGTGTGCTGCAGTTTCAATGACTTTCATGATCTCAATGTAGTTTAAATTTCGAACTTGGAATGATTGAACATAATTATGATAAAGAAGAAATAAACAGTGCAGGGGTGTTAATCTCGCCAATGGGGAACCTGAGTGCAGAAGATATTCTCGTATTCCCCGAAAATCGTGGGATGTGACAAGGAGTAGCAGATGAAACGACTAATTTATCATAGCTGGGACTGCTATTTTGTCAGGATCTGACAACTGTTTGCACCAGCAAAATTAAAGATTCAATGTTTCCCACGCATCGTTACGTGAAATTGGCGATAACAATTTCAGTGCCTTCTTGTACGTTATGGGCTCCTGTCAGGATTGGAGGTGCAGATTGGCAGGGAGGAATATTGTAAATTCACTGCATTAACTTGATGAGTCTAACGGAAATCGAGGGAAATGTGTATTACAATTGATTAGAGAATCATCGTCAGCGGGGCTAGTAGACACAGCAACAGATGTCGCGACGTCTCGGTCGAAATTAGCCTCACACACCGTCGATTTGAATACGTCAACGATGATAATTACATCCGTTCGCTCGTGGAGAATTTGCGGAAATTCAGGATACGTTTCATTCCTTCAAGGGTGCGATCGGTGGCCAGACGTTTCTCAAACGGTTTTTTTGTATATCCAATAGGAGTTCACGATCGTAAGCAAGCGCAAGTACAAACTCCAATTTGAACTTTCACAACGTTCTACCGACTAACAGCCTCCAGCCACGCAAGTCTTATTTATGTATCTTAGCATTTGAGGTTGAATGATGCTTCGATTTTCATGCCGACTCTGCATCCCCAGAGGTTGAGATATCACCCCGCGGGGTGAATCCACGAAAAAAAAAAAAAAAGGTTGTAAGAAACAGCAAGGGTTGAGGATTTCCCTCATACCGTTGCTCAAACGCCTGACGAGGAGCGGGCGATATACTAT
This sequence comes from Sclerodactyla briareus, assembly GCA_026419785.1. Taxonomy (NCBI): domain Eukaryota; kingdom Metazoa; phylum Echinodermata; class Holothuroidea; order Dendrochirotida; family Sclerodactylidae; genus Sclerodactyla; species Sclerodactyla briareus. Next base: position 253,879 of record JAODTK010000289.1, on the reverse strand, counting down.
TCAAGGATAATAATAGTATTTCCAACGAAGTCGTCACGCGCGATGATCAAAGGACAAAGGTCGGGCATACACACCGTAATGAACTGAAGTCAAACAAGGGGAATGGTTAGGAGGTTAATTCATTCACAATCCATCAAGCAGCGATAGCGCTGTGATTCTTTGAGTAGACGGCATCTTACTGTCAGGCGAGAGGACCGAGTGATGGTCTTGGGGCAAGGGGGAGGTGTTTTGAGGTTGAGGTCGGAACCAAGGGAAGTGCGCCCTCTACATGGCCTCACACTCCCTATGGCAAATAGTACAATCAATGGCCACTAGGAACTTGCTGCATGCATGCGGCAATATTTGCTAAATAACAGAAGAAAAACTTCTGAACCTTATGCTCGAAACTCTGAACCTGAACGCCAAAAAAAAAAAAATTGTGTTTGAACAAAGTATGGAACTTGGGTCGCGGAGGGGGGGGGGTTCGGACAACCAAGCCCCCCCCCCTCCCCAGTGGGTACGCCAATGACTACTGATTCAATGTTAAAGGTACAGGAGGAATTTTTCCTCGCGTGCCACGTGGCATGAATATGACGTCACGTCGTTTCAGTAGTTGTTCATTTCAGTTCGAAGAGATTGTTCTCTACTTTAGAATAACTGAACGTATGTGAACTAATTCATGACATTTGTGTGGGAATCATAAAGCATCTGCTGAGTCAACATGACCAAAGTATAATGGTGTTACTATCGGACGCAGAAATAATGAACGAGTGCTTTGTTATCGAGGAGAACCGTAGTCAGTAACACACTGCCTTCAACAGATGTGCCAGTGACTGGCGATGGCCGCGTATTCTCTCCCCCGCAATGATGATAACGGTGGGCTAACGACCGTTATTACTGTAAGTTCGGGGTGTTAAAATGACATTTTTTCAGGAATTAATCTCACGTTTATTATCACCAGCCAATCTGTAGGTGGCTTTTTACTTGCACTTCCTGGAGAGAAGCCCTACCTTTTCGGGGGTTTCGTCCTAGGGACATAACCGATAACTAATTCCAAACTTTGCCGTTAAGTTCACTGTTGAATGATAGCGCATTCCATGAGGTATTTCAACATGAGCGCACTGATTTATTCCCGTAATGCGCTTGATCGGGATAAATGTGCATTGAACCCTTTTTTTTCCCGGGTCAAGATCAATGTTGGGTGTTTACGCCACTCCTCTACTCTCAGTTCGAAAATATTCACCGCTGTTTTGACGATTTTACACGAAAGCCACTAATGCAAGGAAAACATGAATGGTGTGGGTACAATTTTTTGAGCAAAATTCCTACTTGAGATGGTAGGCTAATTAGATTAATTGGATGTTGCGTTAAAGCGTAGCCCATAACGGTATCTCCTGCTCATGCACAATGTGACATCTGTTAGCCGTATTCGGCAGGTCGTACTGGTGTGAATTCTCATAACCTCTATTATACCACGTTATGGGTCAAATTAACCGAGTGCCATTTTACCTCGCTGATCCTTTAATACACTCAAATTAGGAGTGTGAATGTTACGTTCAGAAGATTTTTCTAGTACTCATTGTTCATCTTCATGTCCCACGGTTTCATATTTCACTATGTGCTATGAATTGATGGCTCTTCAAACCAATCTGTTGATCACACCCGAAGAGCCCATTACAAACGTTACAAACGTTACATTCCTAATTCTGCGAAGTTCAAACAGGGAGAGAGGTTGTCTCCAGATCTGGATAGTGGCAGTTGCCTCTTGACTTATGTTTTTTTTTTTTCATTTCGTATTTCGCATTGCAATAATGGTAATATTAGCTTTCTTCTTTTTCTTTTTTGAACCTGTAAACTAGGTCCTAACGTATACAACTCATGTTTAAATCATCACACTTTTCAGCAGCTGCCGGTGAGCAGCTCTACAAGTCATCATTGGTCTCTCCGTCCGGTCGTTCGTTCGTTCGTTCCAATCGTCCGTTCTGTTCATAACATTCCTCCGAAACTTCTAAACCAAACATAGGATCAGATTGAAACTTGGTGTGAGGATGGAGCATGCCACTGGCTGGCTGGGTTACATTTTTTGTCCGAATTAAATTCAAATAATTACCACAATCAGATAGTCTTCCCCGCACTCCTTCCAGTTGGATCTTCTCCTGAGAGAGCTTCCTCCTGGTGGAATGAATTGAGGCAATGTGGGGGGAGGGGGGGGGGTTCCCAGGCAGTCTGTGGGAAGATTGTCATCACCTTCTCTTTAAGTAGGTGCTGGCTGGACTGTAGCCCTGTGTGGAACTACATACATGGTGGAATGAATTGATGCAGTGGGGGATTCACAGGCAGTCCCAAGTGTGTTTCCACTGTTCACTGCTACAGGCCTAGAAATGTGCTCGGTACACATAAAGTGGTTGCCGGTACAATAGCCAAATATCAGGCCAACTGTAGTGGAAATAGTCAAATCATTCCAATGTTAGGACAGAGGTAAAGGTCAATTGAATGTGAACATACAGTGATTATGGAATGGTGAAGAACATGCAGGTATTCGCCAGAGGAATTTTGCCGTTAGCAGCTACCAAAGTACGTGCGAAATTACCATTCCTTAATGAAAACAATCCGAGACGTGTAGCGCTCCTTCACCAAACGGATAGAAATAATTTATCTCAAAACGTATTATAGTACTGGATGTCACGCTACGAAAGGACGCCCAGAAACGGGCAATAGAAAGAGAGCCATCTAGGAATAATATAGTACCTACCTATACCTCATGAATAGCCCCTTAATCTGAATAAGGTTTTAAAGCGGGAAAACTGAAATGGCGAAAGTTTTGATTCACGCCCGTGGGTTATGTGGCGTGCAAGACCGAAATGACAGAAAACACGTTCGTATGTGCAACCTTCTGCTCCATTATATTTTAGTCCGTTCATAGAAGGAATTGCGTGACTCGAAATAGCCCATGTGATTTCAATTGCAAATAGAAAGCATACACAGCAATGGAAAAGAAGGTGGAAAGTGCACGGAACGATGTGCCGGTGCATAATTCAAGTCGAAGAATTTTTGTTTGATTCAAGGAAATACGTACACCTACATTTATACTGGACAGAATTTATAACGTGTACTATCTGGTTCCGTTGTTGACACTAAGTTGTAAAACACCAATAACGGGGCCTCTGAAGATATCGGCTACAGCACGATCGACGTCTGAGCTCCACGACTGTTTTCACAACATTGAAGAGGTGCGATGTAAAGCATTGGAATAACTTGGGATCTGCAGTAGTTTGCTGCATGGGCATTTTCAGTTCTAACAAACCTGATTTTTTTTTCTCTATGGAAAACTGAATTCAAAGTGAGTTAATTGAAGAAGATGTCGAATGAAATATGTCAAGGACCTCTAACACTACTCTGTCCTGTTAATCCAATGCTCTTAAATCAAAGCTTTCGAATTTCTAGAGCCTCTCAAAACGGTTCTCTTTTCTAACATCTAGTTCTAGTAAATGTAACTAAATACTGTAAATGCCGATTAGCAGTTGTAGGTAGTACATTCAAAACTTTCCAGTCAGCTGAATTATATTCATTACCTCCAGGTCAAACAGAAACAGGTCTTCGCTAAAGGACATAAACATGACCCGTTAATAGGTTCACTCCTAATCCTGGGAAGACTCCTCCCATGAAACGTTCATCACTGATAAGTAAAGCCAAACACATCCAACACAACGTGTGAGTACATCACGCACGCCATCTTGTATTCCTTTCGATTTCCTACACTTTGATCTTGTTTGCGACAAGCATTTTCAATTATCGTTTTTTTTTTGTTTTTTTTTGGGGGGGGGGGGGTCATGGAAAGAGCCCCAGGAGCTAACTGATGACGAAAACCACTGAGCCCACATCAGCATCGTTGATATCGATTAAAGTAGTGTAATATTATTACCCCATTATTACCTTGGAACTAGAATATAAATCAATCGGCTATTCATGACAGCCATTACAACGGTGTTAGTTAAATTACACAAGCGATCATCCACACGTGGTCGTTTCTGGTCGCATGCCCCACTCTATGTGTTTGAGAAAACCGTGCATGGTTCATACCCAGCTACTGCGACCCTAGTACTTTAGTGTTACGTTTATGCATCACCACCGAGGCTTACTGAGGCTCCATAGTGTTAAAGGATATCAGATAGCTGTACCCCCCCCCCCCCCCCCCCCCGCCCCCGTTATTTAACAAACTACTGTGGGCGTAGGGAATAATAATTGGGTCGACATATTTCTTGAGAGGAAATCGAAATCTAAAATCCAACTGGCACGTACATATCAGTATGAACAGTATGATGATAGTGTATAATAATATGAACTAATGGAAACAATAATAGACTGCAATATAGGCATCACGGGGGTGATGGGTATAGTCACGGTTATGTGATGGTTCAATGCTCGCCTGTTTAAATGATGGAGCCGATGTCGTAGTCCAATGTCTAATGGTTTCAGTCCACTCTCTGCATTCCTGCAGCATCCATATGTATGTTTTTAGACCACAAATGGTCGTCCGCATATAATCTGTTGTTCCGTGTAAGCTATATCGAGGTCAGCTACTTTGTCATGATAACTACAACATTAATGAAATAAGTGTCGAGACGGGCAACAGTTTTAATATTTCACAACTAGAGTAAAAGCTAAGGACGTCGCTAGGTTGACTAGATCATGAATTCAGTATAAAACTCGGGTCCTCACCCTATTGATAAAACTTGTGTTATTAACATTACATGTCGCTACTGACTGTTATCTTGTGGGTGCCAAAATAATGAGGCCATAACCCAGGAGAACGAAAGACACAACCAGTGTTCCTACCATTCCCACTTCATGTATCTAGCTGTCTAATGGCGACTTCGTTTTTTCAGGAGTACACGTCACCAATCAGAAAGCACGCTAAGAACACCGTACAACCTCTAATTGTTTGCGATATTATGCAATGACAACAATTGCTCAAGCGCTTCCAATATATTGGAATAAGTATTGCTCGCGGAGAGGAATTCCTATGAACAAGAATGTCTATCAGTAGAGTAATAGAACAGATAGCCTGTAGCATGTCTAACATAGAAAAGTGGGCCATAGCCCAATTGGAGACATTCGCTCCACGGAATGCATTCATTCTTTCACATCATCAGATTAAACAGAATGAGATGAAATCTACCCGGGGGGGGGGGAGGGGGGGGGGGGGGGGGCTGCAGGGCTATTGTACATTAGAGCTAGAGTGGACTAGCGGTCAAACCTCCGGCTCGTAATTCAGAGGTTGTGGGTTCGATCCACGTGGTACTCTTGAGCAAGGTATTAATCTCAAACTACTTCTCTCCACCCAGAGTATAAATGGGAAATGTGAGTCCTGAGTACAACCGGCCGCTGATATAACTTGCTGCCACTTAGGCTGGGATTCCATGGATGCGAGTACTAGTGCGGTTCATAAATGTGAAACTCGGAATTTTTGTGCGAGGGATGTTGATATTTCAGAAGTACTTGAACTGTATAATATTGTAAAATGGCCATAAACACCTAGCAACTCATGAATAGGGACGTTAAAATGCTTCAATAGGAAGATATTCCATAGACCGATTTGCCCGTTATGCAGCATCTTCGTACAATAAATTTTGTGCCCACTCATTGTCGTTCCAATGTATTTTAGATTATATTTTTGTTGCTACGAAACTCCTCTTACCCCTTCAAACCAGTTGCAGATTATTTAGATACTTTCCATGTCCGTACTCGCGTGAATCCGCATTCGTTGGGTCATGCCGCATCCCACATCCTAGCCTAACTCTTCCTTAAATTTCGGAGTGTGTACTAAATGATGCAAGGGACCTGTTGTAAGAAAGCGCCTTGCTCAGCTGTTAGCAGGATTTGTGCGCTATATGAGAATACATCATTATCATTAGGAAGTTTGTCAGGCGCAACTACTATCTAAATCTCGAAATCGACAAAAATGCAAATTTGTCAAAAAAGGGGATAACTTTTACAATTATAGGCATTGCCAAACAGGCAAAGGTTGTGTCTCGTCTTCCTAAATTGACTTGGTGAACAATCATCAGTTGGCATATACCATTAATCTCAAAATCATAGCATATATAGACCATAACAATGGAGGTCTGTGTATGTATCCATGAATAGGCCTACTGTTGTACCGCACGCAGGCATTCCTCCATTGCACGGCGTATCAACGCCTGACTGACTATCTCAGTAATGTTCGGGGCTCTGTTAAGAGAATTTGACAAGTTTTCGGCGACTGTTTGGGAACGTTCCACCAACTATAAACAATTAGCAGATTAGGAAGATTCGCCCAATTCTGTTAATCTGTTTAACCGAACGTTTTCAATATTTGCCCAAGCCCCCTAGATATCACTGTAGTTTGAGCCAATGTTTCGAATGTAACCTCGCCGTACAATTTCATGTTGTTAATGTATAATACATGCCCATAGCACTTGTAGCCTGCGCTAGTTCGCTAAATCTCGCGGGAAATTTGAGGTTTTAGTCAATTTGAGCTCAAATCAGGGACAGGCAATTTTGATTGAAAGGAAATTCATTTTCTCGGGAGACGTGTTGCTGCAATTATACTACCTCAGGTTAGATTAAATGTCGACCGACTTGATGATTGTCTGGCGCGTCTCCATGAAGTGTCGCGATCTTGGCTCATTACGATTATTAGGTTAGATGATAATATATAAAAAAAAATATTAGGAAATTTTCACACAGTTATTCTGTCCGTTTAGCGAAAGCATATATTATATGTTTTTTTTCAGAACGAATAACCAAATTTAATCAATTTCTAAGGCGAGGTCACGCCGTAAGGATGACGAGAACGACAAAATTCGAATCGATCCATGAGCGATAAACTATCCGATAAACTTGAACGATATTGTTGACAATCAGGAGGATGTTCATATGCGACTTCACGGCCTATTCAGTTGCCAGTCTCCGAACCGTTGACCGTTGTTATCGCGGGCTCATATCGCTATAATGTGACCGCTCCGTTTATCGTTTGTCGTTATAGTTATCGATATCGTTACAGTATGATCGGGGCTTAAATGAAATTGTCACGGAAAATATGCTTGAGAATATTAGGTTTCCAGTGACATATGACATTTTTTCTTATGGGAACACGAAATTTAAGCCCATAGTTATAGCTGAAGTGTTATGAAATTTGGGACATTGCACGTTCCGTCTGTGCCATTCCAGGAAAGCCCATCAGAGTCAATCTCATTCAGCAGGGGAGTATACTATCATGTCACAATTATAGCATTCCTCTCAATTAACAACAACAATTATTGATGTATTAATATGAGCGAAAATAAGTTCTTCAATAGTTGTAGTTTGCATGCAATGCCGTTATGGCTACAAGTAGTCTACCACCAGCTAACCTTCTACTCAGCGTGGCATTGCTCGTGCAGCTCGGTGCTTATATCGATCATGCCATATTCTGACTGGTGGCTAATTGTTCTTTACTTTGGTTGATGAAAGGTGACCTATATGGTGAATTTATCTGATATTCGGTAGAGGCGTTAATGGGTTGCACAATAGCGATTCACCACATTCTGAAGAAAATTCCACTACATGACCATTGTACATTGAAATATACTGATATGTGGCTGAGAAATTTAATTTAAACACGTAGGAAGAGTATCCAGGCGCTTCAACCATGCTTCTTGACAATTTAAATCTGACCCGAGGTAGTATAATTACAGCAACACGTCCCTCGGGAAGGTGGATTTCATTTCAATCAACATAAAGGTTGCAACGCTCCTGGCCCAATTCCGACTAGGCCTCGTCTATTTCCCCGGAGATTCAGTCGACTAGCATACTAGTTCTTGGTAAATGAATCACCTTCCCTGTTTTCGTCTTGATTTGAGCCATTATTCTATTTACAGAACACCTAACTTGATCAGCTTTACCATCCATTTTCGCTCCGCGCTTTGCGGAACCTACCATATGTATTCTCTTATATGCGACTGTGTGGACATGAGGATGAGCCGCGACAATAACAGATATTCTGAGAGGCACAAGAGAGGAACACAGCAGTTCGGTAAGGGGAGGAACCATGCAGATTCCTCAAAGTTCATGAAATCCATTAAAAATTAACATAATTAACTTAATCTTTTTTTAAAATCCAAAAAACAAATACACAAATTAGACCACTTTATTTACAAGTACTATGTCAGAACTCTATTGAGTGCATTTCATTTTCTTACAGACTACACTAAACAATCTCATCAACTGATCAACCCATCTCTTGCACATATGCTCGCGCGTTATTTTCACTTAATATGCACACTTATGCAAATTGGTATGTTCCTTCTTGCTGAAAATCGGAGCTGCAGGTGAATGCATGGCTATGCACAGCTACACCCAATATCAGCATGTGGGCATTGTAGTATTTTTGTGTCTTATAATGGGATCATTAAAAGTAAGATGATGACGAATTACGAGTAATCCTAATATCAGCTTTACAATTGGCGACCATGATTGAGCTAGATGGTTGCCTATAAAAAAAATAAAAAAAAAACATTGATCTGGCCAATAAGCTCTTCGCAAATGCTATCGAATCTTTTTATTCTCTAACATTATCGATATCCGTTTGAGGTTAAATCAGCGCATGCATCCACTTCACTAGGGCCATACCCATAAATCCCGCATTATAGCGGAACCACGAAGTGAAGACCAAGACCTCGCCCATCGCAACTGCAAACAGCCACCTAGGAGAAACGTCCTGTGACTGCTGCATTTCGAGCTCGGAACATTTGCTTGCAGATTGTCACTGTTACACTCTTCCGCCTCCTAATCGTTGGAGTTTGAGGCGTCAGTTGCACATTTCTGTTGAATATGTTTTCGCACATTCGGGTGCTAGTATAATTACAGCAGGAAACGCATCCCTGATAGGCCTGTTATTCACTAGATAAATTTAAAGACAAATCAGGAGATTCCCTATTTGACATGACCAGTAAGTGACCCGACGTGAAGCATGGCCAGACTTGGAGCATGGGGCATACCTTCATTAAGGGTACTGTTCGATATTACTTATATATATATAATCAATTTTAAAATTCTATTTAGGAAGTTATTCAATATTAGACTTATTTAATAAAACAGTTAACTTCATAACAAAGTAATATGGTGGAAAAAAGCCTACCGTTATTCAAATTGAATCAGGGGACAGGACAATCATACCTTTGGGAATAGTGAAATTCTATTCCAGTGAAATATGAGGCCGGCTTTGAATATATTTATTGCGTGGCGTGGTAATTCATAATTCCACCAGGGACAATTGGAGGTCCCAAAACGGCATTTAGCGACAACGTTGGAAACTGATAAATCATTTTAAAGAATTCTTGGTGATTTGGACTACCTGATATACCCTTGTGGGAGGGAACGTTCGGTCCGGTCTGGGCTGATTAAAATTGAGACCTAGTCATCACCTTCTCTGGTAAACTTCCCTTCGTTCCTCTATACAAATGCTTAAGGTACTTGGTACCATTATTTTGTAAGTCATGACGGAATGGTAAATTAATGTGCGCATCGAAATTATGTTGTGTGAACAGAGTACATGTGTATATAAAATATAGAAAATATACTTTGCAAAATAGAATGAAACCATCACAAACGAACAGTATGGTCAAACATATAGGATTTCCCTACTGTGAGTTGGTAAGCACAACCATGTTAGATATAACGCTTACCAATACCGTCTATTCTAACTTTTCAATTATTTAACATATCATTTAATGATGTTCTCGAAACAGTGAATCCAAATGTCGATCAGTTTGCCAGTTGTTGAGATTGAAAGGAACCTTTCCATAAGAGATAAAGTGACGCCGAGCGCCGGGGCAAAAGAGCAAATGAGAATAATAATAATAATATAATAATAATAATAATACTAATAATAATAATATAATAATAATAATAATACTAATAATAATAATAATAATAATAATATAATAATATAATAATAATAATTTTACTACTACTACTACTACTACTACTACTACTACTACTACTACTACTACTACTACTACTACTACTACTACTACTACTACTACTATAATAATAATAATACGATATCCGTTCAGTTGATTAATATCCACCGCATAAACATATCAAAGTACATACGATGTTCGAATCTACATAAATCGGGCTACTCCATTGTAAACCTGGATCATACTTTCAAATTGTTGCACGCATTTCAATTTGAATGTATACTTACTTAGAACAAAGGTGGAGTGAACCCGCAGTCGATTCCCAGAACAGGATCGTTCATCCGAACCATCTCGTTATCAAAACAGACAGCAAAGAGCAAATTTGCCGAGCAAGGACAAATTATGCAACAGTTATTAATTTACAGTGAAGTGAAATATTTACAGAATTAAGCATGGGCGAGTGATAAGTATCGATTGGTAGCACCGCTACCTATCTTAGGAATATCGATGTCACCTTCACCTCGCGATCTGCTCCACTCTCGTATCAGTGATACATCGTTTATCCATCGAATTACCAGTTTTTCTCTTAAGAATTATCTTTTCACGTATTACCTAACTATGACGCAAAATGCAATATGTCATGCGCGATGAACTACATAGCGCATTCCAAGAAGGCGAATCTGTTGATCTGATGGCCATTCGTAATAAACTGATACGCTTCTCAGCACGAGTTCATGAAATCGGTCTCGAAGAATGCAAAAGACAGTGTCCTAAATGTATGCAACAGCTCACACCTGACATCAAATTAATACTGATGCGATTAGCAACGTGTAACATACCACATAAATACATTTGAGGTGCGGGCGGATATAACAAGAAAACAATGGTGTGTATGGATTTCTTGTCATGTTTATATTTTACAAACCCGGACCGACCTCGGTTGACCCTATAATAGGGCTCCCCCACTACATTTGTCAACACGCAGCTGATTATCAGGAATTGAATACATTCTCCAGATATTGTGTTAACACGTTTTTTGTCTTCTTCCTGGAGATTAATGTTGTATGACTTCTCAACATGATGATTGGGGTTCAGCCAGTTTATATCTACAAATCACATGCCCTATGTAAACTAAATGATATATGTTCGCATTCCCCAGATATCAATAAGCAAGCTTTTCAGGAATTAGCTGGAAGCAGGAACTGGCTCCAACAAGACGATTAATCCTGTTTTTTTTTATTTCCAGCCATATGCCTAATTTGACCTAGCAACCTTTCTAGTTTGACTTTTTTGATCTTGAATTGAACTGACCTGAGAAAAACTGCTCTCTCTAACCGGCTTTTCCTACATTTCACTCTACTGCGATTTCCCCAACTTAGTGTCTTTATATTCCCTCTGTCTTGCATCTTTCATATCATTTTTTGCTTTCACCCTCCTAACATTTCGTTTCCCGCTCGGGATGAAAGAAATTAAGAAGAACAAAAAAAAAAAACGAAGAGTGGACATGAATTCACAGTGTTCTCTTCATGGTAACCGACCAACATTCATCGCAGCGTTGCTATAACCGAAAAACAGTTCACTTTATATATTTGAACTCTTGCCAGACATTTCGCAATAGAAAATGGTTGGTGTTTCGATACCCAATCATGTACACATACTTGTTCTAATGACGCTCAAATGGCAACACTTAAGAAAACAGCAACTTTTTTCGAAATCACGTTGGGTATAGATTTTCATCTTACCAGACTAGAAACGTGTAGCATTGTTCACAAGAACCCAGCTACTCGATATTCGATATACTCGATATTCTCACATTACTCTTTCTCACGTAGAAAATACGAATTTTATTAATCGTATCGATTATACTAGTTTGTTGATATTCAACTTCAGTAACAGTGTACCCGTACCTGACGAGCATAACCAATTACTGCTCTATTGACGGGCAGACATGATCCTCAGAACGAATGCACTATTTGTATTACTACCTCCCCGCAACATTGTTTTCCTGTAATCGGGCGGGTATAGTAAAATGACAGAACTAAAGTTTAGTTTCGTTCACGAGTAAACGCTTCGGGATTTCCTGAAGCTTCCCGAAAGTACCAGACTACTCAAGATACTCTGACTAAAATGCGATGAATATGAAACGAGTAGGGTTAGCGCGAACAAACTGAGCCTACGAAGTGCCTTCATTTCGGTTATATCTCACTCCGGTGGAGAAGACCGTCTTTAGCAGTCTAAGCTAATCCTTCTCTCGTTTTACACCATCTCGATCAATCCCATCGCCCCGTTGTCCGTTTTATACTATTTACCAGCTGGTGTTCCTAACCATAAAGATAGGATTGCCTCTTTTCTGTACTTGCTCCTTCCAATGACCTGGAATATTCTCTACTCCATTGTCCTACGAAAAAACAACGTTAATCGGCACCACTTTACCCACCTGCTGATGAACCAACCCCTGGCGAAAGGCTCCATGCGTCAATGTGACTTCATCTTGACAATGAAACGGGTCTTCATTGAAGAACATGGACAAGAGCTGTTATATCTTACTCCCAGTGGCGAAAACCGTCTTTAGCAGTCTAGGCTAATTTTCCCCTAGTTTCACGCCATTTTTTTTTGTGTTTCATCTCGGTCACTTCCATTGCCTCGTTGTTCGTTTTATACGGATCCACCCGATGTTCCTAACCATGAAGATAGGTGGCCCCTTTCTTGTACTTGTCTCTTTTGATGATCTGCGTGATGTTCTCTACTCCAGTGTCCTACGGATAACAACATTATTCGCACCATTTCACCCACCTCCTCCTGATAAAGCAACCCTTTAGAATTTGCTCTATGCCTGTATATATACTGCATGCTATGCATAGTACCGCAAATGAAATGAACAAAACTATGTGTAGCTAAACCACATATTAGTCATGATATCACATCGTTATATCATTGCGTGAGAGTACCATCAGTGTTCATCAGCTGCATCGTTCTTTCTGACATTTTCCTGAAAAGCTATCATGCTCTATCTGGCAACGTAAAGCTTATGAAGCAGCAGACAAAAGAAGCAATCAACAGATAACTATAGGACCAAGAACTGATTTAGCTCTTAATTCAGCAACAGCGATATCGATCAAGTTGTGTGATCTAATTAGCGAACTAGAATATTAAATAAACGCACAATTTATGACGTGAATATAGAGGAAACAACAGTAGATAGTACAGTTACACAAGCGAATACTAAACGCTGTAGGACTCTATGGGACTTCATCATTCTCAAATATATTAACAATGCCATTAGGACATACTCCGGACTACCGGCACTATCGTCATCAGGAGTATTAAACCGATGCTCTATATATCAGATATGAGGATACATATTAATAAAGTTTAGGAATGTCAACCAGATGTTCTAACAGTAAATCCGTCAGTATCTATTGCTATAGAGAAATCTGCTATCAATTGTTGCTATCAAAGTTAGATGTCGCTATACTGATTGCCGGCATGTTGTGCAATAGTCATGAGACCATGACCACGCTGATGAGAGAGTTATCACATAGCGCCTATCTTCATCGCCCTGCATCCAGCTGCTTAGCTTACATGGATAACGTACCCTAAGTTAGAAAGTATGTTAGTAACATGCCGTAGCTAACAATCTTGATATCAATTGTTGCTATCAAAAGTTCGATGTCGCTATACCGATTGCCGACATGTTGTGCAATAGTCATGAGACCATGACCACGCTGATGAGAGAGTTATCACATAGCGCCTATCTTCATCGCCCTGCATCCAGCTGCTTAGCTTACATGGATAACGTACCCTAAGTTAGAAAGTATGTTAGTAACATGCCGTAGGCCACATCTTCTCTTTTCTTTTTTCATTTCAAGACAGTCAGATGACTCAGATATATGTCTAGACAATCAGTCAAGTGTTTTCATTATATATGAACAACAGTGATATATTTGAGTTGCTTTCATTCAAATAATTTGATTTACCTCTGGTGAAGTGGATGATATGCCGCCTAAGGGGGCCTAAAATTATTGCGCAGACCCATTCCGAGAATAAAATCATTCGGAGAGAAGTGATAAAAAGTCATAAGAATCAATTTCACATTCTATTTTAGCAGTATCGGTAAAACTATTCTTTCTATAACTATTCATAGAATATTGTTTGGGATAACCTTTTACATGGTCTGACACAGAACAGAAGATGCTTCGTAATCTGATTAGCGACACTTGCTTTACGTATCCCGTTTCGTATTCAGCCCTACAAATCTGATTAATCAGAGAGATAAGCTGTAAATTACTCGAGGAGGCTGAGTTATTACACATTAGACAGCTTGTTAAAGAAGTTAAACATTGGCTATCTCGCCATATGTTCGTCTTCGAGGGAAGGACGTCCGCGCCACTGAGACGGGCACTTTCGAATCGTTTAATGCATTAGAAAGCATCGCGAGAATCAATATTTGAGGGTCATGTGTGTTAGTGATATGCTCGCTACATAATGGTTGGTAAAACCCTGATAGATACACTGGTAGTGCAGTGTAGTAACTGGTAAGATTGTCAACTACGAGCGGTATAAACGTTGTTTTCCTCAATTTACACTCAGATAACGGTCTCCATTGGTAGACAAACTTCATACACGTGAATACTTCTGGCATATTCGTTTTTTTGTCAATTGGGTGACGTCTTCATTATTGCCTGGGTCCTCACATCAGCAAACTAGTTTGGTAGGCCGGTTAGACCTACTGATTTCGTTTATTGATACCCGTCGCTTCGTTTTTCTACATATGTCAGAAGTATTTAAACATACAGATGTCAGATATAGGTATAGGCCTAAACTTAGTCATCGTCAATCCGGGGTGATGAACGCTCAGCGAGTTCATATTTGATCATACGAGGACGGGATTATTCCAAGCAATGCACGAGGAGTGCATTGCTTGGAACTACAGAATTAGAATTACCCGACGATGTTCGCGAGACCCCCAGGACATGTGCACGAACGACTTGGTGGGGGGGGGGGGGGGGGGGGGGAAAAAATATCCCCGTACACGGCGAAATTTATGCTAGAAATAGAAACGGGGCAAATTCAGGTTTTACCACATCGTAAACAGGTACAACGTCTTGTTCATGTTCGAAATACGGTTACGCGCCAAAAACAATGCACAAGTTAAATTTCCCTCCGTTCTGTGTGGAACGAGGAGGAAGGGCGCAGGACGCAGACACAACCAACTGCGCTATCATTTCTAAATTTGCTGAAACATTCACGCGCGTTTTGTATGACTATTAGATTAGGTGCGGTAAGGAAGCTGTCCAGTTTGTGGATGTTTCGTAGCTTGTGTGAGGATGGTTTTTTGTGTGTGTTAAGGACAGTCTTAACTTTAATGGGTTGGTTGCTCCGGTGTGTTAGTGGAAGTTGAGTGCCAGGGGCGGCGCAAGAGGGGGGCACGGCCCCCCACCGACCCCTCGGGAAGCCAGCCACCCCCCCCCAGTCGGAGGAATCGATGAGGGCCGGTGGGTGAGCGGAGGAGGCGGGCAAAAATCGACGCGAATACGGGAAAAAGGAAGGACAATTAGGTTTTCGTATATAGGGTGGTGAGTTGCACTATGGCGAACGACATTGATGTATTCTTCGGGGGAAGCGGACCCCGTCGCGGGAACGCTGGCTCCTTGTCTGGGAAATTCAGGCGCCGTCCTGGTTGATTGCACTATTACTCAACAAGGAAACATGGAACAGCGATTTAATCCTGACTACTGAGCTCGATACTTACTGTGTGAAGCAGAGGAAAGCGGAATTTATGAACCAATTGCTTAATGAAACATTTTAGGCATACACTAGGGCATAGTGAAGGAGCCAAAAGAAGAAACTATAATATTGCCAGGTAATTCGTTTAACCATAATATCATTCTGCAATTCCTGGGGATTACTGATTATGGTGCATCGCCGTTCCTCTGGCATTTGTTATGGTTAAAATTAATTACAGGTTGATTGGTTTCAGATGAGAGGAGCCCGGCGAGAAAAAAAGGATTCTAGCAACACGCGTTCATTTTTTTTGTAAGAAACCGCGTCATCACCTTATGAAGTCCTGCCAACCCCTGAAATTCCATAATGAAGTATTTACATCAGGAACGGCAAACAACCATTGAGCTTCAGAGGGGCAAGAAAACGATGGTAAAAATAGTTTGGAAATGTATAACAAATAATACGCGCAGGCAGTACTAATAAACTTGAGAAAAAAATTAGAATAAAGAGAATAAGAAAAGAAAGTTAAAAGTTAAAGTTGGATTGTACCTCTCGTGCAATCGCCGATGCTGTTGTTTGTCTGACGCACGTTTATTGGGTTTCAGGGTATTTAACGAACGTGAATAATGTTGTGTAACCATAGTGAGAAATGAATCTGGTCAAAGTAATGTGTCACAAGTCCCGCGGAAATCCAAAACTGCTGTGATCACATCATCTCAAATTGAAAAGGTAATATTATCAAATACAGTTATTATATACTCAGTACCTCAGGGTGGTACTCAAAATGACAGTTGTTTTACAAATGTTCGTGATTTGGTAGCTGTATCCGTATTCCTTGTCACTGACTTGTCTGAACACCCTTCAGTGTTCTTGATGTATGCTAACAAAACATGTTACAAAAATAGTCCAGCCTGTCTAGGTACTATGTTCCAGTAATGTAGATTGACCAAAATCATTTACGATCGGAAATAAGGGAAATTTTCTGGAAATTGATGATGATTGCAAGATTGGCATATGATAATTATTGGACTATTTTACGTTGGCCTTCACAAAAGGACTGCTCATTAATAGGTACCAAGAAGTATCGAAAGAAACACCTTTAGATTACATGTGTTTTTACGTCAACCAAGAGGAAGAATGAATCTTACGTTACCCAACCTCACCTAAGTCCCTTCTGGAAGTAATAATTATATAAAACCTATTAAACAACATTCACCGGATTTAAGGAGTAGTATCCAAATTGTTTATGAATGTGAAAATGATGTCGAAAAGACATGCGGACAGCTAACCAGTATACCCGTTGAGGGTAATGCAGCTAACTACCCTGATTCTTGAAACAGGCACAAACACAGTCATTAAGACAGGAAAATCACATTCATCCAGTTACAAGAAACGCGCGGATAGACAGATAGCTTGCTGTGCAAGCGCCACGTGACGATACACGTGAATACGTTTTTGTTCTACACAATGGATTGCATTTTTCAGCCAGGACATCGGGACGCGCGTATAAGATGACTTCTATTGAACGTTCAATCTTACGTCCCTAGTTACCCTAAAAACTTACTGACTACAACACATCTCCATTTACGTTCTCGAGAGATGAGAAGGATCCTTCCTTTTGCCCGCCGCGAAAAGGAATCAATTACCTAAATCACTTCACTCACTTTAGTAGGGATGCCAGACTCCTCAACCACAATGTATGACATGGCTCGTTATTCTACAGATCTTCTTTATCGGATAATGTTAATCCGAGGATTTGAAAAAAACCTAAGACGAGCTTGTTCCACGGACAAACCCAGAAATATTCTACGTGGAAGTAAAAACTAAAGCCGCGCCACAGGCTCGGGCTACATGTGGCCTGTTCATTTCGTTTTAGTAATTAGTCTGTACATGGGCGTCGATCAGTTTAGAAAAGTGGGGGGGGACACTCGAATGCAAATGACCATCTAAGCGGAGCGCCACCATTGGTTGGCGCGAAGCGTCCCAAAGAAAATTTTGCTTTAATACCCTCCGGATCGCCGGAAACGGCATTGCCAGGCTCGTGACACACATTCTACACGTGTAATTTGAGTAAGAGACTGACAAAGAAGTTGTCATTGGGCATACGAAGATGATTTACCGCATATCACACAGGTTATTTTTTTATTACTCTGGCTTCGTTTGCGTGGGATCCAGGGGGCGGCTGCCCAACGGTCCCTGGGAAAAGCATAGGCGACGGGACCATCCAAATTAGGGAGCAGTGAATATTTGGCCGAATTTACCAAGTCCGTCATCGAAGATACCAGAGCGCGCGAAGCGCGGCGAAATTTTTGCCTGTTTCCGGACATTTTATCGAAAGTCAGCAGAACAGCAGAAATTCAGGCACTTTTTCAGTGCCTTCTCCTTCCCAAATTCCCACGAATTTCGCCGAATTCTAATCATCCTCATCATCTCCAGACAAATTGGGGGGGGGGAGGGGGAAGTCTGCCAAGGCTCCTGAAAATTATTCGAGTGAACAAAAGGATTCGAAGCATATATCGCATATTTACAACGCCGGGGTAGAAAGAAAAACGCCATTTGAATTGGAAATTTTATGCACTTTTGGCCATTCGATCCAAAATTCGAGCACTCGGTATGAAACATGGGTAATCTTTCGAATCAACCTAGTGGGGTACAGATCTTCATCTGGGGTCCGAACCTGGAATTAGGGAATTAGGACAATTTCCAACGCGATTGATTATTGTTCTGTAGACAATAATTGAATCAGTTTAGACGATCATCACATTATGATTATCACTGTGACCACGCCACCCATATAATAATACGATGACCAGTTGCACGGACACGTTCAGGGTCAGTACATTGCGGGGAGAACAATTTAAACCGACTAAATAGGGGATTCATTGCTGTTTATATGCATTAACTTATATCAGTCTGATGCGCGCGGAAAAATTCAGCCACAAATCCATAAATTGGAAAACTTTTCAACTTTTACCTTGCCCCAATTTCTTCCATTATTCCACCCGAATTGGGGTATTTTTCGTCGTGTTTTCACTCTCAATGATCTGCAACCCGCCCCAGTCTCGAATATTATGATTATTTGGCTAAGTTGGTTGTACGATCGTTGATAACTTTGCCATTTACTATATTGGGATTAGAGATACAATATCACCTAACTTGGGTTTGAAAAAAATGAATGAAAATAAAACGTTTGTCAATAGCAATCTACGGGGTATCTGCTTAGGACTATTTCAAAATCCAGCGCAGTCTTTGTGGGGGTCGTGATCCCCAACTTTTGGGGAAGCTTCCATACATAAGAATATGGGTTTTCATTTGACCACCTGGGACCCAAAACTTTCAGCCAGGAGAATTCATTATTACGCAAAGCCAATGTTATGTCAGTGCAAGCTTGTTTTTGAGAACATAGTGAACAATTGGTCTCATGCATCGTATGTCGACTGCAGAATGATAAATTCGGAAGGAGAAAAGTGCTGATGAACTGGCATTAGGCGTACAGGACCCTTCTGATTTTTGCAGAACATGGTTGCCCTAAACGACAGAAAAAGCAGCCCCTCGCAGAAGCGCGCGAAAAAAAAATGCATGTTTTCCGGGCGTTTGATTGAAAACAATCAGGCCAGTCAAGCAGAAAATTTTTTTTTTCTTTTTTTTTTTTTTTCCTTGGGATTTTCTTCACTTTGCCTTTTTCTGTCCAGATTTTCCCCGAAGTATTGTCAATTTTGCGGCCGAATTTTTCATCTCAGAATAAATTCACTCTTCAAAAGGCTACGCAATTTGGTCCGAGACAGAAGTCAAAGCAGTTTGAATTTACAATTAATGAATGTGAACAAACTAGTGCATAGTTACTCTGTCCAGACTGGGGCTTAGCTCAAATTGATTTATTAGGTGAAGATATTTTCGCCCTGAGAAATTATATTAGTAATTGCCATGTGATTTCATGTCGCAGAAAGAGAGGAAAACTTAGAATCCGCCACTGAGGTCTAGATTTATGTTTCATCTGTCGGGCAGCAGTGAAGTAAGACATTTATTGATAGGCGAGGGCTAAATTTATTAGGCCCTTTGAGGGATATCAGGCAGTCAGGGTCACCCGTCCCCCTTTGAAAAGTTTTGGTATAGGTACAATTCATGATCTGAAAATTGTGATTTTTTTTTGTGCGAGCAATGTGTGTCCACCAACTTTGAAGGGGCAGTAAGTTCTCTTCTTTTGGTTATTGCCCTGATCTACCTACATCGGACACCTTAGTTGTGTCTAGGGGAAAAGGCCTGGAAGTCAGAGCGGTTAGCCCATTCTAGAGAACCCAGGTTATTAATTTTTAGTTTTGCCCGTAGGGCTCGTACCGTTTTCTTTCGACGGAAATTTTGACAGAGATCACAACGTTGTTCGAATTTTGTTGCAATTCATGAAGGGAGAACACACAAAAGTCCGAAGGTGATAATTCGACGTTTTCCTGTATAGTTATGATTTAAAAAATGCTTTTCATCTTGTAGGGAAAACTTATAATTTTTGCCCGGTTTCTGTTAACATAACATATTTGTGCCTATATAGCGCATGACAACTGTAGGGAAATCTCGACGCGCTCCACACATTGGTTGCGTCTCGTTCCGGATCATGGGCCACGGTGGTTTTTGTTGACATTGAAGTGCAATATATATATTTGTATAATTGAAGGCATCGTCTATCGATGCCGTCAGCAGGCAGGAAATGCGATGTCTAGGAAAGCAATGTAAATATAGTCCCAGAATAACAAAATTGCACTCAAAATATTTTTCACGATATCCATAGCTATAGTGCACGTGGTCACAGAGTACTGACAGCGAAACAACCATCAGGTACCGACGCGGACAGTTTTCGCATATTGGACATCGATAAAATACAAACATTCAAACTTGACAAGATTGACAAATTCTGCTCAATCATCGGGCTTTCGACAAGATAAATCGGGCAAGCTGCTGGACATTGGGTCCCCATTTTATCACGTTGGCCGGTTGTATGCCTGAATTGTGCATAGCCTTGCCCCCAAGGGTTGTTCCTCGCTCTGCAAAACTTGCTTTTACTTCCATAATGTGTTGGAGCAGGATGACTCCTCATCCGCCTCGTATGCCAACGCCGCTTCGTATTATAATCAATGGACATTTTATTGTGAATCTACCTTTAATTGTTTAAAAACAACAAATAGAACTAGTCTCATTTTTTTTCTGAGGAGAAAACTTGCATAAAGCTTCATATCGCCAGAAATACCTTTCAAGTGCATCGCTAACGACACTATAGAAGCAACTGTTACAGGTCGTTGCGGCGCTCCACCACAGCGCGCGGAAATTTTTGGACAATCGGTTCGGAATAACGGCCACTGTGCGTCTTTGTGAGGTGCTTTCTCAAAAATTTTCAGCCCACACAGCCACTTAACGGATACGGTACGTGTGAAAACGGACATGTACTTTCGTCTTCATCGAGAGTCAAAAAAGTGGGGGGGGGGGGACATTGATATGATGTCCCCCCACTTCGAAAAGTGGGGGGACGTGTCCCCTGGTTCCCCCCCCCCTTCAGGATCAAGCCCATGGCTCTGTATCGTCCCCGTGAAGAGAAATGTCCGTTGAAATCTTTTTATGTATCCACACCAAGACATGTAGCTAGCAATTAGCCGTCATTCTGCGAAGCTTGCCATCGACCAACAGGTACGAAGCGATGGATCAAAGACTAATGTTACGGGCATTCGCTTTCGTGTTCTGGATAATCAATGTGATGCTGATCATCACATCGGGCACTTCAAGCTATGGAGAAACATCGTCTCACAACACTTGTTAGCAAAAATGAACAGGGTCGCTTGTAGGACGTCACAGCATACAAACCCGCCCCGGTATATCGGGGTTGATATCGTATTGACATGTTATTACAATGATATGCCGTAATCTATATAGAATTTCATTGAAGTGTTTCC
Organism: Sclerodactyla briareus; assembly: GCA_026419785.1. Lineage (NCBI taxonomy): Eukaryota > Metazoa > Echinodermata > Holothuroidea > Dendrochirotida > Sclerodactylidae > Sclerodactyla > Sclerodactyla briareus. The sequence goes on along the minus strand of JAODTK010000289.1, from coordinate 232,299 downwards.
CCCTAGAACGTTACGAAAGTGAAGCGAAACTTGAAGAAATATGTTAGCGGCCGAGCAAAATGAGGCTGTGCCACAATTCAACGTTAAGTATGCGCACTCGATTGTTAGGGATCAGTTTGTATTGGAGCATTGAAATGCGGTCCGATCAGTCCTCTGTTGTTGAAAATTGGATTATCACTAAAAGTCGACTGGTTTACCTCATATCAAGGAAAATGCCTCAAATCCAGAGCAAGATGTTACCAAGTGTTCACATTACCAGTTTCCGTACAAAGAATCACATAAACGACACGTTCTGTCAAAAATTCCCTATATATAAATGACTGCAGTCCGGTAATAGGGGGTGGGGGGGGGGATATATTTATATACTAATGCTATACTAATGGTGAGTATCGGTTTCCTTGTTATAATTATGTAGACCATTTCTCATAAGATAACGGTTTGTTAAACTTTTCCTTTATTCAGATATTACCTCTAGTTCAATGGGTGTCATTGGTGCATAACAATACACAATACAAAGTATTGTGATTGTTCGTCACATTATTTGCCTATGGGGTTAACAACCAAACATACACTAAACTTATGCAGGTATGAACAAGTACACCATGTGTAACAAGGCATGCAACAGCGTTGAGCACAATACAGCGTTGAGCACAATAATGAATGACACCACTGCTGACGGACATGCTGATCCTAGCGTATCCCTTGAGGCTTAATGCCTGTCCAGATGGTGGCAACTATGTTGAAACCGAGTGCGACAAATCTGAGTTGATATTATTTCCCTCTAAGCATAGAAATATGAGTCATCCAGTCTGAGATTTGAAATCGGAGGCACCATGGACTGAATCTATAAATAACTCAATATGTAAGAGTTGTTTTTATTCTATCAGTAATGCTGTAGCATTCGTAATCTCATAACAAATATGCTTGTAATATCGATTTTTCTTGTAACCTCACGTCTGGATTATTGCAATGGCCTTCTGTCGGGGTTGCCCCATTCATTCATAGGACATCATCAGCGTGTACAGAACACTGCTGCGTGCTTAGTTCTCCGTTACATGATTTACATGGTCATTGAATATCGTCTTTCACGTGACCTCAGGTCCCGCGACAGGTCGTTGCTATGTGTACCAAAGACGAGCGCAAAGTACTACGGAGTTGTGGGTTCGGGGCCCGTTCTGTCTTCAATCTGGGCAGTAGAACTCCCGCAGCGCATCTCTGACTTAAAATCCGCATGCTTATATAGCGCTTTCCAACGTCGTAGACGGTCTCAAGGCATTCACAGTTATTACCCCGATCACAGGAACCGGTACGACCTCCGACAATCCCGGAGAGATGCTGCCATTATAGGCGCAGGTTGTACTCAAATTCCGCACAGGTTCCCAATTATCGCCTTGTGGAAGTTTGAGACAAAGTACCTTGCCAAGGGTAAACCGGAAAAGTCGATCGGTTCAAAGGGATTCGAACTCGCGACCTTTCGATCACTTCCGATCCTAGCTCTACCAACCAAGCTATCTGATCTCCTACTTTGGGTACATTCAAGTGCAGAGTTAAGACTTACCTATTCAATGATTCATTTGCATTATGTGGTGTAGCATCGAGAGTTTTCTAATGTTCAATTTGAACACGCTGAATACGTGCCCGATCATTTAATATTTTCCAAAGCCTTCTAACTTTTGGACAGTTAGTGGAGACACATTTTGAATGCCTCGTCACCGTTCAACTTAATGTCGGAAATGGTCATCGCAGGTGATTTCATTTCAAAATTAGTACGGTAGTCGGATAAACCTCGCGGGATGGGAATACTCGAGGTCGGGTGGATATGAGCTTGGACGAGGAACAGACGGACTTGATTGGAATGCAATCCACGCTCTCGAGAGACTCGTCACAATAATTATACTACCTCGGGTCAGATCGAGTTGTCGATCAATTTGGTGACGGCATAGCGTCTGAATATTAGTGCGTGTGGTAGTTTTTGAGTTCAAGCACACAATATTCTGTTTAGGTCAGTAACCGTGGATTGCAAAGTATTGAAACTCTTCATGCATGTAACTGCACATATTCATAGTTCACAATGTATTCATGTCCAACTCAACTATTAACTTTAACCACCAAACAAAGGATAGAAAGAGACCAGATCATTCCGATGTCTTGAGTGTGGGCGCTTGTTGAATTACGGTATGTCTATTGTGACCACTTTTTTGGACAATTATTTTCTTCACAAGGAAAATATGGGCATGACGTTTCCACGGTTGATTGATTTTAACAGAAATGATTAACGAAACATCCGTACGTATGATGCCTTTGTCAACATTATCAGTGACTTGGGAGAGTAATATCCATTATCTTGTAAATGAACCAACATGTCTGCTAGGGAATTTTTGTTAACAGTACGAATACCAAGTCGATCACTGCCACCGTTTTTTCCCCCCATCCAAACCGCCGACGCCGGCAACGGATTTTTGCAGAAACAGGCTGGCCTGCAGGCCAGTCCGGAAAACATGAGCAATATCGTATTAACTGTTTTCACGCTCAATCGCAATTCAGAAACGACAGCTTGTTGCTAGACGACAGAGGCACCTTCACAAGTATGATTGCTTCCCCTAACCATGAAATCAACGCAAAACGGCTCGAAGATGTAAAATACATGAAGACAGGGCACAGGAAGAACATGTGCGGGAGGCATTCTCCTCTCATCACGGCTGGAAAACCTGTCACGTGCAAGGACTAAAAAGAAAGGAATAGAACGAAAAGAATAGCGGAGTGGCAGCATTGACGCTTTGCAAAGGAACATTCGAATTTCAGCAGGTGGCTGTACTTGCTGTTGCGATGGGCAAGTTCTTGGTCTTCACTTCTAGTTTCGATTTAATGCAGTCGATTTGTGCATGAGTTTGGGGGTTCGTTTCCAGCTATTTGCAGTAGGTCTCGGCTGTGAGCGCTCACAGTCAGTCCGGGAGATTCTCCCAAACGGGAGAATCTATTTATCCTCCCGAACAGGAGAATCTGCTTATGCAAATGGAGTAAACACCCACGCTGATAGAATGACGGCCAGTCGTTTCCGATAGCGGTCTTGCCCGTGTTTAGGAAAAAACAGAACCCAGCAAAAGCGAGTCAGCCCAGATACTTTTCGCTATTAGGCCTGCGTAGAATAATTGTATTAACAAGTAGACTTCACCTACGGGTTTATATATGTAGCTACCCTTCTTGAAAGGCCTCACGCCTTCACGAGTTCGATTCACAAGGGTTGCAGGAGCTTGTAATGGAAATACAACCTTCGCTACGGCCCTTCACAAGGAAACCAATGTTGCCTAGTGTGCATTATACACACGCACTGCAGACCGGTTGGAAATTTAATTACTACCGTTTGAATCTGCCGCGCTCAGTGCATTGGCCGGACAACGCATTGGTGTGTACCGCTGCTGTGAGAGCGAGCTATGTAGGAAGCCCACGCACTGGCAACGGTAGAATGTGCCAACGCCTGTGCCCGCTCTACGGGTAATTAAGATAATAACAATTCTCTAGTTTTCTCCAAAACGACATTGTGAACTATTGTTTCATACCAAGCTTTTTTGTAGCCTTTTTAATAACATCCATATTGGTATATTTTTCAAACTTTCTTCTACGTAAATGGGTTTTCAAGACGGTTATAACTATTTGAACCTTATGTATCTCCTGATAGCAAACGTTGCATTGTGGGTAGAATTCAGAGTCCCGGATGTCAAATTCTCCCAAACAGGAGAATATGGATTCCCCCGAACAGGAGAATCTCCCGGACTGACAGTGAACACGAATCTTCCGCTTCTCCATGTTCCGAGGAATGGTCGGATCCTGGAGTTCACTGATCAACTTCTCGGAGGGGACTTAAAATGACGGCCTCGGGAGCAGATTGAGAATGGTCACACTCATGCCTCGATATCCCCGGAGCACTAGTCGAGAAGAAAACTTTCGCCGGTGCTCAATTACGATCAATACGGCCATGGTTCCTCATTGAGCCTCACTTGACTTCCAGACCTGTAGAAAGCAAACGCTATATTTTCCACTATAAGGTCTGATGAATTGCGATTATGATATAATCAAATTTAACACGGTTGCCGAATCGTTTAGGAATAGCGGAGGTAGTGTCTGCTCAATCGAACGAATGGTCCCGCATAATGGTGGTTAAAGGCAGCAGCGAGCTTTACAGTCAGTAGAATCGACAGCGCGCTTCTTCTCGTGCGGACAGTCTTATAGCGATATGATAAAAAAAAAAACAAAAAAAAAAAAAAAGTATCTAGGCAGGGCGACGGATAGGGCCAATTCCTACACGGAGGAGCAATATTCTACATTGTCATTTATAACTTTTTAAGTTCTGAATAAGAGTGTAGGTAAATGCGCACTGACGACAATCACCATCCTGCAGAAAATAAAGTAATAAGGCTAATAGGCCACGGTGAGGCTCAACAAGGCAGTGTATGCTATACCTGCGAGTTACATTAGAGAGGCACTATCGACTCACAGCACCGAGCCGAAATATTGACGGCGCTGTTCACATGACAACGGCAAACGATAGTCTCATGGATATCGGAACATTATTTTTACCTTGCCTGAATGTCGTAAATCCTGAGGTCGTTATTGTTTGCACTGACGAAGCTGAGATCAATGCCCATTGTTGACGTTGACGCTTTTTAAAACCTAACTTTCAGCCTTCCTGATTGATTTTGGGTGGACGCGATCCCCTTCCCCGCCATGTATATGAAGCAGCAACGCGCTGAACGCCCAGTACCATAAAAATGACTTCGCCATACTGCGGAATGGTATGTTATGTGTCACCTTTCAAATTTAAAAAGAAACATCAATTATAGTCCGGTGGTAGTTAATATCTGCACTTTTTACAAAGTGACCATAAGGATGAGCAAGCCCATGATTGCTCAGCTGTAACGATTATATTTCAGTGAAAAGCTGGAGATTAGAGGAAAAGGGAACACTCTTGGGAGGAAAACATGGGTCTTGCCGCGCAGTGCGATAATTTTTTTTAAACGAGCGTAGGTCTCGTGCGATAACGAGGGAGGCGCAACCGCGAGGCGAACCAAGTTCCGTTTTTTGGTTCCATTATGCGTCCCAAAAATATTACTATATTTCTAGTGAGGGCCTGGACGCTTACTGTGGCGGCGACCGCGATTGGATGCTTGTCTAACAACGGACCTAACTTCGCCGAGTCTTTGGTTACGATCGGGCAGGAATCACGAATCCCATGCAGGAGCACCCTGGGGGTACGGCATGGATGCGTGTGGAGGTTAGTTGACTGATTCGCACCCGTAAAACCACGGCTTCTTTGTAGTATGGCGCGCCTCCGGTGGACGATCCTGCCCTGCACCCTGGCCTGTGTGAAACAGCATTGCGGTGGGTTTGGGGCCCGAGATCATGGTTGGCGCAGCTTCGCGGGGTCTCAGGGCGTCGATGGGATGGGATGAGCCAGGCACAGGCTAGCCGCTTGGCCCATGTGGGCCGGGGCGAAAGTGGAAAGCGCTGGGTGGGATGCGGCTGGTTGCCGTCCAGGCATGTGCATGAGTGAGTGAGGGATATCCGGTGTGTCCGTACTGTGAGTGTGTATGTGGTGTGATGGTGGGTGTATACCATTTCTTGTGAGCCACAAAAATCTGGCAGAGGCCAGCATTAGTGATGTTTCAGTTAGACATGTAGATTGCATATAGTCACGATTAACACCTCTGTACGCGGATCGCTAAGTGAATATAACTAACCCTGATCCCTGAATGAAGTTGAATTAACTCTGTAACCATCACGGAAACACACTGTCGGTGGTCGGATATATAAGCGTCAATATATAAACAGTGGAGCATTGATCTCTAAGAGATATCGCGCAACGTAATTGTGTTTAAAGGATGGTTATTATGCGTTCATATAAAGAGGATGGAGTTTACGGTCTCGACTTCTATGTTACCGTTCCAGGTGAACTTCCCGCTCATCCAGTTCGAGAAAGTAATGGTCGTGTCCTGGAGTTTACATGATAGTACTTTCGGATGGGAACGTAAAATGGCGTTCCCCGGAGCAGGTGGGATTAGTTACACTCTCATGTCTCGATCATCTGAGCACTAGTCGAGAGAGAAGGGGAGGCGAGCTGAATACATGACCATTTAATATTGAAAAATGACAGAATAGACGATTGGATAATACGAGTAGACAAGTGGAATATCATTCCATAATATAGTATGCGCGTGCGAGCACTGCCACAAACACAGGAAATACTCGACGAGGATGAAGCAGTTTCGATGCGACTTCACTCATGGTTTTTTCCCCCCCCCCCCCCCCCCCCCCCAGGGATTTATGGGGTTAATGAGTTTGATTCACGGGGATACATGAGCAGTACGTGAAATTGAACTTCCGCTCCTCAAGGTTCGGGAAAAGGGATCGGGTCTGGAGTTTCCCTGATTCCTTTCGAATGGGAACGTAAAATGGCGGTCCCGAGAGAAGTTGGGATTGGTTACACTCCTGTCTCGTCAATCATCATTCTGAGCACTAGTCGAGAAAGCGAGGAGGCGAGCGAAGACATGACCATTTGATCATGGAACATGGACAGAATAGACGCTACATAATACAGAATAGAACAAAGCGGAATATCATTCCATACATGTATGCGCGGCGAGCATGAACCACAAAAACACCGGGGAAACTGACTCGGACGAGTGGGTGACAGCGTGCTTGTTCGAATATTGACTATCTCATTATGGCATACGATGCTTTTGTCAAGACACAGTTTCAGATCCACAGATATTCAAATCAGAACAACTCAGCATCATTTCTGGTGTCGACAATTAACGGCTACAGAGTATTAACATCATCATAATTAACTCCTCACGTCAACGGTTTGTGGCAAACACGGTTGATGAATGGAAAACGTTTCGTTGAACGGACACTCGCATCGGAAGACCTCAAAAAGGCAGCGCATCTCTAAATTGAATGGGAAATTCAACCAACATGGCGTTCTGGTTTTCTTGAGTACGAACTGATTTGTATAATAGTCGAATGTGTACCTCATTTCGCCACCTCATGTTGCTGGCCGTGTCTCGAATAGCGCAAATCTAATGAACATTCAAATAAAATTCTTATGACGGAGGAATCTAGCGGGGAAAGTTCACTCTCTTATGGTGTTATAGGTTGATGAAATAATTTTTGAAATGTTATGCTGAGGCGTCGATCGCGACGGCATGCTTGGTCATGCGGAGAAGTTGACATCTGTTGCTATATGTGCCAGTCTGTTCTGTCTGTTGAGAAAGATTCTACTGACGGTTACTTTTCCTTCTAGGTGCTTCTTGTATTGACATTTGCCGTTGACAGAGTTTATATTAAAATGAAACGATAAAAGTCAGTTAGTAGGGAGTCAAGCAGGCGTTCATAAAGTATCAGCATCATGAAACTGTTTTTAATCAAGTTCTGATGAAGTTGACTAGTTTACTTTCTAATTATTCTAAGGCCCAATTTATCGAGAACAATGAACAACTAAAAAAGTAAATGTGATGTAGAATTCATTGTTGTTCTGAAAAGGTAATGCAAACACACAGTCACCCGTAACGAGGCGAAGAGGAGTCAACGACCAGAACGCATATTGTATTATTTCTCCATGATAGTCATAACAAGTGTTCATTTATGCACTTTACCTCTATGCACAGCCATCATATTATAACTTAATGAGTGCCATCGCAATTCCAATATTGTATTTTTTCCCTTCGCGATTTGCGAAATTATCTCACATTTTCAAATTGCTGCCTGTAATCCAATTTGTAGCTAGAGTTACTTAGAACAAAAAGTGGATGAACCCCCAGTGGATTCTCAGAACAGGATCTTACCTTCGAACCAACTCGTTATCAAAACAAACAACAACTCATTTTTCAATTTGTTGAGCAAGGACAAATCAGGCAACAACTATTATTCGCAGGAGAATCTGCGGCAGCACCTGATGAATGTCTTACCTCCGCTATGAATGCCTAAACTTCGGACGTCGATAAATCAAGTGGAATACTTACTAAAGCTGAAGCACGGAAGCGGCAGTCAAATGAGTGGGAAAAGGACACCGGTTAAAACCAACACATAGTTGACCAAATACGATGCCTATGATAGGCGAATGGCCTGATCACAGCCAATTCGCCTCCAGTGCCTGATCAACAGAGCTTTCTTAGCTTAGGACATGTGTCTTTGCGGTTGTTATGACGACGGAGTGACAGCAACTGCGACATCGTGTTTGTTAATGCTCCAGTCCGACGATCCTAACTTTGACAGCTCCATGCACAGGTTACTTTGGTGTATTACCTTCTATTTAATTCTGTAATCAACCTCTCACTCAGATGTGCCCAAATGTGCATTAATAGTTCTCTTTCTGTTTAGTAGTTTTTGCTGCCGGCAAACATGTGTGGTTGCATTACCCATACCTTGAGTCCACCAACTCCCTCATTCCGAGAGTATCATACTGCTACTAGTCTCAAGACCGTCGCCTTCACCACGCAGCTTCATGACACTCATATCAGTAATTCATTTATTTATTGTTCATCAGATTACCAGCCGTGTTCCATAAGGATTTGTTCCCACATACTCTTTGACTAAGATGAAAAGTGCAATGGTTAGCACGATACACGACGAGCGCATTCTTTGAGGCCCAATCTGTGGGATCCATGCACAGAGAAAACAAAAAGTAGCCAGGCTAAACAGTCGGCTCTCTTCGAACGTCTGCTTTGCCGTTTTCGCGTTATGTACGATCATTCGCGCGGTATTTCAATCACTAGAATACCTCTGAATATTTCAAACTAAAAGGACTCATACTAAAGGAATGTTCTGCCTCGAAACGATAATAGTTCATTTCAGTTTATTGAGGATGAGTCAGCAAGAAACCCATTCATCATAGGCGACCCTGGACCACAACACCCAAGGAGAGGAACAACACAGTTCATGGAAAGAGTCAAGAGTATTCATGAAGGCACTAATATTCCTGACCAAATTACTCCACTCTATGATCACCTTTTGTGGAAGAACTACTTTTGAATGTCTAACCTGCAATGTTCACCACGAAGCATGAGACGATGACTCTCATTAGTGGTACCATTGGACAATTCAGAGGAGTAGTCGAGCGAAAAGTCATCGAAGCCATGGACATTTTTTCAAAATACAGCCTTAGCTCCATTGAGGTCGGAACAAGACGCTTCGATCTTTCCCCATACCGAGTGGTTGGCAAAGTTGGTAAAGCGTCAGTCTCCACCTGGAAGACCGGGGTTGGAATCCTGGTTTGGTCCATACTAACTACTATAAAAATGTTACCTGTTACCTTCTCGCTGATCGCTCAGCACTAGGATTTGAGCAGGGACAAACGAGGAGTGGGCAATTTTCAAGTTGCCGTTCGCGTGTGATTACCCCCAATTAAGTAATGGCGCATTGAAGGGACATCGCATTGTCTATGTATCTGGTTTTCGCAGCTGACAATAGGTGCGGTATCTAGGTCAGCAAACCTTGCTGGGCTGGACTAGGCTCGATCCTCCGTACTCGGCAAGTATACTATGAAAATGAAGCAAAGGCAAATTTCGCCGACTGCGAACTAATATTGTAGCTCTACTTTGAAACGTTTCCACGGAATATGTATTCACACAATACAAGGTGGTGAGGTTTTACCAACTGCTTGAACAGCCTTGTAACAAATTCTTCCTCAATTTCCTGAGCAATAACCCCTATCAGTGGTAACATTAGAAAACTCAAAGAAGTAGTCAAAAGAAAGTTCACCGAAGTCACGGACAATTTCAGAAACCTGAATCAAATTCGAATTCACCTTAGCTCTAATAAGGTCACACAGACCAAGATGCTTTAACCTTTCTCATACGGCAAATCGCCCGACAGTGAAATAATCTCGTAGCCCACCTTTGAACGTTCCCAATTAGCAGCTTAATTTTCGCGAAGTAGGAATCCCCTATGCACGAAATACTCCAGGTGGAGTTCTAACACCTGCCTTAAACAGCCTTGTAACAATTTCTTTGTCAAGGACACTGAAATTACGTTTCGCCAATTTGCGAGAATCCAATAACCTTTCCTAGCAGCTCCGCACAACTCCTCGGAAGATTTAAAAGTAGAATCGGAAACCTTCAACCTATTTTTTTCTGAATTGACCACATTGATCGATCACTTGAACTATAGGACACATCACGGTTATGATATCCGACTTGCATCACTTTGCATTTATCGCGTTAAAAACATTCGCCAATCCGAAAACCACAATCGTAGATTTGGTTTAAATACCCTTTGAAACATTGCCAACTCATTCTTTGAAGTCACTCCCCGATACAACTCAGTGTCGTCAGTAAAATTCCTAACTCTATATTGCACAGAATCTTGAGATCGTTGATGAAAGCCAAAAAGAGTGAAGGACCTAAGAACCGACCCTTGGGGAACACCACTTCGGTGACCTCCTTGCAGATAACGAAAAAAAAAAGTTTCCTTGATGACAACTACCTGCGCCCTATTGTTAAGTCACTCTTTAATCTAAGGACACTTGCGGTGATACCCAAACTCTCCAATTATTTTAGGAAATGATCAAAAGTCACCATAGTGTAGAGGAACGTTCATCTCGAATTACTGGTAAGGATGGTCTTCACCATTCCTGGTATCCCGGGGCTTCATTGTTAGGCATTTTGGTTAGTTTTTCTAGGTTGGAAGAGTTTTTAAACTAGAATCAGGTGCGAGAGTTGTAAATAGTCCCGCAGTGGTACTAGGCCAGTAGGCCGGAAATAAATGCTATAGCGATTAGACAGTTAGCGAGCGTCTTTTTTTCTCTGCGCCTATGTTAAATATCGTGAACAAATTTGATGAGTACGAATCTTTCCAGGAACGCAAGCCTGACCTAGTTGGAATTACAGAGTCTTGGCTAACAGTGAAATTTTCAATAACAGCCTAAATTAACGTTCCGGGTCATGTTGCTTATAGGCAAGATCGGACTGATAATCTTCGTGGCATTGAGGTGGAGTTCGTTGTATGTGAGGTCCAACGCTTCTGGTATTCCCAGATCTTTATTAGTTGGTGTTGTATATTGTTCTCCCAACAACACTGAAAACAATAATTCCGCTTTCTCTTCAACATGCTATTAGTTTCCGGTAGGAGTACACCCATTATGGGTGATTCCAAATTTCCATAAATTTCTTGGTCTGATTGTAGTAGTAGTAGGCACTCAAGATTGTTGCCTTTTGCAGCAGTTCAAAGCATAATATTCTAGATCTAGTTCTGAGTAGTAATCCAGGTTCCGTGGATATGTAGATAGTTTTAGGTATAACTTGGTGCAAGTGATCACGACATTATAGCTTTCCAATGTGGTCGTGTTCCGTCAATATTCCACAGAATGTTGAGCTCCTTCCTTGTCTCTCGCGGGCCGATTTGGATGGCATTTCTGCGGTTCTGAGTAATGTAAAGGATTTCAATTGGAAATAATTGAAAGAGAGATAATGAAAGTTTATGTCCTGGACAAAGGCGTCGTCGCACTAAGACAAAGGCAATTAAACGTGAGAGGACCAATCTTGGAAACCCCATTTATGTTCCATAGATCTACCCCCCTTGTCTGATTTGGATCGGTTCAAAGTTCAGCAAAAGCATTTCAACGTTCAGTTTCTGATGCTCAAGCCTCGATTTTGAGGGGCGGGTTGCCTCCTATGTAGGGGGGAAGCAGAAAGCCAAGGACCAGTGACAGTTTGGTTGGGGCAAGCGTTCTGTAATAACCACTTCCGCCGCGTATCATCAGGAGAACTTCAGCGACCTCGTTGGTTGGTGTGCCCTAGAATTAGTATGAGTAATATGGATCTTCGCCTAAGGTGATTAAAAAGAAATTGCAGAGAAACTCAATGTGGGAAAGCTCCTGGTCCGTGCGGACCCCCCCCCCCCTGCGTTGAGTTTACCCCTTTGTTGAAATCTTCGTCGACCAGGGGATCTGTTCCATTAGCTATTATTGCAATAAAAACCTTGCAAGAAGGGGTTGTTTCGGATGATTGGAGGTGAGCAAAGTTACACCTATTTTCTTTGAAATTACAAGGCCAGTGTCTGTGTTGTCTGCAAGGTGTTGGAATCAATTTTCGGGATTCATTATGGTCGACCTTTTTCAATGAATATGTCTATCGAATTTAAGCATGGTTTAGGTAAAACATCGTTGTGTTTGTTTAATCTCTTGGAATTTACGGAAGATGTTAATAGCGCGAAGTTGACCAAGTTGATATGAGGTTCATAGGCTTCCAAGAGCTTCGTCTATTGCTCAAACTTGGAACGTTTTGTCATGGAGGAAAACGTCCTTTAGTGGATTCGCCAAGGTATTCTTAGTTGGGGACAAACGAGTTGTCATCAAATGGGCATTCTCTTGGCAAATGGTCACTATGGTGTTCCCTAAGGATCGGGGGGGTTCTTGGGCCAGAAACCTTTTCTGCGTTATATTGACGATCTTGAGATTTCCGGTGCATTCCAGAGTTGAAACGTTTGTGGACAAAGTGTATCGGGAGGTTGCCTCAAACGAAGATGCTGACCATTGTTCAAGGGATCCTGAGTAATCTCCCAATGGTCTTCCAGTTGGAAGATGTTTTTATGGAGTTCCTTACTTCTCGAATGATAAGCAGATGATTGAAAACGTTGTCAGAGGAGGGCTACTAGATTTATTCACTATCTTAGAGATGTCCATACGAGGAAAATTAAGCCGTCGCGGTCTAACTTCATGGAGATGTGAGATCGAATCGAGGTTGATTTGATTCAGGTTTTTGAAAATTGTTCATAGATTAGAGGGCCTTCCCTGTCACTATTCATTGAGTTGTTCAAGTTACCCACTAATAGCGTGTCAGTGCTTCAGCTTCGTGGCAAACGCGTGTATAGATGGGACATCGTAAATATTCTTCTCGCAGAGAGTTATTAATGAGTGGAATAGTTTTTCTGAAGATGTTGTTCTGTCCCCGAGTTGTGTGAAGCAGTCCAAGAACAGTCGGTGTTTATTTTTCAGATCAAGAATGTGGGCAAAATTCTTCAGGCATCTTGGATGGGATGTTGTGGCTCAGAGTCTTTCATGAGGATTGTCCTTCCTAACCTATTTTGACGAAAACTAAGCCTAAACCCGAAACTAAAACTAAGCTACCACAATACCATACCAGAAAATTTGTGTATTGGGATATGAAAGCTGCCACATAATAATTAGCGGGGAATACGAAAGGAATACGGAAGTAATTGACCAAAATAAATGCATGATGATATGAATTCAATCCTCGGATTCCTCAAAGAATAATCGACTTAATTAGAAACATCACAGTAGAGTGAAATCCAGGCGATTCAGTGGGGGGGGGGGGGGATCCTGCAAGAGACAAGAAGGGAATGAAGGGCAAAGAAATCTACCGATAGAAAAACCGACATAGATAAGTAGTTTGATAACACTAGGAGGGCTCGCCTCTTTACTTTCGTGTGCCTGTTCAAGTATGGGACAAAATCTTGAAATGATAATAGTCATCAAGGTTACGTGTGCGATGAGAATGAAAGGGGTTATTAATACAAATATTGGACCGTCAACAACAAACCGTAACCAGAACCCTCACCTTGGTCAGTTGGTCAAGTTGTCAAGTTACGGATGTCGTTGCAGGCATACTGTTGTACTGCACATCGTGGTCCAAGCGTTCCGAACATGTTGAACGATGTACTCAACGATTCGATATCATCACACTCCAGTCTAACATAACGTTAATGTCATAACATAGGAAATACGAAGTTCATAATCGTTACTATTTCTTTAATTTCCCACGACGTTTTTCAACAACAATTTTAGGAGTACTTGCGAGCAGAGGGTCGATCTTATTCAAGGCCCAAACTATTCAAACATGCCTGAAATGAACAGGGACTCAGAAAGAATAGAACAAATAGATTGGGCGTGATGATGAACAGTGGTGTCGTCGTAAATGACTCCATCATGGAAAAGAAACATGATGTTAAGAACATGAACGAGAAAGATAATAATTCAATCCTATCGAGAAAAAAAAAAAAACTCTCCCTAATTGAGCTTTCTCCCAGTATCACGCCATATGGTTCTTATATTTTCCCTTCTCTTCTATTGTCTTTTTGTCAATGTTGTACTTCACACAGCTGAATTTGCTTGTCCTTCCGATTGCTCTGGAGTATATGTCTCTACTCTAGTGTGCTCACAAATAACAACACAGAAGGATCTCTCCGACTTCCCTGAAAATTTTCCACTCTCGACGAACTATTTGAAATTGAAAATGACGGATACTACTGGCAGCCCAGTCTTAGTGGGACTGATAAGATTATAAATCAACACAAAATTCAACATTTGATTGATAACCCATTGAAACCTTTGATCGTTACTCTATATAATACTATATTGGTAGTGCAGTAAATGCGAATGATCTTGAAGGCTGAAAACGAAACTAGTGTCATCCACAATTTATTTTCATGATCATTCAAATAATTCCCGAAGGACATCTTGCTCTATCCGGCAACTGTTAGCATACAGGACAGCGGACAAGGAAGCAAGCATCAAAAATAAGTATTAGACCAAGAATTTGTTAAGTCTGTAATCCAGCATTAAGAGATATAGTCGAGTAGTGTGATCTGATACCCAAACTAGAAATCGTATACGATTACAACAAGCGACAGTAACAGCCTACGCAGGCCCCGTCATTTCCAAATGTTCTTCTCACAATGCATCAATATTATGTTTGCAACCGTGTAGTTTTCTCTAAATTTACGAAAAGACCCCATTCCTTTCCAGTGTGAAAGTTTGTCGAAAAAGGCCGATTGGGGCTTTCGGCAATCAGTGAAAGATTGAACCGTACTCGCAACCGTACATTCAAAATGAAGATAAAAATCTTTCCCCAGATATGAAGATTACATTAATTTTAGTTAACACTTTTTATCCACAAATATTTATTCCGCACTAAAATTCTAAAGGTAAATCCATACCTACGCGATTGGAGAACCTGCTACCCAATAGGAAGGTCGATGCGCTATACTTGATTGCCGGATGTTGTGCAATAGTCGTGAGACCTTGGGCCATGCTGTCTAGCTGCTCAGTGACAAATTTGCTAGGAGCACGTACCCTAAGTTAGAAAGTATGTTGATAACATGCCGTAGCCCATACCTTTTTCCCTTTTTTTCTAAACTTTACAAGACAGTCATGGTATGACGCAGCATGAATAGCAGACAATCAGCCAAGTGTTTTCATCTTTAGGTGGGGAGTTTTGAGTTATATCTCTCCCAAATATTCCAATCTACGCCGGTTAGCGTGCAGGAATATGACGCATTCCTTGAATCGAATCAATTAGAGAGAAGTTTCATAAGAAAATCAATACATTTATTCGAAGTATTATATACCTATCCAGTATTGGTAGACCTATATAGAATATTGCTCCGGATAATATGTTACATGTCTGAGGACCAGAAAATGGTTCTTAAATCTGATTAGAGACACTTGTTATGCGTATTCCGTTTCGGATTCACTCTACTGATCAGATAATCGAGAAATGAGCGGGAATTACGCGAGGAGGCTGGGGTATTTCAGGTTAGACAGCTTGTTAAAAAAAAGTTAAACGTTGGCTTGCTATATATTTGCTTCTCGGGAAAAGCGCCCACTGAAAACAATCACTTGCGGAGCGTTTAATGCATTAGAGAACATCGACAGAACATATTAGGGGTGATTTGTGTTAGTGATATTGCTTGCTATGTTTGGTATACCCATTGTAAACCACTGGTAGCAAAAGTGTGATTTTGCTGCTTTTTGCCCTTTCGCGGGTTCCGGTGACCTGAAATTTTTCGGTATCTGAATTACACTGTGTATGGGTGAAAACTTGATTGCACGTGCATTGCCTGTTAAATCGTTTGCAGAATGTTTTCTTCTGCAATTATTGTGAGCCACTGTTTATGGTACAGACAGTTGCAATGGGCAAATGCGTGCAAATCAAACTGAGAAAAATGTAATTAAGAGAATTAAAGGATGAGAGAGTATATTACGGAGAATTCTATACTCATCACGACAGTCATGGCAGTGTGATGTAAATGTTGTAATGTCAGCCCAATAACATACGTCTACTTCTCAATCAATCTGCAATACTATTTAGCACCTCGAAATTGTTCGAGACAAATTCGATAATTAAAGCATTTACCAAGGAAAACAGACAGGTACTGAACTACGCAAGGAAAAGAAAACGATAGTAAAAATAAGTTCAGGGTGTATGACAAATACACGCGCAGAACTGGCGAAACTGTAATCAGAAAATCTGAAGGAAAAAGTAATTTTTCTGGAGACGCATTGTTACATACGACTATACATGTTGATGTGATGCAATTGTTGCAATGTTCCCATGTTTTACTTTCAACAGTTGCAACCACATAGTATTGCATTCTCGAGACAGGTCATGGTAGTAGATACCAGTGTTGTAGAGAGACCAGCACATCAGAGACCGAGAGCAGAGGGTGTCAAGACTGAGACCGAGACCGGGAGCGCAACTTCGAGACCGAGACCGAGACCAGCAAGGCCGAGACCGAGACCGAGGCCGATGGTATAGGTTAGGCAACAATTCAAAAGCTTGAACGATGTAAGCCTATTACACCCACATGCTTGATTATTGGACATAATAAAAGACAGCCTTTCTCATTGATTACATGATTTCCTACGATCTGCAAAAACAAGTCAACACTTTTCTTCCATCATTCTCACAATCGACAAAGGATATGTCTAACCACTGAACATAAATCAGGAGGAGGGCGTCCATGGAGCATGCCACGACCCCCCCCATATACACACCCTCACACATTCAAAAAAAAATGTCAAATGAGATTGAGAAGACCCGCCAGGATACAGAATGCCATTATGTCATTCAAGTAGAATTGGTACCGATACACCCAGTAACAATTGCCACTGCAATGCCAAGGCTGAGTCCCCCCCCCCCCCCCCCCCACCTCTTCATGGCATGGGCCGCATTCTTTCTTGCTGCATCTTTCATGCAAGCATGTCAGAGTATACGGCTACCTAAACCAGGAAATAATTGATAATCTCTTTGTTAAATTCCAATAGCCGTCTTAGGGTCGTAACCCCCACCACACCCCAGGACACCCGCTTTTCATCATGGGCAGGTGGGGGCACTATGTGTCTCTATCCTGGCCCCATCCCTATAATCCGAAATCATTCCAAATAATGTGACCTTCGAAATGCATTACATTTAGCTGTGTCCTTGATTGGAGACCAATGTTATATAATGTGGGCCTACTGAACATTAGGCCTCACTGTATGGCCAATGTGAAGTCTTGCCAAACTGTGATTAAGCAAATGCATCAAATGAGAATTCAGGGTCTAGGCCAGGATTCTACTTGTGAACTTCTTCACAATACCAGTACAGTTCACAATCCATGAGCTTTATGGTCGTTAATTCAAACGAATCAACAGCACGCAAAATACTCCCGGAAAAACAATGCACCACCAGGGCTAGGCTAGTACTAGTACTGTTGTAGGCCTGAACGCTAGAAAATTCTAAAAGTACTTTATTGATTGACATTAGGCATAATTATTCATGGACAAACTAGCCAATAAAGCATCCGAAAGTACATGTAAATAAGTGTAATAAGAATAATTACTCATTCGGGGGGATGTGCAAGGCACTTCAATTTCGCGAAACTGGTACCAATGTCACAAGGGTCATCTCATTGGAAAAATCGAAACAAATTCATGTTCACAGTTCATAATGATAAAGTGATAGTCATTTAGGCACTGCCGTAAAAAAAAAAAAAACCTAGCATAGTGAACAATTATTGCCCATCCAAGGGCGGCATCATGGGGGGGGGGGGGGGGGGCGCGGCCACCACCCCCCCCAATATTTTGGTTCAGGGGGGGCAATGCAGTTTGGCCCCACCACAATATTTGACGGCCTGACACTGATCAGATATCCATCAGCAACCTGTTAAAACAAAATGCACAAGGTACCTAAATATCAAGTTGAGTGAATTCTGTTGATTCATATCCGATTGCGCGATTGGAAAATTGCAGTTAGCCTAGGCTATCAGACTGCTGGAATTTTCAACGCAGGTTTTCTCCAGATAAACTGCTACTCGAATGGGGTCCCTGCTCTTTTCGGACATGACGTCATATCATGGTTGGGACAGTAGGCTAACGATAGTCTAAATTGTCCCAGATCTTTGGGGGAGAGATCATGTTTCCCTATATGGAGCACAAATGGTTGGATATGCTGGCCAAAAAGTTAAAGTCAGTGCAGCGATAAGACCGAGGTCTGACATAAATGTTAAAATGTTCCACCGATTAACAGATTGTGATCAAAAATGCCAGATTTGAAGCTTGGTAACATGCAGCTGGAACGCCCGGGAGAGGTAATTCCGGGCCATCTGGGGGGCTTGAGCAAAAATTTCCCTTTGCGCTCCGCGCCAACCTATGGTGGCGCTGCGCTTAGATAGTGTTATGGTCTCCCCCCCCCTAAAATATCTGTGTCCCCCCCCTCCTCGTAGAAAAGTCTGGTGAACGCCCATTCCTATTTGCAAGAGTATTAAGCAATCAATTTATGGGCGACCTTATTGAAAGCCATAAATAGCAATCGAATATCCTGCCAGGGACCGCCCACTCGTGCAAAGACATGATTCCAAATTCGGGTGAGGATAAGTTTAAATCCAAAGATTGCCTGATTGATTGATGGGAGTCCAAAGTGAAAAAAAATTCGTGAGCATTTCGCGCGCAGGCTGCGGCTTTACCTCTGTGTTATACTCATTTGGCCACCCTTTCTGGTCCCTGATGAAATGTCCCTCCCATGCGCCTTGGTCCGCAAATAGGATAAAATGGGGAAGTAATCTTCGAGTGAAAACCGCTGCATATCTAAGTGAAAGGTCAGAAAGAGGTTCGTGCAATGTCGTTGGTCAAATGGATCCTGCAAAATCTCGGGCTTCGCGCCGAACGTCCTGTTGTTGAACATTGCCCATGTCCCCATTTGCTCCTTTCATGCCTCCTGTAACCTCCTTGCATGTATTTTAAATGTCACAGTACCCACGCCACACCCTTGAATTGATCCGCCAAGGCGATAAGTTTTGGAGAACCTTTCTGAAAAACATTTTTTGAATAATTTTGGCATGCAGCTTACTTCTCATATGGCACGGGAGATGCCGTTTCCTGCAATCTGGCGGGAGGGGGGGGTGGGTCTGTTCAACGTAAAATTTTCTTGTCTACGCAACCCGCCAAACCCGTGTGGCCTACGCTTAGATAGTATTCATCTTGGCCGTCCCCCCCCCCCCCCCCCCAATCAGCCAACACAACTCGCCGCCTTTTTGCTCCCCACTAATTAGTGATCGAAATCACTAAATATTCACCGCTCCTTCTCTCCTATCACAGTATCAGCGCCTGGTGGAGAGTTTTGCATTTGGTAGCATACGTAACAGGTTTCCATGTTTATAGGCCCAGGTTCTTTTTTTTTTTCTTTTTTTTTCATCAGGGTCCGATAATAGGGTTGATACAAATTAGACTGAATCGGCCTAACAATTTGGCATTTGAAATCGGGCAGCCACAGGATACATCCGGTTTGAATAGACGCATAACAATTATTTGGAGCAATTGATTGGCTAATGCCTAGATATATTACGGTCAAATACAGGCATTCTTGAATTGACGCAACACGAGTGAACCATTATCCCGCTTTTGACTCGCTAACTATTATTTGCTGACCCTGCCTAATAGTAATGTACTGTGACTACTGTTAGTGACTGCCGACAAGATGAAGCTAGCAACCACACTGTGCCCGGTCGAAGTTGTCACAACTGTTTCCCACATTGACCAAGTCAAAGGCCCACTCCAAGGCTAGGTCATATTAAAAGCTCAACACATTGAATGCAGGATGTTTGTTTCTCTGAACTAAAAAGTATTCCCGGGGAAAGAAGCGACACAATATTTTTGTGGTCTTGAAGCGTGGACCGAAGAATTCCCGAGCCAGGAGGGTTCGAAACCGTGGTTACTCGAGACCGACACCGGTCTCGGGACACTACAACACTGTTCTGATAGTGCTGAAGAGCAGTATACTTCCACTTCCTAAAATTTAATTCAATTTATTTTTCAATTCTGTGAAAAAAAACTATACAAAATCTGACAATGTCAGCAGGAATAAACCAATAAAAAAAAAGGTTGCAGATTTTTACGTCTGGCCACAAAAACCAGAACAATGAGAAGAAAGCCAAAACAGTAACAATAGCGAAGAAGAGAAGGAGCAAATGGGAAGAGGAAGACACCATAACCTTACTGATCAGCATTAGTAAGTATCGATCGCTAAGGTATATAATTGCCGGGCGCTAATAGGATAAGTTCATTATACAACTATAACATCACTCGGCAAAGAAGTCTAAAAGCGAGTAGCCGGGAGTAGCGGTGTTATGAAACCCTATTTGCCCAAAATTTGTTCTAGGTTTGTATAGTGAAGAGATGAGCACTACTTATTAGTATTAGGTGGTAGGGGAGAACCCCAACACAATATTAAATAGGAATAATTCGTGAAATGAGTGCATTATATAAAAAAAGATACAAGTCGTTCAATAGTCCCAACTGACCCAGCGGACCTTGCTGCAGACATGATTCATGGGGACATCCAATTCAGATTTGCTTGTATTGAAATTGCCTAAAAGTGAGGGTGGCTAACTTCTTAATCATTTTATTGTTTATTGTTTCTAATGCCACACGGGGGACTATAGATAACAGTGTGAAAACAACTTGGTTTTCATCTGTATTCGATGATAATTCATTACTGCAGAGCCAATCATTAACTGCGACAAGTTCGTCATGACCTCACCTGAACCTTGTATATGGTTGCTTATGATAATGGGAATGGCCGTAACCTCCCCTGATTTCATTCCATTCATCAAGCAGATGATGATGTCCTGATATATAATAATGTTATTTTAATTGAAAGATAATGTATGTGTACTATGGAGGTTGAATATAAAAATCTACACTTATAAAAATTACCTACACTTGACATCGCATTGACAGACATACCACGATGTGTTACTTTATCTCGTGTGTGGCCAGCCACAGTGCATCTCACACTAAGGCGTGAGTGTCCTCATACAATCGAGCCACAAAAAGGAATCATTTTTATGATATTATTTTATTTTGGCGAGATGTAGCGAATAAGACACAGCATGCAGTTATTCTGTTAACGGTACTCATCATGTGACGTCAACACTAACACAAAACACACAACAATATAGTATATATATATATAATAATATATATTATATATATTATATATATATATATATATAGGTTAGATATATTTATATATATATTATATTATATATATTAGCATATATATATATATAATATATATATATATACGGTCTATCGCTTGACGGTTGGAATGGGCTTTGCAGCTCCCTCGTGAGCAAAACGTCTGCCGAAACGGAAAAGCCGATTAATTCAATCATACTGAGTGCATGTAACTAGCAACAGCCGTAATTCGATGACGCCCTCCGTCGCCAACGTGTACGAAGCTATGAATCAATTCAACCATACTGTCCAGCCACTTTAATAGACGGCATGGCTCCACTAGATTAAACTGTACGCGCTGTTATTATTTCCACACACAAAAATTCCTCTCCGGAATCGTTAATCCGGAGAAAAAAAAAAATGAGACAGAATCGGAAAAAGCTAACATCTGAGGATGGGCCTGATCACAGATCCCGCTTGAAAATAATCTTGTAAAAAGTTAGGTGAAAAAAAAAAAGTTGGGTTTACATGGCCGGACATACGGTCATATTGCTTGGACGGTTGTTTGTAATTGGCCCGTTGCAGCTCTGAGTGAGATGGGCCTGATCCCCGGACTTCGCCTGTTGAAAATAATCCTGTGAAAGTTAGGAAAAAAAAAGTTGTGGGTTCACCATGAGACCTACGGGCCTATTCGACTTGACGGTTGTAATGGCTTGCAGTTCCTCGTGAAGCAAAACTCTGCCGAAAAGAAACGGTAAAAGGCCGATTTAGATACTGAGGGTGGAACTTGCAACAAGCCGTCATTCGATGACGCCCTCCATCGACCAACGGGTACGAAGCTAGGGATCGACACTTACTGTCACAGCCACTTTAGTAGACTGCCGGGCCTCCCACTAGATTAAATGTACGCGCTGTTATATTCCCACAACACTTCCTCTAACCGGATATCGTTAATCCGGAGAAATTTTTAAAAAAAAATCGAAAAAAAACTAACATCTGAGATGGGCCTGATCCCCGGACTCGCCTTGAAAATAATCCTGTGAAAGTTAGAAAAAGTTTGGTTCCACCTGAGACCTACTGTCCTCATCGCTTGACGGTTGTAATTGGCTTTGCAGCTTCCTCGTGAAGCAAAACGTCTGCCGAAACGGAAAAGCCGATTAATTCAATCATACTGAGTGCATGTAACTAGCAACAGCCGTCATTCAGAGACGATCTCAATCGACAACGGGTAAGAAGCTATGGATCGACCACTACTGTTCCGGGCAGTAGGTTTCCTTGTTCTGGAAATAAATGGAATTGTTGATCTGTTTTAACGATTTTAAAGAGGCATTAGCGTTTCACAACACTGGCAAAAATGGTCAGTGTCGCCTATAGGACGTCACGACAAGTTACCTGTCTTGGTATATAAAAGTTGTTATTGTATTAACATATCATTGCAACGGTAAACTGTAATCAATATAGATCTTCATTGAATGGGTTTCCCCTGGAATGTCAACGCATAGATCATATACCCTCTATTTTCTGGGATCTCACTGGAATAATCTGGGTCGGTGGGTCGCCGAATTACAGTAACACTTCCTGACCCTAACTTTACATACTCTCTATCAGGCCTTCTCCCATTTACATGCCCCCCATTACATGATCACTGAACTTGTCCTCATCAACCCCAGGTCTGGCAACAGGTCCTCACTGAGTGTGCGAAAGAACGCGCTCAAATTACAACTGTGCCTGGGTTTCAGGTTGCTGCACCTGCGCCAGTGTCATTTTATTTTCCGCAGCGCATCCGTGACTCGCCTACGTTGGGTATATATTTACGTGTAATTGGAACTTATCTATTCATACTGATTCGGTGTTATAGCAGTCTTTGGCTGATTCTGCGCGTATAATAAATCTCTATTCTATTCTATTCTGGAACGACGGCGATCCTTTAAACACTGTTCAAGCTCCAAAATAACAACTATATGAAACAACTATCTAACAATCTAGTTTCGGTGGCAGGTTTCAGATTGAGATTGTCCAATTGTTCCGTTGTTTCACCCAACTTTTCGTTCGCTGAATTCGTAGCCGATCATTCGATATTTTCTTCCCGTCTTCTCAACAGTGCATCTTAACCTTCAGACAGTTGGTCGAGACACATTCGAATGCCGTCGCCGACCAACACTATGTAGGAATTGTTCACCCAGGGGATTTCATTCCATAATTGGTACGGTAGTCGGCTAAAAGACATCGCAGATCTCGTAGTTTGAGCGTGATCCAGAACATACGGATTGATGGAATGTAAGCCCACACCGCTTCTCGAGAGACCGTTACTGTATTATACTACCTCGGGGTAGATAGTGGTCGTCAATCAATTTGGTGACCGACTCTAGTCGTCTGATTTTAGTGCATATGGGGTCATTTTATCTCATCACACATCAATATGTCTAGTTAGTACCGTGGACTACGAATTTTTGAAAAGATATACCAGGTTGGTGGTAATATTAGTTCCAACCAATGTTGGACTATTAATCGCCAACCAACGAGGAAAATATACCGGATTATTTCGAGTTCCAAGATATAGGGCATGGTGATTTCCCACAGTTTAACGAAAATGTTCAACGGAAGTTCGTACGTATAAAATAGCCACTGTCAAGATTTTTCGCTGACCTTGAAGAGGTAATTTTCCACTACTCCCAATCAATCTTGTTAACAACCTCAAAAGTCTGATAGAAAATGTTGTTCGAAGAACGGAGACCAAAGCGATCTCTGCACCGTTCGTTGTATGTTCATTCAAACTGCCGACATTGGTAACGGTTTTTCCACAGAAACAGACCGGTCTGGCAGCCTGAAAAAAAGAGCAATATCCTCTGTTTTCACGCTCTCCCAATTCAGAGATGACCGCTTTTGCTATACGCAGACTCATCTTCACAAGTAATGATTGCCCCTCCCTTAACCATGAATTAAACGCGAAAGCGGCCCCGCGGTGTAAAAAAAAAAACAGCACGTGGTGCGGAGCAGAGTAGTGCGGGAGGCACCTTGTTCGTCATTAGTTAATAATTAGGCAAGGAGACTTTGAATATTTGAGGTGTAATCCGATGCTTGTATAATCTGAAGGCGTGATATAACAATGAGCCACGTGCGAGGACCAACAAGAAGAAATAACGGAGTGGCATTAGTGGTAGCAAATATTCCGGGTTAAAATTCCACACTCTTGGACGTCTTTCTCTTCGTGACCGTACTGCATTTGCGATGGGCGAGTTTTTTGTTCTTCACTTGATAGTTCCGCTGATTATACAGTGGATTTTGTGATTTGCAGTAGTTCTCATCCGTCATGTGGGCGATACTTAGCATGAATAGTCCACTCCCCGGTTACGAGAAGTTGTCGGATCCGGAGTTCACAGATCTCCTTGACGGAGAGGACGTGAATGGCGGGACGGAGCAGGATGGAAATGGTCACACGGATGCCGCGATATCATTTTAAAAGCACTAGTCGAGAAGTGAAAGCAAGTAATCGCCTGTACTCATCCACGATAATACGGCCATGGGATACTGTGATGAGCCCTTCTTGGCTCGCGAACCCAGGTAGGAATACGACGGATCTCGACACAAGTCAAACCCCTTGTTCTTCTCTATAGGATCTATTGGTTTCGCGATTTTGATATTATGATATTTCGATAAATTCAACTAAGTTGCCGCAGTGTCCTCAGGGTCGAGTATTAGTTCTCAATCAATTGCGTCTTGCAACTCCCGGCGAATGATTTAACAGTGCTGTTGACATTACTTCACGGGGAACAATTGTCTCATGGTATATCGGAACTGTTTATTGATGTATCGTTGCGATTATGTAAGTTATCGATATCAATTTGAAGCACCCCGCTGAACGACAGCATAATCAATGTACGACCCATAGCTTAATGCTACTTCGAACCAGAAGCGGTGTCTCTCTCCCTTCCGAAGAAATCAATTAATTGGTCTCGCTGTATTGATTAACATTTGCCTTTTTTTCCATCAACCAATTGACATGAAATAGAAGCCCAAATTGTTCATTATTTATTTAATTTGTTTTGTTTTTTAACCTCAAATACTAGTACATAATTAACTGCATATTTAGTATCAGTACATTTAGGATTATTTAATCGATGTATGTAAAAGAAACGCATGCGGAAGGAAGTGCAAGTACACTAAAAAGCCAGGGAGGCTTAACGGAGTGGAATACTCCCTCAAGACAGTTAAGGTAGTAACAGAACATAGAAATAGCGTATTCAGGAAGAAGAAAAAAAAAAACATGCCCCACGATGTAAGGCATTCCCTATGCACAGGAGACTAAGGAAGAGAAGAAAGACCCACTTGTTGATTTTACTTTTGAACTGATGGAGATGGGAAATAGAAGGAAGTAAGAAGGAAATGATAGAGGGGGTCGCAGGTCTCGGTGCGAAAACGAAAGAGGCGCAACTGAAAAGAGTGCAAGAGCAAAAGGCTCTCCTATTAGAGGTCTCAATGAAACAACAATGGTCGCACTGAATTGGGATCCACAATCGTTGAAGGAAAATGAATATTAACAAATATATATGAAAAAGGACTGACTAGTTCGAGATCTTTCTAACCCATTCTGGCGTGAATGAGCGTAAACCTGTAACCTTTGTGATTTCCACTGATATGTATTACCTCTGCCAGGTCCGCCAACATAAAGTGTTTACGAGGGACTTACTAACGACCGTGCTATTGAAGTTGTTAGCATGCAAAGACCGGAACACAGTTTTACCCCCTAAGATAAGACTCATCCATTGATCACTCAACGGTGGTGGATACCTTTGATTTAACCTCCATGATATGAACGGTGATTCCGCAACCCGGAGGAGCATGTATATTCACGAAGCGTTGCGACCACTTCGTACACTAAAGTTCCCACAGAGGATAAACTGACTAAAGGTTATTTCCCCGGTGGTGTGCAACATGTTGTTACCTCAAAGGAAAAGATGCCGTCGTATTGTGATTTCGGTCGCAATACTACTAGCATACAACGGATCTGCAGGTAGGATTAGCCAATGATTTTGGATGCTGATTCTTGGATGAAATTGATTTTTTAACTCCCAGGCGACCTTTGTTCTTGAGGTCAATAACTTCATGAAAAAGAGAATACACGAAAAAACGCAGGAATGGCATGCGTGATTTTGCTTAAATCCTGCTGATCAGTAGAGTTAGTAGGAGGGTCAGTAGGTGTTATACCAAACAATCGCTACGACTGCCGTCCCTTTCAAGTAAATCACCCACCTTAATGTCAATATTTATGGACCTATGTATTAGACTTAATATTAGTACCCGCCACCGTGTCCTGTGTGAACAGGATCTGTTGAGTTGGCGACGCTCATGGTTGACGCACCCCCGCAGGTAACTAAGGGATTGGGGATGCCTGGCCGCTAGCTTTGAGGAGGCCGGGCGAGTGAAGCTCCGGGTGAATGCAGCTAGGCGCCTTCCAGGCATGTGCTCCCATGAGTGAGTGATATCGTCGTGTTGTACTGTGGGTGTGCGTGGGTGTGGTTGTGTGACATTTTGTTGGAACACGAGATCTGGTGGGACAGCAATCATAAATGACGTTCCAAATAGATTGCATATAGTGGTTATTAACACCTCTAAGCGAGAATATCCCGTATTGAGAATCGGTAACCTTATACCTGATTTGACCCATAACCATCACAAAAACACAACACACTGTTGGCGATGAGCGTTAGCTGTGTGTACACAGACTATTGTTTTGGTAACAGTTCATCCAAAAGAAGTCAAAACAAGATCAATCTGGTTCAAATTGTCGTTTGTAGGTTGCAGGACTAAAAGAACCTGCTTACCATCAGCTCAAGGTCAATAACTATCGGGAGCCTGATATCTGTGAAGAATGCAAGATAAATGGTTTAAATTATTTTGCGTTCATAAAGAGGAAGATTCTATGTTTTTCGCTCGAAGTTACTCGTATTTCAAAGTCATCGAAGTAGGCAAAGCCGAATGCTTGTGCGCACGATATCGGTGAAAAGCGTTCATTAAGTTTGAAGTGTGCTTTATATAACGTATACGGAGAAGCTATTTAATCAGTCAATCAGGGCAGTTCAATTCGCAGTTCAATGAGTCAAACAGGAATGGTGTTAGTTCAATACCGTCAGTATGCAAATATTTACGTGGAGCAAAATTAGGTATATATTAGGTGAATATGATATGACATGGGAAGGAACCAGATGTTTGTGACCCTTTCAGTGTTATTATTAGGTTCAAGCAAGATGCAATTCAGGCAATAGTTGTTTTACTGAATCTGGAGAATGCAAATATAGCAAGACAGTCTAGATTCAGGCATAATGTGAGTTGTAAATATGAAGAGGATCTAGCTCCATTGTTTTTTCCAAGCTCCAAACTTGCTAACACAGCATCGGGAAAGTGCAAACTGTAATCGACTTCTAACTGAATTTGCTTGTTGCGAAAATGGAGCGAAGAGCCCTAATTAGTTTAATGAATGCCAACATAGAGTCGTTAGAGATGTTTCATAGTTTGGATTCATCACAGACATGGCAAGAAACCATTTTTGTGTTTCCGTTTATATTGTCCACTGCCAATTAAATGAATTGGTTGTAACGGTATACATTGTTACTCGCATCGTGGTATTTGAGATTATAGGCAAGTTGTCGCACTTATTTTTTTGGAAGAGTCTTTGGCATTGTCTGGAACTGATTCCACGAACTTGGGCGCTGAAGCGGGATTTTAATAGGTGGAGGCCGGTTTCAACAGTCAGTACAATATGCTGTTAATTAACGTCATAGTAGAACCAGCTTCAGCCATTGGGCTGTCAGATGCAACAAACCTATATCAACATTTCTGCAGGAAACCGCCTCGGTCGACGGGGACGCGCTACAGATCATCGACATAAGTACCTCACCGCCGATAACAATGATGAACCTGTTCTTTATGACGTTCCGCAAATCACTGATTCTGGTTTCAAGGATACGATTTTGCTTGCGAATACTAATCTTCTCCATGCTTGTGAATGTTGACCTATTCGGTGGTAATCGCTAGCGATGTAGCAACGGGCTGTCAAATAAAAAACGATGGTAAATATTATGTTGAGCCGAACACTCCCCACACCGATCGCCGCTCGAAAGCGCATTGCATCTTTAAGCTTGAATGAAAATCTATAAGATAACACCAACATGTTTCTTGTGATTGTTTTTTATTCCTTGGCTGCACAAACTGATTAGACATAATATTCAATTTTGTATGTTTATTCTTGCTCACTTATGTTGCTAGCAGTGATATAGCGATTTCCAATTAGACGTTCAAAAATAATTTCTAAGACCGAGAAATATACGTAGCCTAATTCCTCTAGGAACGAGGCATTATTAGAATAATTGAACGCTAACTTCCTAAAACTACGGAAAATACGGAATTCACTGTGATGTAGTTCAATCGAATGGATTTATCAACTTTCAGTTTCACTCTCTGATGTTGTTTTGTGCTAATAGTTTGATCATATGAAATGTTGAGGCGTCGATCTCGCCAGCAGCGGTAATGCGGGAAGGATGACATCTGTTGCTATGTTTGGCAGTTCGTGCTGCCTGTTGGGAAGACATACTGGCGATAACTTTGTTCCCTATTGCCGCTCCTTAATTCACATTGAACTTCTGCGTAATAGATTTATGTTATAATGAAACGATAACAGTTTGTTAGTAGAAAATCAAGAGGCGTGTGTGAGTATCCGCATCAAGAAACTGTTTCAGTTTCGATGAAGGTTTTCGGGTACGTAATCTAAGTAGAACAAGGAACAACTTAAATAAATTTGCAGAAGTCAGGTCAACCCCAATAGATGTCATGGAGAAGAACGCCTAATTTTTAATCTAGTAGTCTGATGGAAGTATATAGTGATTTGAGCCTGTCGTTGCGTGCAGAATCGTAAAGGTAGGTCTTACCCTCTCTATGCACAATACTTCTAGAATATTGTGGCAGAAGGGCCTTGCAAGGTACATGTCGCAGCCTAGTCATTTCAATATAAGACGAATGATATTTTCCTCTTCTAGTGAATATCGCCGTTTCAAATACCAGTTTGTAAAAAAAAGTTTGGCCAATTGCATTATGTGATCAATCCAGTTGTTTGAGTGGCTGTCGAGGAAATGTTAGGCTTATCGCAGTGCATGATAACCACTTCGACGCATAATGCAATTGATTTTGTATGCTACCTATACATCAAATATTAATGATTCCAGTGAATGTTCCTGCGTAAAGTGTCTACCACGATGTGGGATACCAACAAATATGCTATGTTATAGGAGCTACATGAATTAGGATACTCCATATTCATCTTTGTAGATATCGTTAGCTAGAACAAAAGGGTAGTCGATTCTCAAAATAAGATCCTACCTTCGAACAAACTCGTTATCAAAACAAACAACAGCGAGTGAACGTCTGAGCACGCCAGTATAATAAACCATATTCTTGAATTGGCTGAGCACGACAAATAGGCAACAGGTATCATTTACAGACAGAATCCCAGCGGCAACAACAGACGGATGTTTAGAAGAGCTATTGAAAGACTCAATGCCGAACATCGATAAATTAAGAGGAGATAAGAAAGGGAAGCGGTAGTCAAATGATGTGTGGAACAGATACCAAGTAGCACTCGCACACAGTTGAAAAAGTAAGTGATTATTAAATGTAGAGGTGAATAGCCCTGATCAACTGATCAACAGAGCTTTTTTTTCAGCGTATGACGTGTACGTGTTTGCTGTTGTTGACGACAGAGTGACTTCAACTGCTATTTGCTGTATTACTTTCTATTCAATTTTCTAATCCAACCTTTCACTCGGATGTGCCCAGATGTCCGTCAATAGTTCTGTTTCTTTTTAGTTCGTTGCAGGAACGACAATTCCTAGTGTGAGTTGCGTTATTATACCCTGAGTCCACCCACTGCCTAATTCCGTGAGTATCATACTGCTACAAACCTCGGGACCGTCGATGTCACCTACACCTTGCAGCATTCATGACACTCATATCAGTATTCTTTTATCAGATGACCCAATACCTACATACTACCTGACTATGAGGAAAAGTGCAATGTGTTATGGCGCGATACACTAAGAGGCGCATTCTTCGAGCGCCAATCTGTTTTGAAAACCATGATGTTTGTTTTTATGACTGAACATCAAAGGCAGCCGAGCGAAACGTCGCTCTCTTTAATCGTCAGTTCTTTTCTCATGATCTCCCATGGATGAATGGTAAAATTAGATTTTGTTCGTCTACTACTTTGCCGTCTTACCGTCATGTAAGGTCAGTTGCGCGGTTTTCCAATCACCAGTATCCCAATCACCTCTAATACATTCGACTAAAATTTTTGAATATCTCCTATTGAAGAAATGTTCTGCTTTAAAACGATGATAGTTCATTTCAGTTTATCAAGGAAGGATCAGCAAGGAACTCAATCCTAATGAAACGACGCTGGGGATCACAACAACTAAAAAAAGGAAAAACACACATTTCGAAGAATTCACCCACAATTCCTGGAAAAAACAAGTAAGCATTATTCTTGAAGGCATTAACATTCCTAGACCAAACAAAATCTGCTGGGGAAATTATCCACTCAATAATCACTCTTTGCATGTACTTCCAAATGTCTAACCTGCCATGTTCACAACGCAGCTTGAGACAATGGCTCCTATTAGTGGTAACATTAGCCAATTCGAGGGAGAAGTAGTCGAACGAAAGGTCATCGAAGCAATGGACAATTTAGAAAAAGTGAGACTGGAGATTGGATGCCGGCGGAACCGCGCAGCCTTAAATTGTCCTCTAATACCGACGTGTTGGATCAGTGATAATCGGCCCTTCCACCCATTATACCGGGGGTCGATCCCGGTCTGCGTAATGCCAAAGACCAAAAATAGACCTGGCCCTCGCAGTTCGCCCTCAGCAATGGGGTTGGAGCAGGGACCGAACGTTGGTCATTTCAAGTGCCAAAGAGGCATCGCCTTGTTCCGTATACCTGGTGAGAGATTTGCAGCTGATAAAAGTGCGAGATCCATGTCAGCACTCTTGCTGGGTTGGACTAGGTTTGTGCTCGGCAAATATACCATGGAAAAGAAACGAAAACGGCAAATCTGCAGACAGCGAACTATTCGAGCCTCCTTTCTTGTTGAACGTTCTCATTCAGCAGTTTATCTTCCGCGAAATAGGAATTCCACAACTTGCACGGAATACTCCGTGTAAGGTCTTACCAACTCCTTAAACAGCCTCGTAACAATTTCTTTTCAGAAACTGAAATTACGTTTCATCGAATTTTAATTTTGGGAATTCCAAATACCCTTCCTAGCAGCTTCCGCCATCTGCTTAGAGGTTTCAAATGTAGAATCGAAATACGCTTCAAGAGCTCCTTTCTTGATTTACTACATTGAATTGACACTTAAACCCTATAGGACACATTAGCGGTATCATAGCGACATGCCGCAATGCCTTTTCCGCGTGGAGAAAACATCACCACGAGGGAAAAAGACATTGGAGATTCGGTCTAAATCCCATCGAACAATTGTACATAATCAGTAGGGAGAACTCCCAGATACAAATCAGTGTCGTCCGCAATTTTGTTGATTGAGCCAGAAAGAGGTAAGGGACAAGTAGAACCGACCTTGGGGAACCCCACTGGTGACCTACCACCAGGTGAAAAAAAAAACGCTCATTTCGAGATGACAACTCTCTGCGCCCTATTGTAAAGCTACCCTTGCATTCCACCTCATGACAATGCCGGTGATACCCAAACTCTCCAAATGTAATCCCTCATGCGGAGGATCATAGGGTGCATAGTGCTAATGTAAATCAATACATACCAGATTACATTTGTTTATTGGGATCTAAAAGCTACCACGGTAACCATAGAAGTTAGCGGAAATACAAGTAATAAACAAAATCACCTGATATGAATGATTCACTCCCCGGTTTCCCTCAAATTATATTGCTGACTGAATTAGAAACATCACAGTAGAGTAAATTCAATGTGATTCAACGCATACTCTGGGAATTTCGAGGGACAAGAAGGGGAATAAAGACCACAACATAATAGGATAACCGACACGGATAGGTAGTTTTGATAACACTAGGAGAGTGCACTTTCACTTCGTATATGAGACAATCTTCGAGTCGGGAACAAATCTCGGAAAGGTAATAGTGTCAGCAGGTGCATCACCGGTCGATGAGTAGGGGGAGTTCTATTAGAGGATGAACTGCCAGTACTTCTGGCAAGACGATGTGCATGCATAAGTCAGATATAGTGTCCGGTATCCTCACTCTCTTCTGCACGCCGACAAGAAATCAATTACCTAAATTGCCTCACCCACTTTAGTGATGCGGATACCATAAACTAAAATGTTACGAGAGCTATATTTCCACAAAATTCCGGTATCGGATATGTTATCCAAAAATATAGATAGAAAGAATGAGAATGCGAAATCTGCGATGGGCGCATTCCCCAGACTGCCCTGACATTAATACTGTAAAAGTTATACCAAAGCAGGGCTGCAGGCTTGGGTTTACAAGTGACCTACGGTCCCCCTCGATTGGACGGGGTGTTTTGCCTCGTCAATTTATTTCAGCGATTGGCATTGCAGCTTCCTTGTGAAGCAACATGTCCTTTGAAACGGAAGAGCCGATTAATTTTCCCATACTGAGTGCTTGCATCTAGCAACATCTCCCGCCATTCGATGACGCGCGACTGTCATCGACCAACGGGTACGAAGCTATAGATCAACGAATAATGTTCCGGGCAGTTGATTTTTGTCCTGGGAAATCAATTGGGGTTTTGATCATCACAATGGGTTCGTCAAGTTTGAAAGACTGAGAGCCTAATCCGTCTCCACACCAACCCTGACAAAAATGCCAGAACACATCATATTAGTCTCGGTATATCGAGGTTGTTATTTTATTATATTCAAGCGCACGAAATATCGTAATCTATCTTCATTGAGTGGTGTTTCCCTAGAAGTTTATGTAAACGCAGAGATAATCTCACCCCTATTTTCTGGGATCTTCACTGGCTTCCTTTGTGTCGCCGAATTCCGTACATACTCCTGATACCATAACGTACATAACTCCTCTTCAGTCTCTCCCTCCCAGTTACATGGTGTACCTTACACTGATAATTGTCCTACATGCAAGCTGTGCAACGGTCCTTACTGAGTGTGCCAAATACGCACACCGTATTTGGGTTTTATTTTGCTGCACCAGCGCGTGGACCTTGTCCGCAGCGCATCCGTGACTCGCCTAGTTGTACATGTCGTGTAGAGTTGAGCAGTATTTGA
Organism: Sclerodactyla briareus; assembly: GCA_026419785.1. Lineage (NCBI taxonomy): Eukaryota > Metazoa > Echinodermata > Holothuroidea > Dendrochirotida > Sclerodactylidae > Sclerodactyla > Sclerodactyla briareus. The sequence continues at coordinate 198,783 of JAODTK010000289.1, read as the reverse complement.
CTGATTAGCGCTATATAAATCGCCTATTTTGTGTTCTGTTCTATTTTAAAACGATGGGCGATCATTCAACTGTTCAGCCTCTAAAATAAAACAACTATGAAACAACTACAACCAGAAACAATCGAGTTGTGCAGGTTCAGCAGGGAGATTTTAATTGTTTTAAGTGTTTCACCCAACTGTTGAGTTTGCTGAATTCGTGCACGATCATGTAATATTTCCCAAGTCACCTCAACATCTTAACCGTCGGACAGTTAGTGGGAACACATTCTGAATGCCTCGCCGCCGTCCAACCTTCCAACATCATGCCGGAATTGTTCACCGCAGGTGATTTCATTTCTGAATTGGTACGGTAGTCGGCTAAACCTCTCGGGATGAAAATACGCCAGCTCTCGTAGATTTGAGCTTGATCCGGACAGGACGGATTTGATTCGAATGTAATCCACGTTCTCGAGAGACGCGTTACTGTAATTATACCAATCGGGTCAGATTGTGTCGTCGATCAATGTGATGACCGTCTGTAGCTTCTGACTATTAGTGAATATGGTGTAATGTCATCTCAGTCACACATCAATATGTTCAGGTTAGTAACCGTGGTCTACAGTTTTTTGAGTTTTTTGAAAAGATTTACCAGTTGGTGATAATACATTTCCAACTAAAAATTGGACTATTAATCGCCATCCAACGAGGAAAGGATACGGAAAGGAAAGGATAAGAATGGATTATTTCAAGGTTCAAGATATGGGGCAATGTGATTCCACGGTTTAACGAAATGAATGTTCAAAGGAATTTCGTACGTAGATAATGCCCCTGTCAACATTTTCGCTGACTCGGAATAGTAATTTCCACTACTCTTAATTAATGTTGTGAACAACTTCAAAAGTCTAATAGGAAAATGTTGTTAAAACGAAGGCCAAATCGACACTGCACCGTTTTTGTTTTTCCATTTAAACTGCCGACACCGGTACTGATTCTTGTTTGCAGAAAACAGCCCGGTCTGGCAGGCCTGGCAAGAAGAGCAATATCCTCTGTTTCACGCTCCTTCCCAATTCAGAAATGACAGCTTGTTGCTAGACGGAAGACGCATCTTCACAAGTGGGAGGCCTCCTCATTCAGGAATTCAACAGCGAAGCTGCACGAGGTGTAGAATACATTCAAGTTGCGCAATCAGAGCACGGCGGGGGAACCCTCTTGCCACTAGTTAAATGAGGTCGAGACTTGGATTTATGGGTAATCCGATGTTTGTATAATCTGATGGCGTGATATAACAATGGAGGCCCACGTGCGAGGACACTAAGAAAGCATCAGTGATGAGCAACCATTCCGGGTTCGGGAATTAACAGCGTCATTGGGCGTCTTTCGTGGGGTAATTGTGCTTGGCACAACAAAAAAAGTTGGGATGGGCAATATCTTATTCTTCCACTTTTTTCAAGTTGGTCGAAATCATGGAGTTCACAGATCGCTCTTTCGAGGCAAGTACAATGACGGGCAGGGAGCAGGTTGGAAATTGTCACACTGGTCACCACTCGATATCATTTGAGCACTTGTCGAGGAGGGAAGGCGAGTTATCGCAGTGCTCATCCACGACCACTACGGCCAGGATTACTTTGATGAGCCTCATTAGCTTACCGAACCCGTAGAAATGGAGGAAATCGAATCGAACGCCATGTCCTTAGGCTAATGAGTCACGATTATGAAGTACTAGGGTTGCCAGGGCAGGAGAAGTGAGTGCGCAAATCGAATCGTTAAAATCCGACGACTGACTGACGGTACCGTAACATGACTTCACGGCGAACAATGTCAACATGTTAAACATGTTAAGGTCATAATATATATATATATATAGATAGAGATAGTAATAGATATATAGAGTATATATATATAGAGATATTAATTAGATATATATATATAGATATATATATATATATATATATATATATATATATCATATATATATAGATATATATATATATATATATATAATATATATATATATTATATATATATATATGTTTAGGTTATATATATTATATGTAGGTTTTGGGTTACAATGGACTTACTCACAACGGCGGTTATTGAAGTTGTTCCTATCAAGTGCGCGGGAACATTCGACCACAATCTTTAGGCACTTCAGACTCAACCGCATGGAGACCACAGTGTACCTTTGATTTAACGCTCCTGTAGAACGGCGTCTGTAGCCTCAATTAGCATAGTATATTCACGAAGCGCTGCAATAAGTTCGTACAATAAAGTCCCCACAGGCAGGATACCTTACTAATAGATTAATTTTCCCCAATTGGTTGCAACATGTCGTTACCCTCAAGACAAGCTGCCGCCGTGGTGTGAATTTCTGTCGTCACACACTGATACAAGGTTTCTCTCTGGCAATAGGATTGGCAATATTTTTGGTTCAGTGACCCCACAGGGTATACGAATCAGCAGGAGAAATCATATGCGTTTTTCTTTTTCGCCTAGAGGCGCCCTTTGTTTTTGAGGTCAATGTACTAACTTTAATAGAGAGTGGGATATGAAACAAATCCACGGAAATCGCAAAAATATGGAGCTCATATATGCTCAGGGCCTTTTCTCTTTTCGTCTTTGCTGCACAACCTGATGTGACATAATAGTCCATTGCCATTGGACGTTCAAATAATTTCTCAAGAAGGAGAATCTCGTGTTAGCATAAATCCTCCAAATACAGGGTAATAAATTGCGACACAGAATTTGTCGTGAATAGAATCATGGATTCACAACTTCCGGTTCTCTCTGATGGTGGTTATAGGCTGAAATAATTTTGAATATGTTATGATAGGCGTCCTTCGCGACCGACGCGACAGCATGCTTGATCTTACGGTGAAGTGACACCTGTTGCTTAATGTGTCAGTCCGTTCTGTCAGTTAGGGGAATACACTACTGGTGAGACTTCTTCTCCGTTGCGCTTTTATCATTTGAATCTCTGGATATTTGTCTGAATGAATTCATATTGATATGAAACAAAACAAACACTTTGCTGATGCATTTCAGGCAGGGCTTTCATGAGGTGTCAGTATTAGAAAAAAAAAAAGTTTGTGATCTAGTTCTAATGAGGTTGCTTGGTTTCTTTAATGTTTTTTTTTTTTTTGGAGAAATTTAATTAGAACAATGAACAAACCAAAATATTAGTCCATATCGATGCCTCTGATATTAAATTTAGATATGCCATCGCAATTCTAATCTCGTATTATTTGAATTCTGGTGTCTGGTGAACATGACGACTACCAGACGTTTTATCGTTTCTCATGCCTCGCCTAGGTGATTGGACAAGCAATTTCGTCTATCTTTGATGAAATAGCAATCGATAATGTTCTCCCCCAGCGAATTCGCCTTTTCAAATATCACAAGTCTGGCCCATTGCATTATGTGATCAATCTAGTTTATAAGTTCATGTCGCTTTTTTTTACTGAGTTTTTGTTTACTGTCATCAGTGACGTCCACGCAATATGCAATGAATTTGTATCCTACCCTACCCCTCGAGTATTGACATTATCATCAATGTTTCACCACATAAGTGTCTCAATGTAATGAGATACCAAAGTATACACTTGTTGGATCTATACAAATGTTAACCTAATTGATACTTTCCATTGTGGCCCTAATTCCAAAGTTTGTCTTGTATACTTAGAACAAAAGGGGAATGAACCCGCCGTCGATTCTCAAAACAGATCTACCTTCGCAACTCTTTATCAAAACAACACTGAGTGGACGTCTACACGCCAGTATAATGAACCCTATTTTTAATCGCTGAGCAGACAATCATCAACTTATAATATACAAGCAGAATCTGCTTGCAAGCACCTGGCGGAATGTCGTAACCGAGCTTTGAATCCTCACGCCGAACATCGATAGAGTGAAATACTCACAAAATGAAAAATACCAAGTAGCACTCGCCTATAGTCGAAAGAAAATGTGATATACATGTACAGGTGAATGGCACTGATCACCATCTAGAGCTTTCTCACGGCTATGAAGTAGTGGTGGTGTGTGTGTGCGTGTGTGGTGTGTGTGTGTGTGGTTTGTGTGTTGTGTGTGTGTGTGGTGTGTGTATGTGTTTACGGTTGTTTAAGTAGGGACGTCAAGTAACAACACTGCGATATTGCGTTACCGTACTTCGTCTGTCCGTCGTCTTTATTCTGGACAGCTTCCCTCCCATGAATAGGTTGCATGTTCTGATTCTCGGTCGTGTGTGCCTGATTGTTTTTCAATTACTTTCTATTTCATTTTGTAATACAAACGGGCCTTAATCAAATGTGCCCAAATACGCTCCGATTGTTCTGTCTCGGTTAAATTCAGTGCGGAACGACATCGTGTGATCGCAGTACTAGATGACCAACAACTTGCTCATTTCGTGGGTATATATGCTAGCCTGTTTCAAGATGCTCACTTTTACCTCGCAGTCTTTAAAACACTCAATCAGTAAATGTTCTCATTTGACAGATGATCTAAACTGATTTTCGATATTATCTGTCTATGAGGCAAAGTGCAGTGTGTTATGCACTATACACTCCGACGCACCTTCTTCAAGGCTCCTATCTGAGTCATGACCGTTTTTTTGTGAACGAACAAAAAAACAAAGGCCAGCCAAGCCAACAGGTGTGGATCTATTTAAGTCAGTTTCTTGTTCCCAGGTGAAAGTTAACATTTGATGGGATTCTTAATCAATACCCTCCTGATTATTAATCAAGTCTGTCTTACGCGCCTTAGCCGTTTCCCCGTTATGTACGGTCATTGCGTGATTACTTGTTATGACCTCAGACCTCTGATATATTCAACTAAAATTTATTCCATTCTCTAATTAAAGAAAGTATGCTCTATCAAAAACGATAATAGTTCAGGTTAGTAGGGAAGGGTCTGGAAGGAACTGAGTCCTATGTACGACCGAAACCCAAATCAGTCCAATAAGAGGAAAAACACAAATCAAAGAATTTTCCCACAATTCCGGACAAAAAAAACAAGTAAAGATTGCTCTTGAAAGCATTATCACTCTTGAAACAAAACAACATTTGCAGGGGGTATTCCACTCGATATTCCTCTTTGCGAGAGCGAGAAGAGAGGTACTTCTGAATGTCTAACCTGCGCTTTTACCACGAGGACAATGGCCCCTATTAGTGGTAACATTGAGAAAATTAAAAGAAGTGTCGAAGAAGAGGTCATCGAAGCCGATGGACACATTTTGAAACCTGAATAAATTCGGGAAAATTCACCGTAGCTCAATGATCTCACTGCGACCAAGATGCTCTAATCTTCTCGTCGCAAATCTCACGGGACAGTGAAATTAATCTCGTAGCCCCATTGGGAACGTTCCCCCCCCCAATTTGCAGCTATTCTTCGTTGAAAACAAGGATTCCATACATGCATGGTAGTAAGGGGGGGGGGGGTTGACGGTCACATCTGTGTTGCGCTTGCCGGCGAACAGTACTTTTATGGGAGGCTACCTGAGATCTGGAATCCGAGTACAGCGGATTGGGCCTGATCTTGGGCAAACTAACAAGTTTAATAATTCGTGGCTTGGTGTGGCGTGGGGTTGCCGGTTGGAGTGAGTTGTCGGTGGAGCTTGTCACGAACGTCTTGAATCTTGAATTGAACTGGCTTAACCAAGTCGGACATGGGTTCTTTGTATAAGTCTAAACATAGTGAGTTTCGCACGCAAGGAGTGTCAGCGGATGTTGATTTCACGGTGCGGGGTGGTCCCTCGTGGATATTGTTAATCAGGCAAAAATACACCTATATTAAATTATATAGAACATATATTAATATCCGACTGAACAATTTGATCATTGGTAATTTGCTCGGGACTTGTGAGCTGAGTTGGACAGGGGGTGGGTGCAAAACAGAGCTTCAGAGTGGTATGGAATCTAGCCAATATCAATGATTTGTATATACATTTGAGGTCCGATGACCACTTTGTTTACAACGAGTTGACCACTTTGTGCGAACTGAGGCTTTGAGGCTTGGTTAAAACGACTGTGGTAATTTCAAGGAGCTATGCTCAATTATTGGTTTTGCCATATATTTGACAGTCCGTCAGTGAATTTGTTAAACGGGCGGGTAGATAACCCCCTATTTTGAACAATGTTTCACTTTGGTTTAGCCGTTTTGACAGGGACTGGTATGAAGGCGAGTGATACGGTGCGACGCTTTTTAGGACGCCCGACCGAATACGGCCGGACGACGTGGTTATGCGACAACGATATATCGTCACAATGATATCGTGCGACATCAAGTTTAATTTAGTGTCGAAAAGATCGCGAAGACGACATCCCGCCAGGCCCCATTATGCGTTGCCGTGATTCCATCCCCTCTCTGGTGGAGTTAGGGATTGTTAGGAGCAGTATGTGGACATGGTGAGCCTTTGTCGGCCTGAGAATTTGAAACCAGACTATAGTTTCTGCCTTCGTTAGTATTTGGGGCGTCATCAGTGTACGCCGTTATTGCGGCGGTTGGTCTCGTTATGTACATATGTGAGTGTGTTGGAAGTGATGCGATTCAACTCATCGAGAAAGAGTATCGTCTTTTGCTTTCTGTGTGTTTCGTTGTGCATGCCGTGTTGAAAAATCTGGATTAATAGTGTAAAAATCTCTAAGATTTTTTGCCCTTTTGTAAGGCCAATTATGGGGCTTTGGGGGGAAACAGTTGCGAAAGTCTGGGGACCGTTATACAGCTCCGGCAATGCGTAGTTAAAGGCCTTTTTAGGTCCCTGGTTTGATATGGGGGGGGGGGGGGTGTGATATTAGTTTGAACACCAGTGGTTGTTCTGATTTGCGTGCGTGTGTTCGGGTTTGTCGCCATATTGGTCGCGGTCTCATGATTGATAGCATTGGACACGGACACCCACCTCTCCTTTAGTTGGAAGTTAACGGAGCAGAAGTTCGATGAAAAATAAAAAATTGTTTTTGTTTCGCGATGAAGTCTGCCTCATTGTGCATAGGCCGGGCATACCTTAGAACTTCCCCTTTGATAAAGCTATTGAAAGTGGATTGGGGATGAGCTGAAGTGCGTCTAAATATTGGTCGGTTTCCGTGTGCTTGGTTATAGATTTTTGTAGGTGAGGTTCTACCAACTGCTTCAAACTATCCAAAACGCCTTGTTTTTGTCAAGAAGAAAAACTGAATTAGGTTGATTAGTTGCCGAAAATCCTAAAAAAATTACCTTTCCTAGCACTTCCGCAGGGAATTCATCACATTGATTTCTTGACCACTTAAACAAAAGGACCACGTTGGCGTTTGACAGGCGATAACATCAATTCGCATTACAGAGCACTAAAACCATTGCTAATCGGAAGAACCATTTGGAAATGTGGTCTAAATTCCTTTGAACATTGCAACATCATCAAGTCGATTACCGATAACAACTCCACAATATTTCAACTCAGATTGAACAGAATATTTCGAGGATAGTTATAATCGTTATTATTAAGTAGCCAAAAACGTGAGGGCCAAGAGGCCGACCCTTTTTTTGGTAAACCCACTGGTGACCAACTCTCCAATTTGAGGAGACGCCTGTGAGGCACCTGTCGTTCGTTTGTTCGATCGACCTCACGACCTCAATGCGGGCAAATAGAACAGACAGAAGGCAGACGCTACAACTCAATATTTCAAGCCTTTCAAATCCTGTAAATTGCAATGATGTCATATCATATTGTAATTGTTCGCCGCGGAGCGAGTTACTACCTGGACAATATCGTATTGCGTTTATTACTCAAGTCAACTACCTGTACGCCAACCAATCGGCATTTTAAAAGGCGATTGAAGATTATGTTGGTGATGTGATGAAGAAACGTTTCGTCTAACCAAAAGGCTGGGAACGGATGTCGCTAGGAACTACGCTGGCCCTTCTCCATTTGTATTGGGATATTAGGGGGGGTAATTAGCGGGAAATACGTAGGTAATTAACATGACACATGGTATAATGTTCCACTCATCGATTCTCGGCTAAAAAAAAAACTCAAATTTACGAGAAGTAGTCCGGAGCTCACAAACGAAATGTTAGGGATTCTTCTGAGTCACTGAAATTCGGGAACAGCCAGATCACAGAGAAAATCCAGGCTTGCGGATTAAGAAAACCGTGCAGATTCCATTACTTTGGGCCACGCATAATGGACCAGAATACAACGGGACATAAGGAAGGCTAAAAGCATAATATATTAGAAATAAACCGCTGCAATGAGAGAACTAAAAGGGGTGCGGTATCAGCCATAATTGTCCATGAACCGGACGTGTAATCATAGTTTTTGATAACACTCAATATAATGAGGTTTCTGATATTGTCAACGACAACCCGAACCCAATAACCCGAACCTTCACCTGGTTAACCATCCAAGCAACCCTTAAAGCCTTTACTAGGTTTTTGAACCCTTCCAGTGGTTTGTAACTGATCCCAGAACAAAATGCATCTATCCTTTTATAACGACCCCCGCCACAAACTGTCCTGTTTCATTAGCTCGCCGTGCCTAATCGACAGTCGATTTTATCAATCAAGTCAATTAACTTCAGTATTCAGACTGGTTGTTTATTATTTGGTTGTAACATTATATTCTTCCATTATGTTACGCGAAGGGAATGCCATACTAGAAATATATAGCTACGATACAAAAAAAAGTTGGCACCGAAACTAATATTTTACACAGTAAACATTTGGTTGGAAGTGTAACCCTTGGATAGGGTCATCCCGCGAGAATGCCTCAATTACGGAAAGTAAAATTTAGCATCATGATTAGAATAACAATTTACGAATGAACGATTTGCATTTTGAAAAAAAAAAAACTCTTTGAAGTATCAACTATAACACATGCCTGAAATAAACGATTTAATCACTAGACGAGTAAGATTGGGCCGCGATTAAACAGATTGCCGTATGGTAATGGTACCCATCCTTGAAAAGGCATAATTGAAGAACATGAATGAGAACATATAATAACTTACCCCCGCGAAAATAGACCGAACCCCCTTTTCAATCACCATTCGCTCTTTCTTCCCCCTGGTGTCTAGCCAATTTTTATCCTTGTTTTTTTCCTTTTCTTTCTCTTCTATTTTCCTTGTGTGTCAAGTTGTACTCCTCCTCCATCTGGGGTCTCACCAAAAACAACACAAAAAGACAATCCCCCGTAGTTGTATGATCTCATTATTGGCAATCCTTGAAAATGCATACCCATTCAGTCATTTTTCGATCACAAGTATTTTTGTGCGGATGTAAAAAATATCAAAATACGGCTGAAAACAACGCCCCCTGCAAGAAAAAAATTATATTCCGGCATAATTGTTGGGAAATCTCTATGTTGAATTACTTTTAAAACCCTGTTTCAAACAAATTTTGAACTATTCAGACCTGTCAATCTAGATTTCATATTTTGTTATTTTTCGCTCAAAAAACTTGGTTTTCCTCCATTGTCCCCATGCTAACTTTTTCCTAATTGCATGGGGAATGGTGTAATTTTCCGTCTGTTCACTTCGTTAGAAATATTTGAAATCATTCAATCATTCCATTTTTTCAACTCCTTGGAAAATGTAAAATCTAGTAAAAATTAAGAATGCCTCAAATAGTTCCGAAAATTTCCCCTAGTAGTTGAAAAAATAATGTTTTTGTGGTTATTCATACATTACCAAACATATAAAGAAAACATTGGCGGAAACGCAAACGCACTCACAGACCTCAACACCGAGTGCACCTAGACATGATAGACACACACGTTAACGGCCACTGTTGAGTGCACCTTATTAGCGGGGTAGACACCCACTCCCATGGGCACCCCACATATGGATCCTGTTTCGATGTGATACTAACTAAAACCCTACATTTGCTACCACCCTGAAAATGTTTGCTATGGTACTCAGAAACAAGTGAATATAGGTGAATTGACGAACTGATACCACATCTCATCGGCTATTCGGGTCCGATGAGATCATAAATCCGCACAAATTCACATATCACCCAATAACTCAATCCTTGTCCTATTACCTCTGTATACCACCATGCAGTACAATGAATGCATGTGCTAAACCAAACTGTTCCATCCATCAATTTTTCTTTCCTCTCATGATATCGAATATTCGAAAAAAAACACTTCTCCATCTGGCAACTGTTAGCATACAGATAGTCGGACAAAAGAAGCAATCAAAAGTAGAGTCTAAGACCAAGAACCCGATAAGCCCCGCAATTCAGGCAATCAAGATATCGATCGAGTAGTGTGATTTAATTCCGTACTAGATATTAATATTTTACACAGCGAGCATTCATCAGCCTCCGCATATCTCTTGCCAGATCCTCATTCGACTATGTAAGCAAGCAGCCGTGGAAACGTTTTCTCTCTGAATTACGACGACCCCATTACTTGTTCATTTTTGTTGGTGTCGGAGAGACGAACAGCGTACTTGCGATTCAAGTGAACTAATTAATCCCAGGCCCGCAACGCATAAAAAGCTATATCGCACGGGGATACCATATTCCCAATGCAATTTCAATACCAAACCAGAAATGGAGTTTCCAACGTAAACCACATCTGAAGCTATGGAGGAACTTGCTTTATTTCAGAAAGTCGATTCCGCCGTACTGATTGGCCGGCATGGTGCCAATAGTCGTGAGACCATATCGCCCAGGCTGATGGGAGAGAGCCATATAATGGCGCCTATCGTCACGCCCTACTTCTAGCGGCTTAAGGGATAAGCTTTCCAAGGGATAAAAACTAACCCTCAGGAGGAGCATGTTGGGTAAACATTTCTGTAGCCCATTTATTGCAAGGGACGTTAAGTAGACTCAGGATTTAAAGTGTTTTCATCGGTGAAAAAATGTGGTGAGTTGATAGAGATATATATGTAAGAGTAGTATTACTATAGATCTATGATATATATATATATATATATATCTATATATAGATATATATATATTATATTATATATATAATCTATACCTTCTCTTTGCCATAACATCTTCTCCAATATTCCATCTTAGTCTGTAGAGTGGGATGTATCGCCGCCTGATCGCATGAAATTTACATGACGCAGTCCCCGTGAATAAATTCCCTGAAAGAGAAGGTTCATCACTAAAAATCAATACATATGATCTTAACAGTATTGGTTGGACCTATGTCAGTATTGGTAAACCCCATTGGAATATTGCTCCGTAATCCTTTTACCGTCTGACACAGATAATGTTTTCGTAATCTGCTTAGAGACCACTTCGTTATGATGCGTATCGTTTGTTTCGTCGTAATTCAAGCTCCATCATCAGACGAATCACTGGAATGAGCTGAAAATTAACTCGATAAGGCTGGGGTGATTTTTAGATTAGACAGCTTGTTTAAAAAGTTAAACGTTTGTTGTTCTATATGTTGCTTCCTCAGGGAAGCATGCGCCACTGATACGATCCTTACGGGGCGTTTAACTGCATTAGAAAACATCGACAGAATCAATCTCCAACATGTGTTTATGTTAGTGATATTGCTTGCAGGCTCGGTAATCCTACTTTCATGGTAAACATACTGAATCTCAAGTGTCCAAGGTTTTCGCCTACGGGGGTATAAGACGTTGGTTGTCCTGGATTCGATTTCACAAACACGACTTGCACGTGCACGGCCAGTCAATTCGTTCAAGAATGTTATTTTCTGCAATTATTGTGAGTCACTGATTATGGGACATCCCCGTGCCTTAGCCATTTGTAATGACGAAATCGTATCCGCGGGTTTATTGGTTCGATTAGTTTCGATTGAGGCGATGAATGCAGTTGAGCTTCTCATCACGCACCTCCTCTCTGTACGAACCAATGTCTTACATTGATGACTAGTCTGTTATGGCTTCTCCATTTTGAAAATTAAACGTATTTACTCAGAAAAGCAAACGGGCATTGAACTGCGATGGAAGGAAGCGAACATGAAAATAGATTTGGATGTCGACAATAGCACGCGCAGATTGAGAAAAAGTAAGTAAAAGAAATAGAGAGTTGGAAAGAAATATTATTTTGAGACGTATTATCACTCATTACTAACTTTAATGGCGGTGTGATAAAAACTGTTGCAATATTCCAAGTGACTGTCTACCTTCTCAATCATTCGCAATCTTATAGTTGTTCTCGAGGACATTGTCACGTCATTCTGACTGTTGCATAAATGGCAATAGTTTTCAACTTCCAATTAGAGAAGAAGTATGAACGCTTAGAGAGATAGTATTAATAAACTCTTAACTCCCCCTGCTTTAATTTCAGTCAACGTGGCAGTGATGAATGGTCCTAACATATAAGAAAAGCAATTCTCATCAAAGATAAATGTATGTTGTTCTGCTAATAACTAGGGGTGGAATACTCAAGGATATACACTTGGCTATACTTTGACATCTCGTCGACAAACATACCACATTGTATTATACCCATTCATTGTGTGGTCCCATTCCAGTGCATCGTATCCTGCTGATAGAGTGTCCTCTACAAATGGCCATACAATAAGTGTTTTCACTGTTTTTTTGCCCAAGCAAGCTATTGGCGAGATAATAACCCTAAATCACCTAATCGTCATTCTGTTGTTTTACATTGCGTTTAAAATTATACAATAAAAATATTATACTCCATTTCCTGGATTGCATTATATCATCAAGCTAGAGAGGGCACGTTTTTGCCCGCGTCTAGAAAAGACGAACGTTTTTAAATTCTATGTTACTAAATTTACCCTAAACTGACTGTCTACAAGCACATCTCCTTTACGTTCTTCAGAAAAGTTCCCTCTCTCTCACTCGCCTGCTCCGCCGACAAGAATCCAATTACCTAAATTGCCTCACCCACTTTGTTAGACCGCAATGAACTCCACTAACTAACTCTACGTGCTGCTATAATTCCATAAAACTCCCTCTGCCGGATAGCGTTAATCCGAAAAAATATAGAAATAAAATGAAAACGAAAAAAGCTGACAACTAAGATGGGCTCGATCCCCTGACCTGCCTCGGGATATTTAATCCTGTAGAAGTCATACCAAAGCCGCGCTATCAGTCTTGGGGTTTACATTACACATGTGACCCTGGTTCTAGTTTCGCTTGACGAGTGTTCATTTCTTTTAGTAATTGCTTTGCAGCTCCCATCGTAACCCAAATGTCTGTTGAAACGGAAAAGCCGATTAATTCAATCATACTGAGTGCATGTAACTAGCAACAGCCGGGTCATCGGTGACGCCGCTTTCGACAACAGTACGAAGCTATGGATCACGACTTACTCTCCGGGCATTCGGGTTTCTAGTTCTGGAAAATCAATTGAGGTGTTGATCATTACATTGAATCTTCAAGCTTTAAAGAGGCATTATCGTATCAAAAACAACCTGGCGAAAAAGGACAGTGTCGCGTTGTGTAGGAGTCACGACCAAACACATTGCTCTCAAAAGTCAGGCGAAAAATAAGATGTTAGCTTCTGTTTATAAGTTTTTGGGCAATCAGAAATAATAAGGGCATTTGTTGTGTATATCATTGTTTTTTTGTTGAATATTGAGTTGTTGTGGGCCATAATTACTGAAAGTTGTTAGATCCTACTGTTGATGAATACATATTCTCCGGAATCCGAACTCAGGGTATTCCCGACAGAGAGATTTTCGAAAATGTTAAAATCGATACTACCTGACTATACCTGTTGAAGGTTTGTTGTCACGAAAAGAAACTTCACCGACCTCATATTCTACTGAAGTGGCTGCTTTTGGCTGTATAATCCAACCACACAATTAAAGTAATTCTTGGTGATTCATGTTTTTTTCCTTCTATTATTTTATTTTTGTTTTTATTGTCTATCTGTTCGAATGCTCGCGTACGTACAAAAGAGCGAACCATTTCTCACCCTAATTCAAAAGAAGCGATTTATTTTTCTATATAGTAGTCACAGTGTGGGCGCATGTAAAGCCACCTAGATCGAATACATGTAATCTCCTCTGTTTCTTTTCTTGAAATAGCCAGGCTGATATTACCTTATATCAATTGTGAAACGATATTCCAGAGCAAGGTCCTTACCTATTTTTTCATGATCACCAGTTTCCGCGTAAGCATCCAGATGAAATTGAAAATAAACCCGGGATTCGTATATTCAGTTGGCCGTATTAGGAGAAAATATATTGTGTATACTCATTGCTATACTGATGATCACACTTGGCCTAATTGATGTAATGGTTGATACCGGTATATCAGTTAGACCATTACACAGTTAGACTCAAAAGCAAGTACAGACGAGTTTCCAGGTAGGTCTGTGTATGTATCTATGTATTGGTGTTTGTGAGTGTTGTGGTTACCCGTCACTCAGTTGCCAATGAGGTTAACAACGGACATTACACTAATAATGATTTGAACAAGTAAAAAAATGTGACAAAGGCAATGTCTCGAACACCCTCTTAAAAAAAAGCAGTAAGGCGGAGATTCATAAACCTCTAAATGTCGGTTAAAGTATAACAACTATAAACAATCGAGTTTGATGCAAGGTTTAGCAGGAACTCTTTAGCAGGAAGAGTTTAACCCAACTTTAGTGAGTACGTACTCGCCCACTGAATATTTCCCCTTGCTTCTCAATAGTTCATTCTAACCTCGCGGGAAATACACGAGGTCTAGTAGATCCGGGACTGGGCCAGGAACGGACGAATTTGATTGGAATGAATCCACGCTCTCGAGAGACGCGTTACTACGATTACATTACCTCGGGTCAGGTTGAGTTCTCGATGTCAATTTGGTGACCGACTGAAGCGTCTAAATATTAGTGCATGAGATGTTATGTAATCTCAGTCACACACTAGTCAGTAACTGCGAACTGCGAAAATGATTATAAACATAGTTTTCTCCATGCGGTTTCACATATTAACTAGTCAGTGATACTGCACAGCTGAAGACCCGCCGACAACGCTAGGTGATAACATGTTTTCGTTTCTGTTGTATGCGTTCATTAATGATAGCAATGTATATAGGCCCGGTGGGCTTGTGTGTGAGTTATCCACTCTCTTAACTTATAATAAGTGCGGATGTTATATGGGAATGGGGGGGATTCCACTGTTGGGTATGCGGGTCCGATACGCATATCAGTGAAGATCGCGAATTCCACGGAACCTGAGAGGGGCCAGTGGCCTAATGTCCTATTTATTTTGGAAAGATAAATATCGGTTCCACAGAAGCGAACAAAAATCGAAATGAAAGCAAATAAACACTGAATAGACACTCAGATTAGTCCCTGTTTTTCTAATCATTCAGTTATCCTCTATCAGGATGTATGGAGGAGGAGAAGGGAGAGCACGAGCCCCATTCTATTTGTATGTGTTTTCACTATGGCGCGGTGATTTTTTTTTATAGAGTTTTGTCTTTTGTATATTTTCGCACATTTACATGATTCAGTGCGACTATAGGAATACAGGTCGGGGTGTAGTGTGTATGTGTGTGTGTGTGTGTGTGTGCCAGACCTTGGGCATGGGTCACATCTGAGCGGTAGGAAATTGATTTCAGCCTCATCATGCTGAATTAAAATTGAGGGCGGGCTTCATTTTGGCCTTCATTTTGTTCTGCAGGAGTGGCCACAGTGACTGTATAAGATAAACAACCCTCCCTCCAGTCTAACCTTGACAACATTCTGCAATATAAGTTAGAGTGGTGAATTCAAGGCCCGATTGGGCGAGATATAGCATTTTGAAATTTGGTTGTAGGGCGCCCTCACTGGGCGACATATGTTGCCTACACATGATGCGGGCTAAATTCAATAGACCCACCTACGTCGGACTGCTATGCCGCGAGCAAACTTGAGCCGGTCACACTATATCGATTCCTTATCGTTATCGCTGCACGATCCGTTTTGATTTCAGGCTGGATCTGTGTGTACTAATAAGTCATAAATACTAGTATACCTTTAACCATACCTCCCCAAATTGTTTTTTAAACAAACTCCATTCCTAAATGACTGCAGATCGAGAACGGATTGGATGGGAAATATATCCAGTTGGAGAACCTGTTTATTCCCCTAATTCCAACATAGCTGAACTTTTCTGCTTACATATATTGTTTTAACAATTTAGTAATAGTGAATTTATAACTAATTGCACTGCGTGAGGGTTGAAGGATCCATCCTCATTCATATTGAACCATAAATTCCAACGGGTGAAGAACAACCATACATTTGGGGATTTTAAATCTTAACCCAGTGAAATATGGGGGCTTTTAAATATAATCATTACTTGATGTGGTACTTAATCATTTTATATGGGCTAATTGATACTTGATAACGGCAACCATGACAAGGTTGAAAACAAATATCATCAATATTGTGAGATACTGGACGGACCGGAATAGATGACTGGATATATGTGTAGAGGAGTATGTTTTGTCATTCATCCAGATAAGTTGAAACTGAGAACTATACATCGCCTGTCTTGGTTAACGTTACATCATTATGTCTCTCGGCGCAAATACCTTACATATATGGTACCATGATCTTGAAAAGTGAAAGAGATCAAAATGAATTGCTTCGTGCACTGAAATTATGTTTGTTTGTTTTTAACATGAGGGGATGTAAATATCTAGAACGAAATATGATAACGTCGTCACCAAAGGCATTGAATATTGCAGACCTGAAATTTTAAGTCTGAAAATGTCGTTTCTAACAATTTGGGATCGTTTCTCTCAATATTTTGGGTACGCTCAGCAGTAACCATAGATCGCGGCGCCGAGTTAATATTCATTAGGCGAAACCATCCCTCGAAATATTCAATCGCATACAGCTGACCTGTACACAGGAGATTATTTAGCTATAGCACTTTAGGAACGAAAGTGTCCAGGGCTATCCTGGTTTTGAGGTTGTGTCGGCCCTGGCCGTCACCATTAATTCCGTCGTTGTGTCTCTGCTTGCCGCCGTTCTACGCGCTGCCACTAACAGAAATATTAACGCTTCGTCCGATTGTTCTGAAACTTGATACCATATCCTACCTGTAGAATCTCGATGGGGTCAAGAATGGCATTAACTTCAATGTAGCTGACCTCTATTTTGCAGGTTTCAAAGGGATTGAATCCTTCGGAAAGGGCGCTGGCGCAACCCTCATAGGGATTGAATCCTTCGAGGGGCGCGCTGGCGCAACCCTCATAGGGATGAGTGTTCGAGGGGCGTGCTGGCGCAACCCTCAGTAGTAGTGAATCGTCAAAGACTCTGAAGAGTCCTGTCTCAAAGCGATGCGAGATGACCGACGAGGTGGACCTGGTTGGTGAGCGCGTATCTGCAGACGATTCGGGAAAAAGAGCTGGTGTTTTGTTCTCCAAGGTGAGGCACAGTTGAAGTTATGTGTTTCTACCAGGTCATCCGAGGGCGCCCCCGTCTTCTCACTGTGTCCGGAACGGAACCTGACAGAAGGTCCCACAAGAGGCCCTGTTGACGGGCAGTATGGCTGAAACCGTCCATCTTCTCTGTACATAGTTCCATGAGTGAATAGCCATCTTCCGTCTATCATTCGCATAAGTGACTCGTTGGTAACATGGTCACTTCAATTGACACAAAGCAAGAATCCCCAGGCTTGGTACGACCAAAAACATCCAGTTAGATTGCAGCCAATTCTTATTGACAATGTGGTTGGAGGCCATAGTCAACCTGGACATCATACGGGCTCCGATGACCAGAAGCTTAGCAGCATCGGAAAGGTGTGGATACGGACGACGGGACAGGGTACTTGCCACTCACGGGGAGTGTTAGCTTGTGATTTCTGGGCGTGGTCAATCAGTGTTGTGGGTGGTGATGGATCCGAGGTACATGAATGAGTTAACGTTGGGGATTATGGAGGCCCCGTGGACAGTGTCGGCACAGTTTGCGTCTGTCTGGATGACAAGGTGAGCTGTTTTACCAGGGTGAATCACAAGCTGATGGCTGAAGACGTTCGCTAAGATGTTAAGAGCCGCTTCTGCTTCAGTAGCGGATAATGCAAATAATGCAAACCCTCATAGCAATTGAATCTTTCGAGGGGGCGCGCTGGTGCAACCCTCATGGAGATGAGTCCTTCAAGGGGCGCGCTGGCGCAACCCTCATAGGGATTGAATCCTTCGAGGCATGCTGGCGAAACCCTCATAGAGATTGAATCCTTCGAGGGGCGCGCTGGCGCATCCCTCATGGTGATTGAATCCTTCGAGGGGCGCGCTGGCACAACCCTCATAGAGATGAATCCTTCGAGGGGCGCGCTGGCGCAACCCTCATAGAGATTGAATTCTTCGAGGGGCGCGCTGGCGCAACCCTCATAGGGATGAGTCGTTCGAGGGGGCGCGCTGGTGCAACCCTCATGGAGATGAGTCCTTCAAGGGGCGCGCTGGCGCAACCCTCATAGGGATTGAATCCTTCGAGGCATGCTGGCGAAACCCTCATAGAGATTGAATCCTTCGAGGGGCGCGCTGGCGCATCCCTCATGGTGATTGAATCCTTCGAGGGGCGCGCTGGCGCAACCCTCATAGGGATTGAATCCTTCGAGGGGCGCGCTGGTGCAACCCTCATAGCAATTGAATCCTTCGAGGGGCGCGCTGGCGCAACCCTCATAGAGATTGAATTCTTCGAGGGGCGCGCTCTCGCAATCCTCATAGCAATTGAATCCTTCGAGGGGCGCGCTGGCGCAACCCTCATAGAGATTGAATTCTTCGAGGGGCGCGCTCTCGCAATCCTCATAGCAATTGAATCCTTCGAGGGGCGCGCTGGCGCAACTCTCATAGAGATGAGTCCTTCGAGTGGCGCGCTAGCGCAGCCCTCATAGGGATTGAATCCTTCGAGGGGCGCGCTGGCGCAACCCTCATAGGGATGAGTCTTTTGAGGGACGCGCTGGCGCAACCCTCACAGTGCGACCGTCGAAGATTGTATGCCTATGTAGCACAACACTGACTTTGTGTAAAAAAATTACTATTGGATCATTATAATTTGTTTTATTCCCAAATTGCCTGATATATCTCCCTGGTGTACAGGGCCGTAGCGAGCGGGGGGGGGGGGGGGTGTGGGGGGTTGTCAACCCCTCCCCAAAATTTTCGTTGTCGTCGCAAATTGGTCGGGCTGTCGGCAAAAAAAAAGGAGGAAGAAGAAAAAAAAGGGGGAAAGAGGAGAGGAGGAAAAGAGAGGAAAAGAGGGAATGAGGATAAGAAGAAAGAGGGAAGGAAAGAAAAGGGAAGTAGGGAGTGAAGGGAAGACAGGGAATGGAAAGAGGAATGGAAAGCAAAAGTAAAAACGGAAGCCAGACTTCATTATCGGCATTGCGACTAATGGCCCATTAAGCGTCGGCAAAAAGAGTATGGCACGCCGCCAAACATATATTGTGACGGCCCGTCGCCGTCGGTATAATTGGACGAGTGACCGAGTCTGTCAATATTCGGCAAAAGGGGGGAATAAAGGCGTAGAGTTGATTTTATTTTCCAGAGAACTGACAGTTCTTTGATAGTTTTTTGTTTCTGGTCCTATATTCCAGACATACATAAAAAAAAAAAAAAAAATCAAGTCATATTGCTGAAAACAATTGAGAAGAATTCTTCAGCGAACATTGGAACAGTCGGTTGTAGAGCGGGGAATCATTTTTAGGGAGTGGCAGAGCTAGATTACAAGCCGAGAGATAAAGGGCCCCCCCCCCCATTTTTTCAGATCAAAATTCAGGCAGGAAACTACCCAACCTCGGGCACAGAATAAGTAAAATCTGATTAGAGATATCCTAATGCACAAGTGGAAAGAAGAATTACTAAATGGCCGAAACTTGCAGATCAGTTGCACCATTGAAGTGTCAAATTTTTGCGCGCTTCGCGCGCAGTGTGTATTGGGTTGTCTGCGTAATATACCCACGTGCTGCAGTAAAAATCGGCATTGTTAGGAATCGGGCAAAAAATGTTGGCGTTCCAAATTGAAAATGTCCCGCGTACGTGGTGAGCGGGGTCGAGTAATTACTGAACGCCCAATTTACTGAAATTATTGCACCAGATGCATCTGTGGAATTCCATATTCCAATTTCCAAGGGGAGGGGACACCCCTCCCCTTTAGAAGGATTATTATTTAGACCCTCCCCATATCAGTCATAATTGCCAGATCCGTCGGCAAAACATAATCTCTACACCCCCCCCCCATCATCAACCATTCGCTACGCCCCTGCTGGTGTATATAGTTCAGCCCGCGTTTTAATTTTTACCTAAAATTGCCAGCATGACAACCTTGATATTTATCTATCTGTAGCACTGTACTTTTTGTTGGTACATTATTGACTTGAACCCCCCAGTAGAATCCGAAATTCTCTTTCAGGTTCTGTCTCTGATTAAATCTGACGTTTCCAATTTTAGTTATTCAAATACTCTCTACGTTGTGGAGTTCCCTTTTGTCGGTCTCAAATGAGTTATTTCTGCCTGTGAATTATGAGAATCACAAGGAATTGAATTCTGTTATATTGCTGAAAAATACGAATTTGTTATCTTGCAATTTGTTGGTTTTTTTGTTTTGCAATGTGGATAGAGTTAGACCGATTTACATGGAACTTGATGGGTGGGGACAAAAGTTGGTCTCGAATTTGTTTCAAGTCACCAGAGTCACCAGAGTATAGATTTTCTCAAAGACACTTGGAGATTATGGGCTACATTCGGTTCTGAACAGCAGGTAGGTCATTTTCAAGTCACCCGAGTTCAAGAGGACATGATTTAATTTGCTTCCTGTAAATGAGGTCCACAAAGGTAGTCTCTGCGGAGATATACACGTCAACAGTTTACCCGCCTGCATGTTTTCAATATGCTGTTAGCTTAGTTTAGAAGAAAGAGTCAGGAAGGAAGAATCCTCATGAATGACCCTGAAACCACTACAACCCAAGATATTAACATCTCAGAAAAAAAATACTGGAGAATATCTAACCTGCAACTTTTGCCATGAAGGTTGAGACGATGACCCCCATTAGTGGTAACCTTAGAAAATTCAAAGGAGTAGTCGAGAAAGGCCATGAAAACCATGGGCAATTCCGAAAACCTGAATCAAATCACCTGGATATAGCTTCACTTCAATGAAGTCAAAACGAGACGCTTCCTCCCAAACGACAAATCTCGCAGACACTTGAGATTTTGGTTAGTCCTCCTTTGAACGATCGCAATTGCAACTTGTCTTCCGAAAAATAAGGATTCCACATTGTACAGATTATCCAAGTGAGGTCTTAACCACTGCTTAAACATTTTAGTCTTAACAAACAATTCTTTATGAAGAAAGCTAAAATCCCCGTTTGATCAAGCCGAGAATCCAATTACTTTTCCTTGCAGCTTCCACACACTGCTAAGAAAGTTTCAAAGTAGAAACGAAACACTAAGATCTTTCTCTGAATGTATCGTATGAGTATCTTGTATTTCGAAACTAAAGGAAGCGTTGCGCCAGTACGTAACAAATATTTCATTTTTTGCATTTATCGGCGTTGAAAAAAAAAATTACCGCGGTAGACATTCGAAGATTTGAGTCTTAATCCCTTCTAGACAAGTGCAACATCGTTATACGATGTCACCACCCGAAACAACTCCGTGACGTCTGTAACTTTTTTAACACCGGAATGCACTGAATCATCGAGATCCTTTATATGGGCCAAGAAACCCAAGACACCAACGAACCGGCCCCTTGGGGAACTCCACTAGAGACTTTCTGTCTAGTAGAAAATCTCGCTGCACCCTATTTTAAAGCCAAACTTGAATCCACTTCAAAACCTTGCCTGTGATACCCAAACCCTCCAATTTGAGTAACAGACGTTTACTGAGGCCATGTTAGACGCTTTTTGAAAGTCTGGGAAAATAACGAAGAACTGGTAGCATTTTCCATAAATTCCAAACAGATTAGTCGAGCATGGTTTTTTTTTTCTGAGTCATGCCAAGACGGGGGTCTGGGACGGATCAGCTTAATCATTAAAGAAAAAACACTATTGCTCCCTAAAAAATAATGCATCACCCTTGCAAACAACACTGGGGAGACACATTGGCCTGTAATTACAAGAATACGGCCGATTACCTTTCTTGAAAATAGTCGAAACACTTGCCTTCTTCCAATCCTCAGGGAAAACGCCTTCTTCCAAAAATGTTCGGAGAATAAGGGCTTATGGAACAGACAATTGGTCAGCAAACGACTTTAAGTAGAAACGGGTTAAACTACGTCCGGACTAGGAGCTTCACCACATAGTAGATTCTGGAGTTCTCCTTAACCGAATCATTGCGTACAAGCAACTTCACTGATACAATCAGGAGACACACCAACAACGAGATCATCAAAATCATTCAAGTTCTCTTTAGTGAAATAGAGGAAAAATTGTTGAGACCCTAGATATGTCCTGACTATTGCTGATCGTGCCTCCAGTTACTGAATCTAATGATGGACCAATGCTGTCTTCAACTTTCCGCTTACCCCTAACATAAGTGAAAAAGAGAGAAAAAATACGCGAAAAACGCGAGAGAACGAGCGCTGCTTTCTGAGGAATATTGACGGAACAGTACACATCAACAGCTTACAATATCGTGATCACTTGCACTAAGCTTACCGATAGCTCCACATTGTCCTAATCTAAATTCAGATCACTACTCACGACTAAATCCCAATTGCTGGGTTCCCTGGTAGGGAACCCGTGATGAACATGCTTGAATAAGAAACAATCCAGAATAATCTTGAAGAGTCAGAACTATGACTGATACTACTACCGTTAGACTATTATGCGAATACCTGAGGGATTGAAATTATCCCATTATAATTGAATTATTGGAAAAGAGTTGTTACTCTCAGGATATTAGGAGAATGGTAAACAACTCCACTGTCAACGAGACTAGGGAAATACTGAACTGAGGTTATACAGAAAACTATTAACCACACCAATATGAGAAGCTACTGCTGATACCCTCCCTATCCAAACTATTCAACTTAGACTCAAACATGACATACAACGAAACTCCACCGCAGGCTCCATTACCACGGTGAGTATCAGGTCGATCTTCCCTATCGACAACATAACCTGGCATGTAACCCTCGGCTGTAGAGATGTCTTCATTCACCCAAGACTCTGTGATCCTTACTACGTTAGAAATGTACATGTCTAATTCTTCTGAAAATGCACTAAAAGAAGTAAATTCCCATCATTAACGTTGCCTAATTGACGATTTCAACTACCCTCCTAAAACGTTCGTGGAACTGGTGCCGACACAATTTCAATCCGGAATTGTTCTCTTCTCAAATGTGATCTTGCTTTCCCAAATACCTTTTTTCTCCCTTTTTTCACAGTTTGAAGATTCCCTCCTACTGCTCCTCACCATAAACTATAGTGACATATTCTGATCAACTGAATAAACTCGAATAGTTTCTGAGCAACATTTCCTATTCAAAATGCAACTTCGTATGTTGAAACTTGGCATCTAGGTAGAATGGTGGTTAACGTTGAAGACATTATTTCGAAACGGGTAAAATAGCGTTGTTTGGTCATGATAACAACCATAACTCAATAACTGAGCATAGCATAGGCACCCAATTTCTCGCAGGAAGATGAAGAAGACTGTGACTCGAATTTCTAAATTCCAGTACAGTGAGTGTGAAATTAAGGGGTCGAAATATTATTGGTCGATATTTATTGGCATGACAATTAGTTTTGTGAGCATATGACCAAATTTAAACTCTACAGAACCTTGAGATGGCTAGTTACAGTTGTTCTTAGTTTTGACCAATCATAGTGCTTCGTTCAGATACCATGGCAACAACATGAACATTTTTCGTATTTTCTGTAATTATGCAGCATAGGCTACAGCATAACATATAGCAAATCATAATGTGTGCCGTACCTGTCAGTATACGGAATGTCAGGGAAACCCACTGGCAAACACTTCCACCCTCCTCCCCTCCCTAAAATATGAGCATATTGTGGTATGCTGTTATTGGTTCAGTGACTCACGAATGATTAGAAAAAACCCCGTTGTGACTAATGTTTTCCTTGGTTAAACCAATACTTCTGCGATGAAGTGATGGACACGCCTTTATATGGCACTAGTTAAAGTACAATTGTCACGAAAACAATTTTCATAATTTTCTTGGGAATGTCATCAAAAGATGCGAGGTGGCCCTTGAAATGACCAAGAGCTGACTTCACTGACAGTAAAAATGAGATTTGAAGGCTTGGCAGGGGATTTTTCTGCCTAGAGTGTGCAGTTGATTGAACTCTATACAACAACAGCGCTCCTAAACGATATTACCAACATGGCACGCCCGGAACACGCCAGGGCCAGAGAAGGTGCAAGTGTGCCGATGTTTTGCGCACGCGTCTAACGGACTGCGCCAGAATCCGTACAAAACGCACGCACACTCGCCAGCGCGTCTGTTTATCTAAAGCCATATTTTGGGACGACGTTTGTTAGTGCGTGAATGTGAGAAACGCGCGAGCTGCCCTATGGTGCTCTACTAGAATATCAACGGTGCGGTACCAACCCGGGCCACTGTTTTTTTTTTGGGGGGGGGGGGCAAACAACTTTGGTCCATAAAACGCAGTACAAATCATGGATCAAACTGATCCTTTGGTGGAAAATAATTACTGGGGACATACAGAATCAGTCTGTGAATTTTGAAGAAAATCTCATCACCATAATTGTACTTTGAGGTCTTGACAGACGAATAGTTAAACACAGTTAAACGTTTCCCCAACAAGGCGCGTCTTTGATTGGCTGATCGTATTGTACAGAATCGAAGTGTACTTTATATATATAGGGTAGGGAACAAACTAGAGATTACAGAGAAATATAGGAAACATTCACTTCCAACTAATCATTTGACTACTAACCGCTAGATAACAGAAACTAAAAACAATAACAATCTGGCGCCATTGATTTTCGAAATAATTATTCTCGACTTCCTCTAGTCGATTCGCGCTGTCGAAAGAATCTCTGTGGTTGGCTACCCTAATCCTCGATCCTAATCCTCAATCGGATAATACCTATCGGCCATGGGCCTTCGCGTTGTTCTCACGAGAACGAACAGGCCTCATGATGCCGCAGTTTCGAAATATTTATCAAATCATTCCTGTGTAAACCGAATAACGCCTAATAGGCTTAAAGTATTATCCGCTGCTACCAAGCTTGCGGAAACCTCTGAAAGTTTGAAATTGTGTGATAGCACAACGAAAACCAATCAGTCCCTTCCGGATGTTACAGCCGATTTTTTTGTGATAAGCGAAATTATTAATGCAGACTGAGCAACGTTTTCCACATTGCTTTCACGTTACTGCTGAATTCAGAGATGACAAACCTGTTTGCTTGACAGCGGAAGAAATATTCACGAGTATGGTCCCCTCCTCTCCCATGAGTCCTCCGCGATGTGGGCGACAGGAGGTACCATGCATAGATTGCCCAAGCTGGGCACGTGTGGGACGCAATTTTCCAAACATACTACTAAATGGCGGCAAGGCAGAAATGGTATCGCATATCATGGTTGTATTTGAATGATAGTTTACATAAAAGGCGTAGTCTAGCAGTTGAGTCACGTGAGAGAACCAGAAGAGAGGAATTTAAACGCCGCTTTTTTCTCCATATTGGATGTCCACGTGAAAAACAATTGCAAACAGCGATAATATATTTTTTCACGGTTGTCATAGTGTTCCGGTTGAATGAGAAATTACTGACGGCAATGATGTTCAATTGAACGGGGATGGTGCTACAATGGTTCCCGCATAGTAGTATAGTGGGAGACAGCGAGATAACAATTTATAGCAGTGTAATAGTCAATATCAAATGATTTGCGTTACCCTTCGAGCGTCGGAGTTGGCGGGAATGTCGATCAAATAGAACATTCAACATCGGTTGCTGTATCTGGGGTCGGTCGAGGAATGGTTCTTGTTTTTGTTATCAGAAAAATCGAGCGTCCGTGAAATGAATGAGCACCGGAAATAAACGAGGGACAATGTTGATGTGATGGATAGTTTAACGAGTTTTTCTAGGGCCCCGAGTCTGATGAGACAGGGAAGACCTCTCTCAATTTTCATCTCAGTTTTCATTTTTTTTCCATTTTGGTGTTTTCTAGCTTGTATCTAACGGGGTTAAGCTTTCCTCGCACATTTGGAAGTTTCGCCAACATTTGCTACGCTTTTATGGTGTTTTTTTTTTGTTTTTTGTGTTTGTTACATCTGCATGCTCCTTTCCAGAGTTCTATTGTTTCGTGTTACTCTGACCACGTAAAAGTGAAGGATTTTCCATTATTGCATCACTAGCCTGAATCATGATGATGAAATATGGGACATCATACATTCGGAGGAAAACGCATTATCGCGATTCTTTTGATACCTTCTCGAGTTGTATTTATTAGTGGTGGGTGACTCGATCCTTCGTGCATTTGAGACCTTTGAAGACGTCATCGGTCCTGAATGCAACAGAAAAACGCGGCACTCTCGTATTTATCACCCAAGTAAATTATGCCAAGAAAATATAGTAATCTGTCTGTATCGGTTATCATCTGATTTACCTAACATCCCAATGGCTTTGTGATTCACCCGTAACCACTCGTCTGCTCGTGTACTTCCTCTATTAAAATATGTCTTGGTTGGTGCACACTGTTTCGGGTGACATGAGAAAGAATCTGTAATGACCATCGCCAGTGAAGTCGTTAGCAATGCAAGACCTGCCGTGACAGTCCGCCGTTATGCCTTCCGCTTATAGTTTAACATGGTGGCCATGATTATAATCACCTTTTGTTAGACAATACATGTTGCGGCCCTATAGTTGCGGCCTCGTGCACAAACGTCCAGAAAACATATTAACTGTACTAACAATATTCCTAGGTGGGTGTAACTCGATAATGTGAATGTTTGTAAAGCTCTCGGGCTCAGTAGCCCTTGTAGCCGGCAGGCTCAGAAGTCTATTTCCATTCAGTAGGGGTGCCAGTAGAACGGGCCAGTAATTCTCTGGGTATGGCGTCGGTTTCATCAGCTACGCGATCATTCAGAACATTATTATTATTATTATTATTATTATTATCATTATTATTATTATTATTATTATTATTATATTATTATTATTATTATTATTCGTATTTTCAAATGTACACTCTAAGAGCGCCTTGGCCAAATTGATCAGGAATCGAATCAAATAGGCATCTACTAGAGTGTCCTCATTATCCTTATGTCAGATTTAGCTGAAGTTTGCTTTAGTACGATTAGAAGGATGCGGGGTATATGTACCCGTTGTTACTTGACTTAAATACTCTAATATACCTGATACGATGATAATTTGTGGAGGCCGGATAGCTCATCGGTAGAAAGCTCCGTAGAGCTCCAACTGCAAATCCATTGATTGCATTTTCTGAGCCCGTTGGAGCCCAATGCCTTTTTCGGCAGTGCGGTGGACAAGGCATGTCTCCTGGGATGTTCCCGTGTGTGAAAGTGGGGTGACTTGTGAATAGTAGCGAGCGCCGTATGTGGTAGCTTATTGTGAAGTCCCCCAGGAGCACGATGAAGTGACGTACCGAAATGGTGCGTCTGGAGGGAACAAGCAAGATTTACATGCTGATAGTACGGTGATGGACAAGTCACTAATATCAGAGGTAATGTTTGTTAAGCGCTATGAGCATGTCCCCGACGTGGAAAAGCGCTATATATAACGAGATATTCACTATCGTATATTAGTTATATGAATGAAAGTGTAATTTGTATGATTCATATGGAGGTAGCAAGGACCTGACTCGAACGTCTGTCCCTTCAACAACCGAAGGAAAATAAGTAAGGAACACGCATAACCTTTCATAAAAACAAAAGCAGAGTATATATATAACAACGAATGATCATGCAAATATAGAGCATGTAAAGCATGGAAACCCACGGTTGATTCTTCATTAGCCTATTTTGAAGTGATATTCAAAGACTATACAGACACTACTTTGATAGAGACCAGTCACTTCTCTCACAATAGTTACCACGACCTTCGAATGTAACCTCTTCCTAAGTTTGGGTATAATAGATGTAGACTATACATGCTCCTGACCTAAGTGAAAGTCATTTTGAGGTCACCAAAGGTCAGATTTTAACAGGACCCTTTCCAGCTTTCCCTGACTGTCACGATGCGGGCATAATTCCGAAGAATATTTACGCTTTTTTATAGCATAAAGCGAGGAGGGAGCCTGACCCCGTTGGTTATGTTTTGTCATTTTGTCAGGAATCCCGAGTGCGTAGGAAAAGATGTGCACAACCCGAGAAGATTATTTCGGAACGACTTCTATTGCAGACTCTATCAAGCGCTCATTCTTATATCGAAGCTGACAAGTTTCCGTAATCGGGAACGTTACTTTCACCCCTGCAGGGGAAATAAAGAGACCAACAATGCTGTTGCTAGGCAAGGAGGTAGGTGAGGCCCGCGTGTCGGGGCATGAGATGCTGATCCGCCTCGGGGATATCGGACTTCCGCAGGCAATCAATGCTGCTAACCTGTAGTAAAGACAACAAATCCCCAAACCCCCGGCCTTAAAATCACTGTTCTCACACACTGTGTAAACGACTGTTAGGAGGACTGTAAATATAGCATCTCCATTAAACAAATTAGTCGGTGATAATATATATTCACATGTAACAAATCCGCCGCATTAGTGCCGGCGAACTCACAGTGTTACTAAATTTAGTACCGTTAGGTAATTATATACTAAATGTAGTGCCTGTGAATGCGAGCTGCCCCGATGAATTTAATTACACGCCCCATTAGGATATTAATCCTCATGGATTCACATGGATAATATTTGTAGCGGGGAGAGTCCACTGCACGCCATTGCCTCTGGAAGGAAACGGCCAATAATACTCTTTGGAGATAAAAAAATAAAAATTGTCTACCCATTCCTTTTTCTGCAAAACCATTCAATGGATCAGCGTGACTTATTTCCTGCACATGCATTTATTATGGAATCGTTGCTCGCTGATCCATGACAAAGAAAGGATGAACAAAAGTCATTCTCGCTCGCTCTGAATATCGTAATTTTCCTTAACCAAATACACATGCAAATATCATACTGGGGGAGTATTCACAGATTACGTTCCTGACTGACAATGAAAATGTCCAATAGGTTTGGGTTATTATATGACAGAGCGTGACCAACACTTAGGCGTCAGCTTTATTATGGGTCGAACTTTAGAATAATGATAACAGTGTGGTATTCAGATGTACCCTTGGGAATGAGGCGGATATGAATCGAGTACGTATGTGGCGCATTCAGAGTTATGTCTTGTGACCCATTAGTTCGAAGGAAACTAGCATGGAGAAAGAGAGGAAAATGAGATATTAGGATTCATGTCAATTGAACTCCGTACTATAGTATTTTTTTTATTAGAATTCATCCAATGATTTTATGTCTCACGTCCTAATGAGACGTAAGCTACAAACAAACCTATCAGCATCAGTCAGTACCAAATGGAATGAGAACTCGGTCGTCAGGTGTAATGGCCAGCATGCGTTCTCACCAAATGACTCAAATCGACGTTCACTGAGCACCCAGTTCGTTAGGAACTGTTTTAGCGTTAGTGGAGTGATGTTTCTTTGGTATACTCTGTGGTTATAAATGAGTATTTCGGCTCATATATACGTTTCATATATATTTTACAGCCGCTTGTATGAATACTCCAAAGTAAATAGCGCAGCTAAAGTCTATATAGGATAAGAGTATACATGTTCAATCAGGCATTCGTGTTCAGTGTGTTACAGCATTTATTATTGCTATGTGAATGAATAAGTCAATGTGACTGAACGTTACAGTGAGTAAAAAGGTAGATAAGCGAGGAACGATAGTGAGTAAAGATTTACGAACACCAGTTAATTCGTGTCATCAACGAGGCAAGTATTTTCAGTCAACTTCTTCATAGCTTCGTACATTGGTCAGTACAAATGTAGGTCAATAGGCACTGCTGAACAAGAATGGCTCTAATTAGCTAACGCTGGTTCCCAACTCCTCCTTGAGCCTCACAAAGAACCCAATTTATTACAATATGAACAACCGAGAATCAGTGAATGAGATGCTGACATATGTTGCAAAGAAATATAAATGCAAACGAGAATTCAGGTTCTCATTGATATCCGTTAGCTGACATATTATATTCATAGTTTATTTCACAGTGTGCTTCACGAGAATGAACAAAATGCCTACTACTCTCCTTGGTGAACATAAACGTTGTCACGGGTTTGTCGCAATTAATAGGCATTCGTTCGAATCACCCTACGGTTTCCTTCGCACATACATGTGTTAGTTGTTACTCTAGTCACCCTCATAAAGTCATTTTCCTAGTTTGTTCAAAACAATGAGAAGATTATTCAAAAGAATTAGTAAATATTTAAGTTATCTTTGAGACGCATATAGTATCCGGACTGAATTACTCCAGCCCAATAGAACAGGCTCTGATGTTCACAAGACAAAATCAATCCAACCATCTGTCATTCACTTCCGCAAGGCTCTCGACGGCTCTACATAGTCGTCAGATCACGAAATGCTCGAGAGCACGCAACAGCCCTATCCTTGTGCTACACGAGTGTTCCTTCTGTCTCGAGTTACACCCGGTATGAGGGGGGGGTGGGGGGGGGGGGGGGGGGGGGGGGGGGGGGGGGGGGGGGGGGGGGGGGGGGGGGTGGATCGACTACCCTCTTCTCCGAGACGCTCCATCTCATTTACTTGCAAAGGGTATAAAGCGGGTATTCGGATCGCCGGAACTTCAATTACATTCAGCACAAAAACGAAATGATTCGTTCAAGTGATGGTATGGCAAGATATAAATTCCCGTTCCAGAAGCAACAGCTATTGCCATTTATGGGTAACACGGGAAACTGCTCGCTCTTCATATGTTTAAATTAGTGACGTATCCATTGTTCAGACTAGAGGTAGAAAAGATGTGTCGCACTGTGCAACCTGTTGTTCGTCGTTCTCTAACGAAACCGCATACTATTTAATGTAACATGGGGGATATTTACATTCTCGAATGTTTCTTATGAAACGAATTATCCCTTACTGGTATTTCATACTCATTTGTGTATTCAAAATCGACACGAACTGACTCAACAGAATAATTCAGTTGTCATTTGAGCTTATAATCTCATCTCGGCAAGCCGTGATCATATGCGTATAGTTAAACTATTTGGGTATATATATTTTCCAAAAAATGAAATTGGTCACACGTGATGACCAAGTAACATAGAAATCAAACACTCTTTTCCTGAGAAAAAGTAAATAGTAAAGCATGTATGGTATATTGAATTGGACGCCATACAGGGACTTGTCGTGATGCAGTTGATTTGATAACACAAGGCTTCACTCTCTGAGGATAATTAAATCGATAATATGTTACGTTTTAGCATCGACCAAGGCGGTATGTTTGATCATGCGGAAAAATTGATGAAGTGTTGCTGATGTGACAGCCGTGGTGCTAGCATATTGAGGGGAGTTGTACCTTGCAATAGCTTCAATATTACGCCCACAGTTAACATTTATTATGGGGACAAGTTGTTATTCGAGAATAGACAGGCGTTCATAATGTGACGCCGTCATGGAACAACATTTTTCATTTCAGTAGGCTGATAGATAAGAAGCAATTGGGTGATCAGTCAATGCAAGTTCATGATTTATTTGGAAAACTCGTTTTACATTACCTAATTTGAAAGGTAGTGTGTGTGGGGTTAGCAGGACATAACAAAATAATATGCGGGAACCGATCTGTTGATCGCATAGGTTCTTTGCCCGAATACAGTTGAATATACTGACACAAGCATCACTGAGAATGCCTAAAACTATACTTGCGTCTCCCAGAATAACAGTAACAGATGGTCGTTCATTAAAATGGTAATGTTCGTCGATCGTGAAAGTTGACTGTGCTTTGTTACCAAGAATGCAACAGTCACTGATGTATAACTCAATAGTTTGTCTCTGGAATTACTCGATTGTTTCTGTTGGAGCCGCCTGCAAAATTATTTTTGTTACAAGCCGATAATGTAGGGAGAGGTCCGAAGCCTAGTCAGGTTTCCTGAAAAACGAACGTTATCCATATTACCAAAATATTGCTTGACGAAGTTGCCGTGTGTTTTCTATCGGGACTACTGGACGTGTGTCAGCCCTCACTTGCCCTTTCTATATTGTTGTTCGAAACAGATGTCATCTTCCTCTCAGATTCCTCTCTCAGTAAATATGGTATGTCGTGATCTCACGATCTTTCGGTTCCATTTTTTCCATTGTGTTTATCAAGCATCTATTGTAGCATCGGTAGGGAAAAAAAAAACCTGTTGGTACTAAAACAAATTATAAATTTAATCTGAGTTAACCAGCGCCAAAAGCAATATA
Organism: Sclerodactyla briareus; assembly: GCA_026419785.1. Classification (NCBI taxonomy): domain Eukaryota; kingdom Metazoa; phylum Echinodermata; class Holothuroidea; order Dendrochirotida; family Sclerodactylidae; genus Sclerodactyla; species Sclerodactyla briareus. Next base: position 166,524 of record JAODTK010000289.1, on the reverse strand, counting down.
AGCCTATTACTACGATTCCGTTGCATGTAATTTGGTACCGTTGCAAAATCTGTGTTCAAACAGAAAATATTAAGGAGCTTTTCGAACACATACTGCTGTTTCGCTATCTTATCATTTACTCATAGAAACACATGCCTGGAAGGGAAACACTCGCCGCCTCCAATTACTCGGCTTCCTATACAGGCAAGTGACTGGGCTTGAGGTACCTTCGAATCTGCAACAACGATGAGCTACGGGACCTTTTCTCGGACCGAAGAATCGACGTTGACGGACAGGAATCGGGCAACTATAGCCTTCAGCCTGTTCTCGCCTCCTCGAGAACCCTGACATTGGATACACAGTCCTGCCAGCAGTGGCCAAGAGAGCGCCAGAGTGGGTGATAGAATGAAATTCAGTCCCCCTCGAAGTGTTATAAGTCGGTCAGTCGGTCGGTTCTATGATACAACTCTACAATTTCGGGGTGTGTTGCCCCTGGCCAACCAGGAAGGTGTAAACACTTCATTTTTTACACTGTAGAAGAACGACACAGAACAGTGAGGTACCTTTACAATTACAGGGACCTCGTTTGTTGAAGTCCTACCTATTCTCGATACGAAACATTTACGAGATCAACCATTTATCGAAGGAAAGATGAGATATTTATGTGCATTACCCATTGAGTTATATTCATATTCCTGATACTTTTTAAAAAACAAAACATGTAAATCATATTTTTGCTTTGCTGCTAAATTCTATGTTCTATGTGGTTAACATAATACAACTGTAATTATGAACTTATTCGCATAAATACAGATAGAGACCATTCTCTCAATACTTACAGAAAAGAAGTGGATTGTCGCTTTGTGAACTTTCCGTCACCGCTGTTCGCAAGACGCCTCCAGTTACGTTGGGTGCAGCTCGGTCGGAGTTGGAGCTGAATCGTGTAACGATCAATTCAGAAATATTCCTCTTTTTGAAGTGGATAGCCCTACAAGGAAGTTAACATTGTGACGACATACCTCTTTGAATAAATATACTATATACTAATATGTGGCTTTGTTTCATGATTATAGTAAATGTGTTCCTTCGTTTTATGAGTTATAGTAAATGTATGTAATTTTATTTGGCCAGTCAAATACTGATTGACTCACGACAAATTGCGAGGAAGGACGTCGTTTCTGGTTTGGATAGTGTGCCGAATCGTAATGAAGACAGTGGAAGTGAACCGAATGACTGAATGATTGATTTCAAGAAACACAGTTGGCGAACATGTTTGCTTTACAAACCATGTTGAATATACAGGATTGTGAATAGTTCAGCATAGCCACACGACTATGTGGCCAAAGTTTTTATTGTGTAAATGAAAAAAAAAATATCAGAATAACAAGTACGTTTTCATCAATACAAATCGATTGTAGAAATAACGTCCGTGAAAAATTGCTATAGTTCGCTGTATCTTTCTGCGAGTAGTTCAGCATAGCCCAAAATGCCCGAAGCTTCACTATGTTCGGAACAGCAGACTTCATGCAGGGAAGCCACATAATGTACTCTTCGTGTTCAATATACGGATAGAATCATAAAGAATTGAAAAATATATAGATAATTGAGTAATCAGATGTTTTCATAAATATACAAATCGATTGCGGATATGACCTCTTTCGATTGGGAAGAATGCCATTTTTTAGTATGAATTTAGGTTATAATTCTTGGCTGCATGCTTCTTTTTCATATTACAGTGGAATTTCGATAACCTTCCTGTTGAATAACGTCTTCTGACCGTAACAACTGGCATGTGAAATTACTTATATATTATTTATTATATTTTTAGCAACGGCGTTACCAAACGGATCATCCTAATTTACAACAATTCCTTCAAAGTGCAATCCATTTAATTTGTTTGTATCACATTCATTGGAATGATTAGGCGCAGCTTTCATACGTCATCGACGCCGTTCACATCTTTTTCGTGTTGCCTAAATATAACACAATGGGATTTTTATTGTTTCAATTAGAAGGCGTTTGGAGTAAGTAATGGTTTGCAAACTACTGCAATCGCAATTACAAGTACAATTTTTCTTGCATAAATGCAATAGCGAGGTAACATTTTGTATGATGATACGACCGGTTATATTAAAAAATAACGGCGATGTTAACAGGTTGTAGATAAAGCGCACGATATTCCTAATGTGTTCTCAGCATATAGTGTTGGTAGATGGGAAGCCGAATTTTCCACTCTGTGAGAAATTTCAAAAGACAGTCCATCGCATTTAGGCTAGAACGTCGCGTAGTTGATCCAAAGTATGCATGCTCAATACGGGGCTGTGCACGGGGCTTTTTCCGAAGCATATTCAGTTCGTTCGGAATATGATTGATCATGAGTACGAATGTATAACTTATGTCGTTTATGGATATATAGATTGAAAGGGGTCCAAATTCAACCGGTTTGATGACGACTTTCACATTTTACTGCGAATATCTAAAAATTTGTCCTACAATTATTATTTCCTGTATGGGCACAAGCGCGAGGATGAAACTTTCATTTGTCACGAATGTGATTGACAAGAATACGATCGAGGGTCTTTTTTCAAACAAAATAAGATCCACTCTTATTATATTCCATCTGCACCGTGCTGCAGGTCTCCTCTTGAGGAACGATAATTCAGAGAGGTAAAATACTGCTACATGATCCCATGAACTTACATCGCGGTCTTTTGAACACTGCTTTTCATATTCTCTCACTTTCACCCACATTTCCATTCGTTCGTACTATAAGCTACGATGCGCCTCTCAATCCATCTGTTGATCTCATGCAAGAGGACCATGACCGTTTTAAAACGAACTGGCAAACAAAACGTCACTACTCATGGCGACGCGGGTCTCTTTAATCTTTCGTTCCCTCTCTGGTGGAGAAAGGTAACAATGGATTTTGATTGAATCCGTGCTCTTCGATTGTGAACCGTTTGCTGTTTCCCTTCACCACTTTTCGTTATGCCCTGTCATTCCGCGCGTTACTTCCTCTTTTCCAATCGCCAGCATCGCTGAGACATGTGATATCCCCCATCATCATCTCTAAATTATTGAGAAAGAGCGATATCCGTTCAATCGGAGGGAATGCAAGAATACCAGAACTGTTCTCATCGAGACGCAGAACATATTGTAGGCTTGTTGGAAACTTGGACTCTTTAGCTCAACGCCGCCTTCCCTACTACTGTAATATCAATCAGCAACAAAACGCAAGTTCAAATTATTTGCGCATCGAAGGTCGTGGATCCTTTCCATCCTCATTCTCTAGTTCGAAAAACTAGATAAAACGAATTGCCCAGGCACAGAAAAGGTCCTACTTGTTTGCTGATTGCGGACGCGACAATCGAATTAATATTATAAATATGCCACTAATGTCGTTATTACTGTATGTCCGAAAATTTTTTCTAATCATCACTACAAGATAGTTATAGTCTTACTGAGTCTACTATCTACGTGAGGCGATATCATATTCCACGTAAGCTTCAGTCAGTTTCGAAGATCCTCTTGACGACTGTATCAGTCTTCAAATCCGAGAGGATCTCGAGAGAGCGCAAACAAGCCCCTCACCGTGGCTGTTACGAGTGTTCTCCTCTCCGATCTTAGTTACACACAGGTTCGGAGCTCGACTTCCCACTTCTTTCTCTCTCTCCGTTCTTCTCCTCGACGTTCTAGCCATTTTGAACCCGACTTAGGAGAGATGCGGGTATATTACGGATCGTCGAACCTTCGAATGCTTAATAAAGGAAGAAAAGAACACATCAAGTGTTTGATCAATGACCAGAGATACAATCCGAAGTACATGTTACCGTTGAAGAGGGCCAGGTATGCCTATACTGCTTACTTCCGTTGTTTATTCATTTTGTTTTATATGTAATCTCTCCAACTCCCGGAGGTGTGTTTTTGTCCTACTTCTAGGCGAACTGATGTTGCTATAGATGTATAGGAGATTTTGTTGTAGTTGTAACTCCGCAAATGAATTTGCAACTCTGACAGCACCCCAGAAACCCTAACGGGCTAGACCCCAGCTCCAGAAATGCATATGTGACCATTAGGTTTAGAAAAGTGGGAGATGATCTGTTTCCTCCTCCCCTTTAGAGTTTCCAAGTGACACCCTCGTCTTTAAAACCCATGCACCACATTTTTCGTCTTGAAAAATGGGCAAAACTAAAAAAAAACTGTGGGACTAGTTTTCACTCTTAGGTGGCGTGCAGGTACGATCGAGGTGGGAAAATGTTGGGGCTGACGTATTCCTTTCCACTTCTAGTTTTTTTTCTAACCCTCTTCTATGCCATGCACCACCTGCTTCTGCCAACACCCACAGTATTCCTTCAAATAGACAAACACATATATCTGGGGGGTTAAAATTGGTTGGGGCATGAAGGCACGTAAGGTGTCAAGTGAGATGACCTCTCTTTACCATTCTGGGGTTGACCATTGTCGACCCTCTATACCTTCCAGCAATACATGCATACCGTCCCAACATGGACTCACCAACATTCTGGGAGGGGGGGGGGGGATAGAGTCACCCTCCATGGTGGGACACATAGTCAGCAGGAAGAGTGAGAGGTTTTTTTTTTTTTCAAATGACTGTCGTCTCCATTATGGATTTACATTTTTTCTATACAGTTTCAGCGCTACGTTATTTCGCCCCAAAAAATGAGAAAAAAACATACATTTCTGGAGTCAACATTAGGGTGGGGAACTAAGGCAATTAATGTGTCCATATGTGGAAACTCTCCTTTCTAGAGTTTAACATGTTGTCCTCAGCAACACTACTTTTTGTTTGAATAAGGACAACACACCCTTTCTGACGATGACATTAGCGTCATCGAGGGGGGGGGGGGGCAAGCGAGAAGTGTAGACCTACATCATTACTAAACTTTTTTTTCAGATTTTGGTTTCAACCCTTCACATCCCCATCGCCACATTGTTCTGTCCAGATAGTAACTAACACTACATTTTCTGGGACCCGATATGACCTGTCTGGGTCAACATTGGGGCGGAGAACAAGTTCGAATACGTGTCCATATTGCCACTGATTATTTCTTTCCATTTCTAGAATACATTTTATAGTGCTAATCATATCAACCATTGATTATCTTTTTTTGTGAATTATCAACACACACCGACACTGGGGAATTCCCAGTTTCCCTATTGTGCTAATAAACAAAAAAGGGTCATGTCATGACCACAAACGGAACAATTCTCTAAATTTCTTGGTTCTACTAACATTTCCACCCCCTTTGTGGTCCCCCCGCACCATATTTTTCCGAACCCACAATGAACAAAATTCACATTCCTGTGGGAATGCTATCAACTTCAAGGTAATTCATAAGAACAAGCGTGGCAAAATGTTTGGAATGACCCTGTTCTTCATACTTCAGGGGTAATTTCGGTGGTAATTTTCGGGCGTAATTTTCAAAGGTGAGTGACACAACAATCTGACTGTCTGATGGGCATATGCTTTCCGACATAGAATCTGTTTGGACTATAACTCTCATGTCATGAATATGTAAGTAGCCATGTGTGACACACAACATTTACACACGTGATACATGACATCTACAAAGCTGCTTCATTAATTCAATGTCACTTTCTGTTGCATTATACTTAGCGAGTCAACATCATCTAACTTGTAATAATAGAAGTTCGATAGCCACATTTCAGGCTTATATGACATGATAAGGGTTATCAGGAGTATAATTTTGGGGTATTTGGACCTTTCGGCCCACTTGCCTCAGAACATTGCTTATTTCATATTCTTGGCCAAATTTATGTCATAGACAGCTTCCCAAGTGATATAAAGACTAGTAGACCCATGGATGGTCTGCAGAGAGAATGTTAATATCAAATTTCTCTGCATTATCTGGCCGTGAGGGACACAACAGTGTCAATACAGCTGCAAAAATACTGATATTACTTGACAAGTTAAATATTTATTTATATTAAGCTAGCATAATTAATTATACACCAGTGAAGCAAATTCAGCATGTATTGGGTATTAACAATGTCGCCGTGCAACAGTCCTCTTTTGAAGCGTTTAAAAGTTGCCACATTTGTTCATTCTTTGGAGTCTTCCCCACATCATCTCTATGTCCTCTTACTTCATGCTTTCAACTGGTTTACCACAGGTCTCGTTCAGTTCACGTGGGGTGTTGTGTGCGCCCAAGTACCTCGTGAGTGTGTGTGTTGGTGTCTGTATGTGGGACAGCTGCCAAACTACTCCATTACTTGAACAAGTTAAATATCATTTATATTAAGATAGTCTAATAATTATCACCCAGTGAAGCAAATCAGCTTTAGTGGTATATTAACAGATTGTCGCAGTGCACAGTCCTCTTTTGAAGCTGTTAAAAGTGGCCACTGTGTCATTCTTGGAGTCTCCCACATCATCTCTATGTCCTCGATTCATGCTTTCAACTGGTTTACAAGGTCACTCGTTCATCACGTGGGGAGTGTGTGTGTCGGTGCGACGTACGGTGGGGTGTGGTCCGTGTGCGGTGCCGTGGTGGCTGTGTCTGTATGTGTGTGAGAGCGTGACAAAACTACTCCTATTACTTGAACAAGTTAATATGCATTTATATTAACTCGTCTAATTAATTATACACCAGTGAAGCAAATTCAGCATGTCTGTGGGGTATTACAGATTGCGCATTGCAAACAGTCCTCTTTTGAAGCGTGTTACAGTTGCCACATTTGTTCATACTTGGAGTCTTCCCCACATCATCTCTATTCCCTCTTACTTCATGCTTGTCAACTGTTTACTCACAGGTCTCCGTTCAGTCACGTGGGGCGTGTGTATGTGTGCGGCGCGCGCGTGTGTGTGTGTGTGTCCTTGTGCGGGTGCGTGTGTGTGTGTCTGTATGTGTGTGACAGCTTGCACTCTTACTCCTATTACTTGAACAAGTTAATATTCATTTAAATTAAGCTAGCCTAATTAATTATACACCAGTGAAGACAATTCAGCATGTATTGAGTATTAACAGATTGTCGCAGTGCAACTCCTCGTTTTGAGCTATTAAAAGTTGCCACATTTGTTCATTCTTTGGAGTCTTCCCCACATCATCTCTATGTCCCCTTACTTCATGCTTTCAACTTTGTTTAACACCACACATGGGGTCTCGTTCAGTCACGTTGGGCTTGTTTGTGTGTTTGCGCGCGCGTGGTGTGTGTGTGTGTAGTGTCATGTGTTGTGTGTGTGTGCGTTCGCGTGTGTGTGTGTGTCTGTATGTGGTGTATGTGTGTGTGTGTGGACCTGACCCCTGTAACAAAGCTAACATGCCTCGTAACCCACGTTCAAAAGCCTGGTTGTGAGTGTTCCCCATGATTAGTGCATTAGTGCAAAAAAGGAAAAAAAAGATTCACGCAACTGCTTTAATGTCGTTTCGCCGTGACGTCATGCAATCGACGCCGTCGCCAGTTACTACCAGACGGAAAGGCCCCTTATTAGAATCGTTTGTTTAAAGGGAACTGCTGGGACGTGCTTTGAAAAAAATGAAAGTGCAGGTCACTTGCGAAAGAAACAAACGTAATACACTCCTTTATGTTACGTTTAGTTCTTTTTTTCAACTGCCATGCGTTGATATGATGGGTTTTTATACACTCTGAACTGACTGACTACAACAAACGCACTGTCGTTCACGATCTCACTGATAATTTCCCTCTTCCTTGCCTGCAGACAATAAATCGTATCTAACGTCTTAACCTCTTTAGTGGACTAAATTACTCCCACTGAATGAAATGTATGCGCTGCTCGATCTACTATATTTCTTTTCACTAAAAATATCGCTGATCATCCCGGGTTACATAAGAAGCTTGTTACCACAGATCAGCCCCAGAATTAATCCCATAAAATTGAAACCAACGGCTTTACTACACGCTTGGGTTCCGGTCTTATAGGCCGCTCAACGGGTGTTTTGTCTCTCGTTCGATTCGATTTAGTAATTGGCTTTGTACCTCACCGTATATCAAAATACCTGTCGAAACGGAAAAGCCGATACAATTAATCTGCTGAGTGTATTTACCTGGCCACACTGTCATTGTTCGCGGCGGCGAATCCTGCAATCGCCCAACAGTTTAGCTCGCTACGGCTACGGATTAATTTAGTGCTTCAAAGCTGGTAGCATAGATTTCGCTCGGAAAGTTAGTACTATTTGTCAACTTCTGGTCGTTATGATTTGTAAATTGAACTACAATCCTCGCCAAGAGGTTGGGACAAAACAGTGCAAAACGTCCGCTCAGAAGTGTATTTCGTGCTTGGACACCCCCCCCCGCCACATCAATAACCCCTCTTCCCGAAAAAAAAAAAAAAAAAAAAAAAATCCCCAATCAAGTTTGCATGATCGTGTAGCCATGAGTGATAGCAACTTCCATCGGGAGCGGGGGTTTGTCCCAGTTATTTCTTGCGAGGATTGAAAGGTGCTTAAATTTCTTACAAGCTGGGAACTACATAAGTATGTTATCGTGTCCAGTTGATGCGAAGTGCATTACAATCCATTGAATATATCTATCCATGATTTTTTTGTTCAACCCAGAGACACCAAGAGGTGTTAGGGGGAGAGGAAGAAGGCGAAACTTGTATTCTAACCATCCAACTGATGGCGTTCCAATAATTAAGTGGCATAATGGGCGTCCTTGGTTCATATAAGTTATCCTATATCATTAGATATGTGGTAGATGATCATCCCGCACGCAGGAACTTCGCAAACAAACTTCAATGAAATTACAAACTGGTAATAAGGAGTATAGTCCTACCTCGATATTGTTACGGGTTTGAATAACTGTGTATATTAAAACACTCACATAATAATCTCAATAATTAAATAGTAACTCCTTAGATTTCACCATAATTAATGTGAGTCTTATATTAAATACAAGTAAATATTCCACATGATACAAATGACTTGAACCCAGTGATATTGAAGGAAAACCGCAGATGATTCATTCACCCAGACGAGTACAGTAGTCGGCTGAACCTCGCGGGAAATAAGGCCTAGGAGTTTTCTCGAGCCAGCTACGACAAGTTTGGATTGAAAGAGAATCCGCGGCCTCGAGAGACGTGTTGCTGTAATTATATTACCTCGGGTCAGATTAGTTGTCGATCAGTTTGATGACCGGCCTACGTGTCTGAATGAGTTCTCATGTTGCGTTGAATAACCTCAACCACACATTAGTACATTTCAGGTTGGTACACATGGACAGTAAAGTAAAAAACAAAATATTCCATCATTATAGCCTCACTTCAGAATGTTATGTTCCGGCCTTAATCAACCGTCTCCACGGCTACCGCGTTCAACGGAAGATTTTTTGTGTTTAACGCATAACTCCCCAACACTTCGTCAGATTGTGTCGGAACTTGGCACTCTGCCATAGTGAATCTCGGAAGGGTTCGAACGAGGGGGTTGCTACATGACTTGTTGCCCTCTAATTTGCATGATTTTGTTTCGAGGTTTGTCGGATTTGAAGGGAAACAAGAACCCAAAGATGTGTAGTAATTCCTTACCATATTCGTAATGATATCAACTTCTGTCATGTTGTCTTTGAACAGCCGTGGAGTTGAATTATTTTGATGACATCACTGTTCTGATGGAAACAATCTCCACCATGATACATGGTACACTCATCCCAGGATTTGAACCACACCAGGTTACTGTCACTGGAAGATGTCGCAGGAACAAATACAATTTGACAGTTTTTTGCATGACATGATTTTCATTTAAAAAAAAGGTTGCATCCAGCTCTTGAGCATTAGTTATTACATGCATACACCCGACGCTATTACCGAGATGCTCTCAATGCCAACATCGACCTTTTGTAAGTTGAGACCCGTGTGCCCGATTGAAGCTTGAGTTTGGTTCGTGTATTAACATACACAGCTCGGCAGATTTCATTTTCACTACTATGTAACTAAAAAAATACACTCTTAGGGATTGACCTTCAATCACATGACCTCATCATCTGATGAAGTTTGACACACTGATTCTAAAAATCACCTTGACAAATATCCATGAACATCCTCACTGCACTAAATTCCAAACCAAGAACTTCGACCTTCGATATGTTACACAGAAAAGGTCAAATTGTGGACTATTTTTATCAGAAGGTAGATCCAAGGTGAGATCCGAGAACAACTAAAACAAAAATTCAATCAGGCACAACAGCTGTTAAGTTCACAATGCAGAAGGTCAAATTGAGTTCAAAGGTCACACAGATGCGGGCCACCATGACAGAAATTGATTTCCGAGATTATGGAACAAAAATTTGTGCACACTAATTGCACTTTGCTGTCCTGAAGAGACAGCAGAAACATCGGGGTTCATCTACACCAACTGACGGAATAATTTAGCTGGTGATATGTGCTTGTCTTGGGTGAGCATTACGTCGTCATGTCTTCGACGGAATGTTAGCATACTCGCTGAATAAACTTCCAGGAAGGTCAAAGCAATGAAGTTTGTGCATCAAAATTGCTCTGTGAACAAAGAGGGAATAAAACACCCATTTACGACACCCATGATGGGAAATATTCATGAAGGACGAGGACTGAGAGAGTGGTTTGTTAGTTATTAGACGGCATCGAAAGCAAGTATGTGGTTTTGTTCTCCGTCAAAGTTCTCTCTCTTTATCTCGAACATATTAGAATCCCTGCTACTTGGTTCTGAGTGATGACTTGTTTTTTTAGCTTAGAATTACACCCTTGTGCATGAATGCGAATGAAGACAGAAGCTCCTTGGTCGATACTGCCTCATGAAGACAGTTAGTAGCCTGGTAACATATGACATATAAGTCCAATCACAACGGTTATGAAATTCTTCATTTCAGAACCACGCAAAACTCACCAACATCATATAATGGTCTCCTCTTAACACAGACAATGGGGGGGGGGGGGGTCTTAGTGAATGATCCAGAGGATTGAAATTGGGTCAGAGCAGGAACGACTATACGGTTCGGAATAATTGCGAGTGATACAGACATCGTTGAGTAAAGCCCGCGCATACAAATCCTCTACTGAGTTAGATGTTGTGTCACGGGGAACATGTGTGGGGGCGCAGGATAGTGCAGTATGTCGCTGTTGTCCAGGACGCGGTTACCTCTACTAGGAGGGGTATAGACATGTGTATCGTATCGAAGAATGTATTACAATGCAGAGGGAGGAATTCACAACACCCGATAAATTCTAGTCACTTGATGCTCAATTCATGTTATACCCAATAACATATTAGACGTTTCCAGCCTGGTAAACCGCGCTATCTAGTTGCGTTTCGCATTCGAAAGAACAAATACGTTGCGAAAACGCCATAGTTCGAATACCCAAACCAAAAGTGCCACTCGGGAGGGTCGTTGCTGGGAGGAAAATTACAATGCATGTGACGTTGAGCCGATAGACAAGTATCATTATTACGAGTGATGACGATCGGCTGTAGCATAGGCATTTTATACGCAGAACGGAGGCAATTGAAAGTCATGGTTCTTTCTGATTACATTAGCGCCTCTCAGTTGGTCAAATCACGAATTCCAGTTGAGTCAGCTATTCGGGGAAACTATCCGAATGCGGCTTACTTCTATAATTTACCGAGGCATTTTGGAATCAAATTCAAACGCCAAATAGTAAAGAAGTGAAATAGGAAAACGCCCGATACAAAAGGAATACGAAGAGATTTCGGATGGCAGTTATAGGCTAGCCATTCTTGTGGAACAGCAGGTTAATTATTTGTAATAACGTGTGAACAGGTACACTTGGTGTTGCTGAACCCGTCCCCGTCAACTGTAACATCAGAAAAATGTATTCAACCACTTGTATCTGCACGTTGTTGAATCGCAAAAGGGGTATATAACAAACGGGTTCATGGCTGTTTTTCCTTCGTTAACGTAGTACGGGTTTACATTTGCCTGTGCGCCCTGTCACGTCCATCATTCGACGGGCACACACAAGTTCACCCCACTTGCCATACTACGGTCTTTGCCCCTCCTTCTCTCCCCGATTGTGGGAATAGGATGAGTATCTTTGATGAGGGAAGCTTCCAGAGAATAAGTGATTATCGACACAGTCGAGTTATTTCCATGTTTTAATGCATTCGCGAACTGGCTTGTTGTGTAATGATACACGTGATACTTTCTATGAAAGAATTAATCTACCAAATTCAATTCCGCTCATCGTCTGACTCCTCAAAACGATATTCTGCTGTTGACAATGCCTTATGGGGAAATGGGATGTCTTCTGATGATCATTTTCCTCTGTGGTAACATCGGTAACGTCGCATCGCGCTTATGAAATGTGTTTCAACCATTGTAACCATGGGTATTTGTACGAGGATCAGAGACTGAAATACTAACTCAGTTTGTTATATGCCGGTGGCTGGTCGGGGAATCGCCTGTGATCAACCGCGATCACACAGTCAGTGTTCCAAGATTGGCTAATCCTAACGTTGGCTAATCCTGAAGTTGGCGAGGCCCAAAGTTGCTTCATGAATTATAGATCACAAGTATTGCCTTGGCCCAGCGCGTTTACCTCTGAGGGCAATAGACTATGGCCTATGGCCATTTTTTGCAGAACTAGGAATCAACGGCCAACTGTTCTTTCCCGCTTTTTACCGGATCATTACGGAAATCGATGGCTTATCACGCGGGGAGATTGGGGTTCGAATTCGAGCCAGGTCTTGCCAAACACTTCCCAAATTTATTCATGCTGCGTTTTTCATTTGGGCTCAACACTAGAGACTGAGCAGTGAGGAACGAGGGGGCTGTAAATGGCGTGTTGATCTCTGACTCCCCGTTAAAGTATTGTCAAAGATGCATGGTCGTATTCCGTGTACCTTCACCTGTCGGGCCCTGCCTAGATTCGAACCTCGTATATCATAGAGAGAAGGGAGCAAATGTCCCTACTCTCGAGATTATCGAATATTTGCCTCGCGTTTTACAAAAAGCCCGCAGAATATTCTATTGACTCTCATATTCGACGTAGTGTTCGCCTCATTTCCAATGTAGTTGACGAGCAAATGCCCACCCATTACAAGGATTGTTCTCTATGAAGGTCGGGAAAACTACTCTGTTCGATCTGGTTGATAGATTTTACGACCGAGTGTCACATTCCAATGGGTAACGCACATCCAGTAGGGCTTTCGCCATGGAATTTCAAATCGTTGAATTTCACTATCAACTAAGGTCTGTTGCTGGAATTGAATTCTATAGTCTCTAACACCAACCACAGGACATACAATCCAGTCTAAGCTTTCTATTCATTTGCCGAAACAGAAGAAATCTATGTAGTCATGCATTGCGCATGTGTGTTTGTGGGCTGCGCATGTGAAGCCCCTCCTCTAATAACAATAGCTAAAGAACGAAAACATCCATCATAGGTTTAAAATTAGACCTGCTGGTTACCGTTACTAAGAGGCAACCCTAGGTTCGGACTCAGTCTGAGCTTACCTAAGGTCAGCAAAGGTCAAAGTCCATAAAGCTCGTAATGTCGATAACTATACAGCGGAGATGTGGACTAATACCGGCATGAAGGATCCTATCTAGAGTAGAGTGCACAAAAAAATTGTTCTAGGGTCAGGTCCACGGTCACCAAAGGTCAAGAAAGGTCAAAGTCTGAGAAGGTTGTGAACCAATAACTGTGGCAATGAAGTGATGAAGAGTGTTAATACTTGGCACGAGGGGTTGGCATTTAGGTAGATGATTCCTATTGTATTGGAGTTGGTCAAGACACCTGAAAAAAAAGCAACAGAGGTCAAAGTATAAAAATGAGTAGTTGCGGGACCTGGATTATTTCTTTCACACCAGTGCTTAACGCAAGCATAATGGCAGTAACTCCTGTATTTTACCTTGCCTATATCCACCCACATAATACCCCGGCTGCAAACTTCACGTTCTTACCACCTGACCCTGATAGAATAAATAAATTAAGTCAAAAGAACACGAAAAAAAAGGAAAAAAAGGAATAACACTACGGGATGTTTTTTTTTTCTCACAATGGTTTTGTATTATTCATAATCTGTAATAAGGACAAACTAGAAAATAAACAGTTGACATTACATAATCCAGCATGAATTATGTTTGAATACTTTCAATGTTATCTTCTTCATAATAACCATCGAAATGAAATTGAAAAGTCGCATGTGCAAAAATAATCACATATTGTTTCAACGTTCCGTTCGAAGTTGCTGGTATTGCTGTCATGCGGTTGTAGACGTCTATTGGGTGATGGAAGGGGATTCGATGACATTTAGAGTCATTTCGTTTCTCCGCTTACGCACGAATAGGTGTCCCTTTGGCGTTCAGTTCATCGCCTCCCCTTAATAACCCGCTTAGCGACGCGGCACAGAAATACACTGAATCGAATCACTATGGAGTTGATTGATGAGCAGGTGTAAAATGATGATTTTGTATATATATCACACACAAAATTTATATTACTCCACCTGCCGGAACAAGATGGACAAACTACTCGCTGTTCAAGCCCCAACATATATCACACGAGTTCAAAGGTGCATTTCATTTTCGGTTTAACGAGGGTCAGATTACGTGAGTTTAACGAGCAATGGTGGGTGCTGTATAGATTCGGTCCGACAAATAGAGACAGGTCATGAATGGTCATTTAAGGTCTTATTATGCAAAATTATTAACATTTGGCCTATTCCCTAACAACCGTTGTTACCATTTTCTTCATTGTCTTTATTGTAAGGAGGTATAATGATTCTGCAACACATCCTCTCTTATCATTGTATGGCTATTACGTTCTGTCCGAAACGATACAGTGTTTCGAGAAGTTAGGTATATGTCGATTTATTCTCAACCGGTAGGTAAATCACATGAACACGGACAGAGACATTCTTTTTCCATGAAGTGCCTGGCGTCGATTTGAAAAGGAAGGTGTGTGTAACTTCGTGTAGCATTTCATTTTGGTCCTAGGACCTCCATTTAACGCCAGCATCTGGTGGACCAAATCATCCAAGGATTGTATCAATCTTTACGAAAAACTTTAACGAGTGAAAAATCAGCCCAACTACTTCCAACAACGCAATGGCATGAGACCAACCAGTAGGACGACTTACCGTACACCTGAAATTAGGTGGGATCATCATTACAATGGATGCGTATGATCGAGCGAAACTCTTCGTGGAACGAGGCCCTGAATCTAGGTTCTATTAGATAGAACCCACACTCCTAATAATAACGGCTGCATGCACGCTACTCAATCCACGAAATGGAAGCGAAGACAGCTTAAGGCAGCCTAAGTAAGCTATGATCCTAAAATATGTATTCAAGTTTTTTTTTTGCTCGATATATGGTGTCGTGTTATAACCTCCTTCCATGCTGAGCTGTTTTTTTCCGTGCGGAACCTTGCTAGCTAGTCTTTCATTACAGTGCGAGGTGGAAATCACGTGATGAATGTTCGAGCAATAGAATTTCGGTTACGTTAATAATAATAATAATAATAAAGTAGTGCGTATATAGCGCTTAATGCAATGCCTCGAAGCGCTTTACATGGAGAAGAGAAGAAAATCAGGAGTGAAGCATAAACAGATGAGTTTTCAGCTTTCTCTTGAAGGAGATGATACTATTGTAGTTGCGAACATCCTCTGGAAGGGCATTCCAGAGAGAAGGCCCCAACCAGGAGAAAGCACGTTCACGTAGGTTTTAGTGCGAATTCTGGGGTGTGAGAACAGGTCTGCGTGGAAGAACGAAGATTGCGAACAGGACCATAGGGCCTTACAAGATTTTGTAGATAAGCTGGTGAATCACCGTTGTGAATCTTACACATTACAAGCAGAAGCTTGAAGGAAAAATTCGAGCGCCAACTGGGACCCAATGAAAGATTTGCGGCAGGCCCTGGAGTGATATGCTGCCTGTGTTAGTACAAGTGACAATTCTGCGCTGCATTCTGAATATGCCTGGTTTACCCAGTTCGGTAAAGGGAAACCAGCGAGTAAGCTATCACAGAAGTCTAAACGGGATAATACAAAAGCATGATCTACTTGCAGCCGAATCCTGGTCAAGATATTTCCGCAACTGTCCAATTTTGTGGATACCATATCAGCCGGATTGGCACATGCGGAATGTGATTTGAGCTCAAGGTGATGATCAACTGTAACTCCAAGGTTTCTGGCAAAATGTGACAGGCTTAATAAGTGAATTCCCAACGCGCAGTGGCGAAAGTGGTTGGTACTCACGGTGGTCTAGGGGTGATATGAATGACTTGGGTCTTGGAGTCATTCATTTTAAGCTTACTTACAGCATCCGCAGTTCATGACAGCCTATACGCATTCTTCAAGTCTACTGATAGCAGATGATCGATCAGATTAATTGATAAGTATAGGTACAACTGGCGTAATCATCTATCATAGATCATGTGGCTCACATGGTGTGAACGGATGATGTCACTGATCGGGCTGGTGTAGAAAGTAATACAGGAGGGACGTATTCCATGCGTGACCTTCCCCACGGTCCACCTGAACTATTTTGAAATATTTTCTAATAAAACGTTGTTATTCCTGGAAGATTCCCTAAAATGAGACTGTGCATTGTGGACAATATTGCTCCCTACATATATCATGAAAAGAATTATTGACTGAAATCATATATATTTTTTGCACGTAAATATATAGCAACATTCTAATTGGCCAATTGGCCTAAACAACGCAATTGTCAAGTTTTCAACAACACTATGAGCATCCCATTAATTGTTCGTGAAGAAACGTGGACGCGAAAGGCTGTTCTACTGTAGAGTGCGCCCATATGTCCCGGTATTCAAGTTCTTCAGGCAGGACGATTCGTAGTGTTTGTTCAGGTAGGCCTTCAATGCGAACGTTTTGTCACATTTTTTACAAGATTGTTTTGTTGAGGAGTGCGCTGCGAGTGCGCCCGGAGGTTTGACCGATCCGCGAATGACTTTCCGCAGTGCGCACATCCGAAAGGTTTCTCTCCTGTGTGTGATCGCATATGTCCCTGTAGTAACCACGGGCGCGAAAACGACTTTTCGCAGACTGTGCACTTGTGCTTCAGGTTTTTATTGTTAAGAACGTTTGCATCGCTAGGCGGGCATGCTCACGTACACCTTCCCACATATTTCACAGTTCTTCGCAAGGTGGCTGTCGAGGCTCCGGTGCGTCTGTTTGTGGCGAGAGAGATTTGAGGAGGTTGCATATTCTTTGCCGCACTCATTGCAGCGATACCTCGTTCGAATGGGCTCCAAGTCAGAGACGCGTTCCCGCCGCCTGGATCTCCCGTCAGTTACAAGAACGCTTCGTATGAGAGGAAAATTTGTTTGCTCTCGCTTTGATAGATGGAAGAAGGTCAGTGGTTTCCGTCTTAATTGACGGGAGTTGATCTGATTGGTCGCTGAGCGGCTTGAGGGAAGACGTGTGGTGATCACTTGGTGAGCTGGCTGAGATCTTGTCTGGGGGTGATGGTGGGGCTGGTGGCGCTGGAGTGAAATCACGGATATATCCTGAAGAAAAAAAAACATATCGTTTGAGAATCGAAGTAGGGCGTCGAAGTCTAGTAAGTGATATAGCGTTATAGCAAGCATGTATATGTATGTACGTGTTTAAATGCGTGCGAGTGTGTGTGTGTGTGGTGTGTGGGTGTGTAAGAGAGGGGGGTAGGGGAGGTGGTCGTGGTTGTGCGATTGATAGTTTGTCAGATATGTTATGGTTTCTCGCAAGACCACAAGTTAGGCGAAATTTGTCAGATTACGAAATCATTTCAACACAACTTCAAGTTATCATTTTTACTGATGTGATTTCGCTCAAATGTTGTGACAAGGAGACAACTAGAACATACAACACTCTCGCCATGGCCAATGCACTCCATAAAGAGAATGATATGGAGAAGTGGTCCAATGTCAGGTTGGTGTTACCTATAGGGAAGGTGGGCTAGAAGCCAAATCACAAAACATGTAGATATCTATTAGGACAACTCGATTTGTGGCCAAGATCTGGACGAGATTCAGGTATTTTGACGATCCTCACTATTATACTTTCACGATATATTCAGGGGAAGATAGACGAAATACACTGAATCTGGTCCCAATTTTTTTTAAAGAGGGAGAACCAGTCACAAAACATTTTCCTTGCAGTTATGCTAAATATTGAATAGGGATTTTATTCCGGAAGAGTTTCACAACCATATTCGAAGACTTTCCTTTTTTTTTATATTGGAGATTAGAATAGCTGAATGTTTATCAAATTTGAAGAGAGGTGAAATGTCAGCAAACGTAGGATTTCCCACTGGAAGTGCCAAAATTACTTTTTGAAATATGGACGTTTATAAGTTTCCCATTGCATTCGTTCCCAAATATAGACGTGGAAGTAATTTAACCTTATTCTAATAAAGAGCGCATTCGAGTCAAAATCATACGCATGAAATGTACAAACTATCCATCTAGGACGGAAATGGAAAGGCGCCGAAAGAAGTCAATCTGAATCCGAGGTAGCCATGGCTTAGGACAATAGATGGTTCGTATTAGATTTACAAGAGCAAGGAATCGGCCTATTGTAGGTGATTTCCATAATAGCAATCTTGGATCATAGCGGACAAGAGCATCAGCCGGTGAACTGGATTGTGTAAACATACTAATGTCATGTATAGGGACTGTAAGGTCATGTTATATCCCTGTCATAGGCGGAGCAAAGCGGGGGACGGAACTTCGTATCCTTTCTAAGTTCCAAAAATGTTGCTCGTACCGAAACCCGTTTGCCGCTAGATCTTGCATATTCGCAGCTTGTAGCGAAATCTGTAATCGATGGGAAAATATTTCCTCCGCGTTAAAAGTGAAAAAACAAACATAGAACAAGAAGGAAACACGAGTCAGCATTTCTAGCAAAGACAAAGTGATGACAGACGGACTTGTATGTAGTCTCTTGACTAGGGCTACTAGAAATTCAAGATGGCCGATAATCACCGCGGTATGTTACAAGGCCACAATACTCGGCTAACGAAAGGTGGGACATTTGAAAAACAGTTAGTCCTTAGATTAAAAATAGAAAAGTGATGCTGGCATTTTTGTTTTCAGCTTTATGATGAACATGAAGATGAAGATACTCCAATGACATGTCCCCCCCCTGGTGAATGACTTTATCATTTATAATCTTGCAGTAATGGCTTAGGTGGTACGACGTTTCAAATAAAAAAGACCCAAAACAGCATGATTCATGTATCAAACGTATACTGTAAAATTGCTATTAAATTGCTCACAGAGATGTTGAGATACAAACAATAAAATATTTTGAAACCTTGATCCATGTTGTTAAAAACAACTTCCTCACAATTGGAAACAGGTGATTACTTACGCTTTCAAAGGACACACGTTTGATGTCCTCTAAACGTACGTAATAATTTTTCACGTAGTTGGTCAATATTGTAACTGCGAGGAAACCAAAGTGTTAATACATGTTAATATTTCCAGTATTTGGTTCGTCTCACCTACGGAGTCGACTAAACCCATAACAGAAGTGAAAGTCCGATACGCAAACCAGTGACCACAGGGGATGCCAACTGGGGCGGAAAAGGGGATACCTGGGTGAGCATCTATAATACTCAGTCTCGATCATGGCACGGAAAATTCACCGTAATGAAGAAAAACGTCGATTTGCTTAATGGGGGGGGGGTGGAAGAGGGGGGGGCGGGAGTGCGAAGGTGCGACATCCTTTTCCGGGGCTCTCCCTCAGCGGGGAATTTGCTGTCTCCAAACCTATCTGATATGCATTATCATTCTTCATACATACATTTTATTAATAACACACCTTTTGCAGACATGACCCCGGTTCTATGAATTGTACAATATATCTCACAACGCTCAGAAGTGTCCGTTTCCGTCCATCTGGGAGGTTTGTGAAACCCAGAAATTTTTCTTGCACGTCCCGCGGCCAACCAATGGTGGCGCTCCGCTTAGATAGTAACACACATCATTTCATCAAAAAGTTTGGTCTGCGCCCCCCCCCCCCTCTCTCAATTTGTAGGCCCCACCCTCCCGCCGCCACTGCCCATTGTACTGCGATAGTAACTTCTTATTATATGTGTCATAATGTTCATATGTTCCAGATATATATGTCACATGTTCATTCAATTCTCCTCGATAGCGCAATTACCCATTCACAGCGCGCTAGCATGGCTAGAAACCTACCCGAACATTACATCGTAACCCAAGGTACGGCTGCAGCACTTTTACCATGACAATAATCCATCTGAATTCTTTCGCATCGCTAGTTAGTTTCATTCTAATTTAACCCCCATGGGCTTTCTCTTATCATGGTTATATAAGCCCGGACTGCAGTCTGGGGTAGAAGTATGTACGTCAAATTGTATTATTCCATTTGAAAAGATCATGGCATGCTTAATAAGGCGTGATGGTTTAAGTGGCAAGACCGGCACACTGAGGCTTTCAGAAAACGTTTGAAGGAAACGTTTTACTGTTATTTGCAAAGTAATTCCTTCGCCTAAAAAGCAACGCAAAAAGTAAGGTCGAACTCGGCATGTCAGGAGTCTTGAAAAAAACCCTCATAGATTTAGAAAATCATAATGCTTCGGCTTCAGTGTAGCTGTGGTAAAACTGCGATCAGTCTGAATCAGTACAATAATGTATAATATTAAAAAAATAACCTTTTGTCTCTATGTCATTTTGGAATCGACGATGAAACGATATTTCTCACTCAGTTTTAAGTGTTGTCCATTATGTGCACACCGCCGTCTACGCCATTGGCTACACCCTTGAAATACCCGTAAAAATATCGTTAAAAAACTATATATGAAATAGAAATTTCTTCCTATGTTTTAATACAGAGGAGATTTTTTTTTCTCCATGGGTTGACACCTTGTTCCCCTTTCTTTGCCCAATCAACGGCATCACAACTTGCGCTAGTAATATAATTCGTATAACAATAATGCTCCGTACGTATATTTCTGACTATCTACTGTCTGAGATATACAAGAAAGCGAATTTGCATACTTGTCACATTTCCCTATACGAATGCAAGTTGTTGTGGGCGCGAATCTCTAGCCTTTTCATAATTCACAACCGCTTTTCTTGTCGATAAGGTGTTCCAAAGTCTATTAGGTTATGAATATGCATTTCACTCACTTGTGATTTCTCTATAATCGGCATTCCTAATTACTTTGTTTGAATGATGTATGGACACCCCTTCAGGCTCTCATCTGAAATTCAATTCTTTAATGGATACATCAGGCGGCATCGCACCAGTAAAGTACATTCTCATATTGTGACTTTCTAATTTGCCATCTTTATCGCATGTATATGATTGGGCTATGAATGTAATTATACGTATATAAACTGTAAATTAAACGCTACTGAATGACCTTTTAAACTGAAGCTTGGAATAATGCTATGCGTCACAAAACGTGGCAGGAAATGTTATAACACATGCGTAGTTGTTTTCTCAAACAGCGATTGCGTCATAAAAAAAAAAAACAGTTTCTTTAACAACTTTATATTGCGACTCTTCACAGATTTACAGATTCACAGATTCACTTGACAGATTTACCTTAAAAAAGAAAGAACAAAAGACGAATACCTGACTATTCTCCCATATCACTATAGCCAACGCATATTAGTGATGTTATAAGAAGTTTTAGAAAAACATCAAGTAAAAGCATAATGGGGGCTATAAAGTGACTGGATTGTTCTGCCGAACAATATTAATATTTTTAAAGTACCCGTTCCGCTTCCGTACGGTTGGGTGTTACATCCAAGGTCATTTTTATTTTCATGGTTAAGCCTGCCCGGGATTTCATTGAACGATAGGGCGATGAGAGAATTGATAACTGTTCAGTATATCTTCGTACGCCAATGAGAATGGAGAAAATATATAACTTTCTTCTTCATTTCCAGAATTGAAGGTGAAGAAAAAGAAAAAATTATGGTCACCCAATATCTAACAAAGAACAGGTTGACTAACGGAATTCCGATATGTTAAGATGGGAAGCCTGGTATAATTCAGCGTTATTGCGAGAACTGGTATGGACCACTATATAGTTATAAAGAGCAACTTGCTTACTATAGTTCATGGAGTTACAAAGTCGTGACTATAGAATTTCTCCAGGAGGGTAATATTGTCCTAATTGTCACTTTTTTGTAAGCTTCCAAGTACTTATATTCCGTATAGAAATCAGTTCTGTAGTAGACTGAAGTGACCTTCGGTGTATTCAACCTATTTCAATGATTAGATATGGTATATGACACGCATAACGACTATTATGGAGGGGTGTAACTCAACCATTAGCTGTTTTTAAATCAGCATTTTAAATGATACAGACTTGGAGAAAAAAAATACAGTCGATGAACTGGTATAAACGAGTGTATCATTAGGCTTTATATAGTTTACCAACTAGAAAATGGAGAAATCACATAATAATTATATTTGTAGATAAGTCCTTGTAATAACTCACAGGGGCATCATAATATATATCATATATGTGTTTCAGTGCGTTTGTTATTTCCATCATGGCATTCCCTGATCCTGAATCAATTTTGCGCAAAAGCGAAAGAAAACTAAAATGTTATGCTCAGTTGTAACAACTCTGTTTCAATTCTGGTAACAAAAACAAACAAGAACAGAAATATTCTCCATTAATTTTTTTCAATTTTCATTTGGTTTTATATCAGTATTGTGTTTTCCGAGTGGTTTTGGTTTAGTAACGCCTAATTACCTAAACAAAAAATGAGTATCGTCATAAGACAACGAAAATAGCACACGTTTAAACTAAAGTCACTTATATACAACGTGAATTGGCCTATGTACATGTTTATATTACATGAGTAGTATGCCCTGGAATATGCGAAAACACATTAATGAATGATGGGACTACTAACCGCCAGTCAACGGGAACCAGAAGCTAGAATAATCCGGAGTCTTGGGTGTTGGAAGCTTGTTGAATGATGTCTTTCGGGACAACGGATCCCCCAAATTTCGTTTTCTTCACGAGAAAAGAACGCGGCATGATGATTCCGCAGTTTATCCACTTTATCGGAAGTATTCTGAAACAATTCTTGGCCCAAATAACGCTCTTCTCAACTTTTTCACAGACCTGATATCGCAAAATCCACTATTGACGATCTTGTCAGGAGATAACTGTTAATCAGAACGAATACCAAATTGGTTACTGCACCACCCTACTCTTGAATATATTCCTCTATGCATGCATAGCGACAGTGAAACGAAATTACTGTACAGTCCGGCAAGAGTAGGTGAAGAATTAAACAATATTCTCTTAATTGCTTTTACGCCAGAGTCTAATTCGGTAATGACAGCTTGATGCTCAACAGCAGAAGAATTTTCATAAGTCTGATTGTCCCCTACCCTAGGACTTTTCCGCGGAGTGGTCCGGAGGTGTAAAATGCATCACGTGTGCAAGCTGGGAACGTGTGCGAAGCTCTCATGAAGAAATTGCTAAAAATGCGGCAGGCAGACATGGTATCGTAGTTTTAATTGGATGTTAGTATACTCAGAAGGCGTGGCCTAACAAAGGAGTCACGTGCGAGTACCAAGAAGAGAGAAATCAAACGCTGTATCCTTCCCTATTTTGATCCATTAAATTTGCAGTGGCTGGCCGGGGGTACTGACAGAAATGCTGCTCAATTAAGCGGATGATACTACTAAATGGTTGACGTGGTGGTAAGTAGACAGGGAGATATCGAATCAGAGGTAACATAGAAAATGCGTTTCCCCTCGAGTGTCGAGGAAATGCGACATCTGTTGCTGTACCTGGAAGGCGGTGCGAGGAGAGTCGTTCTCACAAAGACCTTCCTCCAGAAATCAATATTCTAAATTGTATCTCCACATGTGGATAATATTGCGCTAGATGCTCAGAATAGACGCAACACGTATTGAACAACAATGTATAGTGAATGAGAACTGTATGATTACACTTTCGGATTTGAAGGCGTAGTTAGGCAGTCAAGCTTGACGGTAAATGTGGTTTTATAACTTTGATTTTCGAACTTTACTTTTAATTTTTTTTTAGTTGCGGAATATTGTTTTGTTGCCATGCCCCGTCGCTTGTATCAAGCACCACAGACAACGACATTATATCACAGTCCTTCCACCTTCCCATTGAACGTACCGTACTGTGTGAGTTTCGACGTTATAAGGGATAAATGACATCGTTGATCCCTCTGTATTAGTCATTATCTGGTAGTGGTATTGTTTGATTACTTTTTGCAAATTTCGGTCGATACTCCGTTATTCAGCTGGCACTTTAATCACTGTGATGTCAACTTTTGTGGATTCGAGTTGATTTGATTCAGGTTTTTCTTATTTAATTGTTGGTGGATTTGAATTTCCCAATGTTACCACCATTAGGGGTCATTGCCTCAAACCCTATTAGGGGTCATTGTGGCAAACGCTGTAGATGGACATTCGTAAATATTTTCTTCTCGCAGAGGGTTATAAATGAGTGGAATAGCCTTCCTGAAGAGTTGTTCTGTCTAAGAGTGTGAATGCGTTCAAGACAGTCTTGATTTTTTCCCAAGAATTGTGGGCGAATTCTTTAGGCATCTGGGTTATTCTCCACTTTTGGGATGATGTGACTTCAGGGTCCTTCATGAGGATCCCGTCCTTTCTGACCCCTTTTCACGAAACTGAACTATCATATTTATACTGACAGATAATTATGGGAATCAGATAGTGTTGAATATTTCTTCAATAAATATAATAATAAATATTTCTAATGAGGTTTGCAAGTATGTCATTTATGAAGGAAAAACAGTGTACATAGGGCGGATGTGTATGTGGAACCTAATGAGCGAGAGATGTACAACGATACCCAGAGGCGGCGCAAGCGGGGGGACGGGGGGGGGGGTGACGCGTCCCCCCCCCCCCGCCAAATTTTGACCGAATGAAATTTGAAAATTCGCACCAACATCGACAATTAAACTATCATTATCGATCTGCGGAACATGATGGATTATAGACAATAGATTATGACAGGCCTAAATAAATGTGAAACTAGTATCTTTTCTAAGTTAAACAAATGTTGCCGTACCGAGCCCGTTGCCGCCTGTTCTGCGATATTCGCAGCTTGTAGCGAAATCTGTAATCGAACGGAAAATTTTTACCTCCGCGTAGTGAAATGTGAAAAAACTAGAGTGGTATCACTGTACCAAACCATATTTTCCGATCGAACATTCGAACATAATTCCAGTTGTCAGTTCCACCTAGGAAATAGGTGAGTGAACACTTCTCGGAATAACTGTGTAATTTGATAGGCCTATTATTTGTTAAATAATTATTCAATGTAGGTAAATTATTGGACCAACACACCAAAAAGTGGTTGTAACTTACAACAACTGTGACCACAGTGGGATGGCCAACTGGGGGCGGGAAAGGGGCTCCTGGGTGAGCATCATAATCACTCAGTCTCAAACATGGCACTGGAAATTCACTGTAATGAGGAAGAAAGTCGATTTCTTAGATGGGGGGGGGGGGTGCGAAGGTTGTGACATCTCTCTTTCCCCGGGCTCTCCCTCAGCGGGAATTTGCTGTCTCCAAACCCATCTGATATGCATTATATTTCATAAATACATTTATTAAAAACTACGATTTTGCGGACATGACCCCAGTTTCACGACTGGGTACTCTAGCCTCACAACGATCAGGAAGTGTCGTTTCCGGCCATCTGGGAGGTTTGTAAAACAAACAAACAAAATTCGCCAACCAATTGTGGCGCTCCGCTCAGATAATAACACACATCAATTCATTAAAAGTTTGGTCTGCGTCCCCCTGAATTTTGTAGGCTTCCGCCGCTACTGCCGATACCATGACTTGACAATGTTGATCCCTTTTCTTCTAAAATATTTTAGTCTGGTTGCAGCTATCTCAAGGCGTTGCTTATCCAAAATATATATCAAATACGAGAATAACTGAGCAGTCATGAAGTGGGAACCTAAACATTTCTTAGCTGATTTTAGCGGCAAGGAAATAACTGGTTCAATCAGTCTAATGTTCGAGACACAGCGATTCGATATCTCAGGTTCAATAATTTGATTCGATTTGATTTCTACGGGTTCAGGAAGCCATTTAGGGTTCATCTAGGACAAGGGGGACTGGCCGCATTGATGATGGATGAACACCAGCACTAACCCGGTTTCTTTTCTTAACTAGTGCTCAGATGGTATCGAGGCAGAGGTGTATTACACCCCATCCGCTGCCGGGAGAGCCATTCTATGCCCCCCTCCGAATGGACGATCAGTGAACTCAAGGATCCGACCATTTGTTTTCCGAACCTGAAGAGGCGGAAGATTCATGTCCAACGTGACTGTCCACAGCCAACCGACGGGACTCATTGCAACTATCCCGGAAGAGACTCCAGAAAACCAATGCACGGATCCACTGCATTACAGGGGAACCATGAGGTGAAGCTCATGATCTCGCACAACGCAACTGCAAGTGCAGCCACCTAGGGGAAAAAGTTTGGTGACTGCTGGAATTCTAACCCGGAATGTTTGCTTGCGGAGGGTCACTGATACCAGTCTACTATCCTTTCGCCCCAAATATTTATGATTTATTATTGCATATTAATATTGCATAGAACTAAGTAGTTTACGGAATACATGCAAGTAACAGCTGTAATAAATAGTCCTATGTGCACTTCTGCAAGAATTAGTACTTGTTATCGGGGTAAACTATTGAAGAAAAACAAGAACGCAGATATGCGTAGTAGTGATTCCTTGCCAAATATCCAACCTCTTCAACAAAGGGATATTCACCTGAAAGCCTAATATTCATTTTAGGCAGGCAAGCGGGAGAATAATTAACTTTCCACACACTGACTCATCTAGATTGTGCTGTCAAGTTGAGTTTCAAGTAACACGTACCTTCCTTTGAACATAAACTACACGCAAATAATACCTTGGGCCTATACTACTTTCCCAAAATGGTAGGGTTTTCTAACTGCTCATGCTGGTAATAAGCAACCACAATACACCGTTGGCTATCATATATTTTTTAAAAGCTTGGCATTACAATTTTTTCTTGCGATCTCAAACTTTCTCTTTGTACCTCGTGAGATCTGTCAAAAGTTCCTGACTGGTGGGGCCTCTGAGGACTGCCACAACCAATTGGGATGTCATAGTTTCGGTTTTAGTGGCTGTTATAATTTCGATGAGATCCTCTAAATTCTCCAAATCTAACAATATCGGAATTATTATGTTCAAATGTTGAATTTCAGCCCTAATTGGTGCTAAATTGGGCTTTCGAACGTTCATTTTGGTGGTTTACAGCCACACTCAGACATCTTTTGATGCCCAAATTTCACCGTTATTCGAGGCCTTCCTTTGGTGAGTCACGATGCAACAATGGACGGCTGTTCTATCTGTCGCACTCACCCCTCTGTAGTTAGCGTGACTCTGTGCCTGAGTGTTACCTTTAAGCTAACGTTCTCCAAAAATATTACATGCAAGAGTTATCAAGGGTTAAAGAATGCACAAATAGATGGGAACATTTAGAAAAGACGTTTCTCACTTCCAACAAATAATTTAATAAAGTGAACCACAAACCAGAGAAATACCTGAATATAGTATGTACCAGGTTGGAACATCCTCATTTCAAATCAACTACAAATACCAACACAACGAAACTAGGACCTTTTTGGCGATAAAAAGATCTATGGGAGTATTTCTGAGCAAGAAATTAATTGCAGATTCATGAATCATGACGATTCCAGCATGTTTTCAGAGCAGAATCCTGTTCCCAGTATATTCCCACTCCGTGGAGGTCAAAATGTCAGGTTTGTGGCTATCCCCTGGAGAGGTGAACCATGATACCGTAGCTTCACTGGGCAAACTTTGTGATAGTACTCTCCAATATTGAAAACAATATCGACAAAAGTTACAAGAGTAATGATTGTCAAGGTCTGATGCCAAGCCATTATATTGAGTGGGTACTCAAAAAAATTGGGTCCAGTGATAGCCACACAGACGAACAGAGCTTCCCTATACGCTATTCCTCTGAGATGTTTCAGTACCGAAGATTCAATGTCGAACATGAAATTTATCAGTGTTTAAAGTTGTTAGGTCATTAGATGTAGTTTGCCCGGACGAAGGAAATTATCCATTACACCAACCCCCTGAAATATTTCTTTGCGAAGATATATAAAGATTTGTAATTTATCAGCGTTTCAGAGACCGTTTGACCTTTTTACAGAGGACATAGCTGGAGATAGCGTGTGATAGTAGCGTTTTAGTACGTCAGTGCAATTGACTTATGGTTCGTTGCAACAAGGCGAGTCTAGTGGTCACAAAAAATTGACCCGAAGTTTATATGGTCATTACGTCAAATGAGGTCAAATGGTCAATTGAGGTCAGAGTAGGTCACCAGAGGTAGTTCACCTAGACGAACAAGATCTCTCCATGCAACTTTTTCTGAAATGTTTCGTTGCCAAGATATAGAAGAATTGCCTAATGGTGACCTCCAATGATCTTGACCTGGCGCCAAGAACAATAGTTGTCGTCCTTCCTCATATGTACAACCAAACCCTAATATGAAATGAATAGTTACACTTCATTAGATATCGCGCTGTGATTAGGGTTTTGCGAAAATTTGCCCTGTCGTGACCTTGAACGGGCATAAAAAACGATAGGTTCATCCTTCTTCCATATGATCCACGAACCCAATTTGAACTGATACTTGCTTGCTTTTGTTAGATATCGTGCTGACAGAGGTGTTCACCCACGCACACACACACCCAAAACACACTACACACACATATATATATATTATTATATATATATATATATAATATATATATATATATAGATATAATATATATATATAGATATATTATACGCACGGACATGACTGCATAGATTCTTCGGCGAGAAATACGAGAGCGCTAATAAGAGGCTTTCCAGTTTAAGTTGTCGGAAAAATTGACTGTTGTTTCGAATATTGTCATAGAAGCTATGGCTAAATAGTATATCTTCACATGCGTGAATTGACAAACGGTTAGCTAGGTGTTGAGGGTTCATGGACATGGTGAGGTACATTGCAAATAGAATGTTTGATTTACGGAAAGACGGGAGAGGTGTTAAGGATTTGATGGGAAATTTGCATTAATTTCCCTGTAATGTATAATATCCTTTCTGTTGTTGCACGGATTTATTCAATATTCCCTGAATTGGAGACATACCACATGATTGTCACATGGAAGACGAAATAAAATATGGACGGGGGCAAGTTATTATCTGATCTGCCTGATCCACCTTGGAAGATAAGTGGGATGTTAAAAAGATTGATAATGTAAAACCCTAGAAAGGCCCATTTTGGTAATGGGAATTGACAGATACAATCCCCATTAGCCGACCGACCATATGTTCTTCCCAGTCGTCACAACCTTCACTAGGCATATGAGTTTTTTTTTAGACCAGTCTGATGTTCTAACCTTTCAGTCTTTTAGAGGAAAGACGTACGCTTTGTTGCGTTAATCGAGTAACTCTATTATTGTTAGTATCAAAGAGATAAATTTGGGACGCAAAGGACTTTAGCCAAGAAGGGCCTTGTCGCTAGCAGCTGTGACGAACCGTAACGTGAGTTTCGCCCAGAAGACAACGACCTTTATTCAGACTCAGAGTAGGAGTGAGTGGGGAGGGCCATTTGGGGTTGTGATGAAGCCTTGTGACTGGGGGGAAACCATAGTGATTTCCTTATCCTATCTCACAGTCTTACAGCACTGATCACTGTTTCCATGCCTAGATATTGTTGAAACTCAGTTAGGATGGCCGTCGTCTGCTAATGGTCGCTCTTGCGTGTGAATATTGCTGGAAGAAAAGAAAATGAAGAAAGGCCAAATGTCTTTATATATAAAAAATCATCGTTATAAGTCGGCCTGCTTTAATGTACCAATGAATGTTGGCCTCCGAATCCAAACGTGTGATTCAAGGCACGCACCATTAGAGGATGGTCCCCCATGAATTCGCATAGTTGAAGATTTTGGAAACCCGCTACCTAGAAACCACTGATTTCTGAAAAGATATTCAATCTTTGAATCTTTGATGCTATATAAAACATCTAACTGCTCAGAAATTCATTCGGAGTAGGTCAATATCACCATTGATTCATTCGTCATATTCAGCAAATATCTCGAAGCCGTGAATTACGGATCCCAAAATCATCATGCCCTTCCCGAGTTTCATCTTTACAATCACTGATGAATGAGCAAGTATGATAGACGTGGGGATCTTAAATTCAGATTAAGTTCCCCTGATTAGCAAGAGGATATCTATAGGTTTACGATATCATCTAACCCCGTGGGACCACCACTTGGTTGTCTGCTCAATTATAGGGTGAATCAAAGATTTGGGATAACAGCGCAACTCTGGATGCACTCATGGGGAATGGGAAGGTTATCAATCAAACCAAGCAGTAGGTAAAACTTAATTATATTTTTTAGGTAGATCTGTAAAACTGACATGCCATTCGCGTCGAGCTCGGGAGGAGAGAGGTAGGCAATTATCATTCCGCAATATAGATACAATAGTAGTCCAAACGAAAATCATTGGCCCTTAACATTAGCTAGTAGTAGAGAAATAAAAACATCAGGTCCTACGAGCTATGTCAGCCAAATTACTGGGAAAAAGTGAAACGTATTTGTAATTTTTAGTGGTCATGTTCTAATATACTAGCAGTAGGCCCCGGTGCATTAGCTGTACTTTAGCAGTAGTTAACACAATATCAAGTGTAGTGTCGTCTAATATTAGGACAGTAGTGTGGACTTCAACGTTCATTTTGGATCCAAATTTGATTTGGAGTCTAATTGGAACCTGGTTCATCTAATACTTTTCCGTAATTGGCAGGAGCCACCGAGTCTTTGTGGTTCTTAATATGTGTTCAATCATTCGATCCAATAGAAATTAGAGTGAAAACATTGCCAAGTAATGGTAACATAAATGAAGTGCACTTGAAAGCAGAAATATATGTATGTATATATGTATATAGAAAAAAGTTAGAGCATTTGTATTCTGTACAAAATATTCTGACTAACGGGAGTAATTTGATCAGAGGAGCAGAGGAGTGTCGGTTCGGACTTCCCTGCTATATTCATCACCCAACACAGTACTTCTATATGGGAACCTAAGCAACTTAGCATTCCCAGGAGAAGTATATACAAGTATTTATTATTTTTATTTCCGAAAGCAGCTTGTTTTTTCTGTGTGACATCAATCATAGTATTTCGGATGAAATAACGCTGATTACGAGAAGGGAGTAGTTTTGGGAAATAATATTTCCGACTATGTATAGGGTGCCTAAATATAAGGTGCCAGGAAAGTGTAAATACGGTATCTGAATAATGGGAGCGCTCGGTTAATACTACAAGTCAACTGTGCGGCGTCAGGTCAGGTGTACACCAGAAACTGTTGATTCCTTGCGTATACAAAGAATCATGACATGATGACCGCCAATCCTCGCTAGCACAAAATACCGCAATTAAGCGAATCCAGTCCGAACACTAATATCTCCGTGGCCGCTCTTTGGTAGACATAACAGATGGATAGTCGGATCCGTATGATTGCTTCACTGTTCCCCTCTCATGCAAGGTCACTCACGCGTTGCCTTGCTCGCTGGCGTCTCGGCGTCGCTTGATATACTTTCAATCCACTCCGTAATTGAGATACATGTTGCTTTTTTCATGCATGCACGGACGCATTTCCCACCAGTTCCATGACGGAAGCGTGAAAACAGATCTCCACCCAGAAAACATTGCATGCACGCCGGCTGTGCCACACACACGATCAGCGCCTATAACATTAATGCACAAATGAAATCTATAATGCCTACTTCGTCAGTTCCCTTCATCATTTATTGCAGAAATTTGGTATAACCTGATGCTGATAATGTGGTTCGCCCCCCTTATGATGCAATAATTATAACGCCGTTACATGTTACCAGTACTATTAGGCTTATTGTGGTGGTATATCATTAGTTTATTAGTTCATTCTCCAGATACGAACTACACAGAAATGATATAAGCTGCCTAACCCTGTCTCAATTTGTGCAGACATTTTGTGAGCGTGAATTGCCTCAAATTCTCTAGCTCGGTGTGCGGTCAATCGACGTGTCAGTTGTAGGTACGGGTAAATTGTTTAGATATAT
The DNA here is from genome assembly GCA_026419785.1 of Sclerodactyla briareus. Taxonomy (NCBI): domain Eukaryota; kingdom Metazoa; phylum Echinodermata; class Holothuroidea; order Dendrochirotida; family Sclerodactylidae; genus Sclerodactyla; species Sclerodactyla briareus. The sequence goes on along the minus strand of JAODTK010000289.1, from coordinate 134,422 downwards.
ACAAAAGCAATGTGTAAACTGATTATACTGATTAACTGATATATGATATCAAGCCAAGAGGCTTAGTGATTTCTTGACTGATTCTCTTCCTGAACGAGCTAAGCACTGTCTACTTCACGTAATCGTTGCGGGAAACCCACACACCACATTTGAGCTGGATCAATCTAGGTGGGGTCAAGTTTACCAATTAACCAATAGAATACATTAGAAATTTCTCGTATTGTCAAACTGCTCCGTGATGCAGATTAGAGACTCGTTTCTATCTCTCAACCAAAACAACCAAATTTTAATGTCGATACACTGTAAAAAATGAATAAAAAAAAGATTGTAGAATTTACAATTAAAATACTAGCAGCAGAGTTGCCAGTTATTTACTGTCAATTATACAATAAACTACTGAGATATTCACAGTGAAATTATATTACGGTGTTTTACTGAATTTACTAAAATTCACAGTAGTTTACGGTAAATTTACCGTAACATACTTGCTACCAAGAATTTACTGTAAAGTCAACAGAAATTGTTTACAGTGATATACGACGACAATCGACGACAATCCTATTGAAATGTGGTCCGGGGTTTGTTTCTGACAACATCATCAATGTATAGCAAACCATGCAGCGCACAGGTCTTGCAGTTATCAATAAACCTCATTGACCTATTGGATGTTATTACGGTGATGAGTCATATCGAACAAGTAATCATCGTCGTATGTGTTCGCCGAGTACAATATGTTCAATTCGGAAGACTGTTGATGACAACTTTCAACAGTTCCCGCCAAAAACTGGCACATGCCCTCACGACAATTATCAAATTAAAGGAGGGAAATTTGTGTAGACCTGTTCAGTCTCTGAAAGCGTCCTGTCAGGGCAATTGACGAACGGTCCCAACGAATGGGGGACATGCTTGGATAATACAGATGACGGTAAGATACAAGTAGTATTCTGAAACACAATGGATGTATATAATTCCATTCACTTCCACAACTAGAACCTGGAAAGAGTCCGCGGTAACGCTGGGAGTATTCTGCATTGAATCCAAAAGTTAAAAAAAACTATCTAGTTCATTGTCTCATGGGTTGATGTAGAGGCCGATTGTACCAACGTCGTTTTATTAATCACATGGGCATCTGCGGCAGTGATTTAGTTTAAACTCTTGCTAGAAATACAAAGTTTCTGTCACTGGTTGCTCGTCTCTTTCATACAGATTGTTGCTCTAAAACACTAGCTGCCTGAATCGATGGTCATTTGTTTTGTATGAGAAATATTGTCCTCATCGTTAGGATTGAGATAGTCATGATAGTCACCTTCACTCGATATGAGCAAATCCTGTGAAAATTTATTTCGTGGAATTAAATTGCTATAGAGCGCTTTCCCTAAAATACCGAAGCGCTGAGCAAAGAAATTCTCAAAAAGAGAAACAACAGAGAACAACCTACACATTTGGAGACAAGAATCAGCAAATGTGGAACAATTCAGTCGTTTCCACCTGCTACTATTTTGCGAGTTGCAAACCGACAAAATGTATCAAAATATGTCTGAAAACAACCATTTGCCCCGAAAAACATTTATATTTATAGAAATCTCGGGATTTTTCTGTGTAATACCGGAAAACCCTTCGATTTGATACTTTGTACCTTGTTCTCGAATTTGAAAACATTCAGTCTTTCTAACTTCTCAATATACTGAAAAAAGTACGGATTTTCAACAATTCCCAAATTTAGCCAAATATCCCAATAGAGGCTTCCACTCCATAAAATCTACATTTTTAGCTGATTGCATGGAAAAGTTGTAATGTTTGCCTTCCACATTGCTGCAAAATTTGAAACCATTCAAGTAAATGGACTAAGAAATAATGAAAAACTAGTGAAAATGAAAAAAAGATCCAAAATGTGCCTCCCCCCCTTAATTCTACAATTTCGATAGTTCCGCCTAAATTTGAGGAATAAATATGTGTATTGTGACTATTCAAACGTGTGCAAAATTTTCCATGCTCGTCCACAGACACGCAAACGTACACACACAATTACACACACATATGCACACACACACACAAATAGACACTTTCGCGAGTGCACTCGATGCTGGATAATCCGGCCACCAATGGGTACCCCACCAACGGGTATGCCTCGGTAGATAGTTCTTAACCACCACTATGGTTAACATAGCGACCGTTGCTATGGCAACCAGCAACAGTAAATATAGGTGAAAAGGCAAACCGACTACATCATTCGGCCGTTCGGAACCGATGAGATGAGTGAGTGTTCGAAAGCCCATAAGCACAATGCATACTGGCGAGAACACGTAATTTACTACAGAATTTACAAGCTAAGGCAAAATGACTAAACATGAAACTGACATGGAAAAAAAAAAACCCTACTTACTAGGAGACAGAGAAGTTTTTGAAAGCTTCTTAGAACAATGCACATTGTGGGCGACACAAATATCACGGGACAGGCCATTCCAAAGTCTAGAGCCACACCGAACAAGGATTTATAGAGGACCGCTTGCATGGAGGCAGTGATGATAATTAAGGCAGGTGATGTCATTGCTCAGATTCTGAATTACACCTGACAATGACATCTGATAAATGAACGGAAATGAAATATTATTGACATGCAATTATAGTTTGAATTGATTCCGCGGCTCGACGGGTACCAATGTAACTTGTGATAAAGAGAGGAAGCTGTGGTATACTCATCCACCTGATAGAACAAGCGGGTGATGGCTGCAATCGACGACTTTAAACTATGTGCCTCCATCTAAAATTGGCAACACTTATTCTTCACGACGCACATTTCTCCTATGGTGATGAGAGACATTACAACGTATTTTTCTGCGATTGCGACATCACCGTCGGCCATGCTATAATTGACTGTTTCGAATATATTCTCTCTCCCGTCGGGATAGCTTGCAGTACAGTACTTCCAAACCATTGTTCGATGATATAGAGTCGTCACTGCGTCTAGTTTCCTCATCAGTGTTAAAGCCCTTTTCCTTCATATTGTATGGGATTTCTCGTTGTTGACATATCGGTGTCACTATAGACCACATTTGTAGTTACAGACTTCTGGTATGTATCAACATCATAAACCTGAACTGACAATTAATATACTTCTCAATACTGTTCGTAAATTATTGATTGCAAATATACCAATAGTTCGAAGTAGTTGTGCAATATTTTGAATATATCTTGTATAATCTGGAGATAAGCTTGTTTCTTGGGGCTATTGCATCTCATAATCTTGCCATATTTTATTCACGTATTAGATTCCATGAAGTGCCCTTAAAGCCATTGGCAAGATTTCAGCAACAACCTCATTACGGTCATAGCAAATGCGGTTGTGCACGTTGCGATACGAAATCGTGCGGCCCCAGATTCCATCGCCTTATGTTCTCCCTAAAATTGATTAACAGATGTTGTGAACTGCATCGGCTACAATATTGACGCTAAGCAACAGGGTAGTCCCGTCATGTCAACTGACCTCAAGCAGAGCCCCGGGTTTTGAAGACTTAATGAATCGATTGGATAAACATACCATTGCTACAGTGGAATCAAACTATATGTAGGGCGACTAGACGAGGGCTGATTTTGCACAATAAATACGAGGCAAATCCAGGGCTGATGACAGAAACTCAGCTTGTTACACAGTGTTGGTGCATTAATATCGCAATATTATTTTACAATCATCCGGTGTTTAGACGTCATATACGCTCCTACAATGTTTTCTATTCCTTTCTGATTAATAACACTGACTTGAGGTCGAATTACGGGACCCAAATATATTGGTTCATCCCATTATATCGCATCTACCTCACATAGTGTGCTACATGCGTTCGTGAATAGGTTGTATGTATTAAGCTATTTAGCGAACACCAAAGTCCTCTCGCACCAGCGGGAAATAAGGAAATATCCAATGGGACAGTTAACGAGGAGAAATCCATGCCAAAATGCGTACATGTTAGAAGGAGAACCCAGTGATCTGATCAAGCTAGGCGTAGCTAGGATTAGCCTGGTAATAAGCATTATGACTGTCTCTAGTACTACTGCCAAAGTTAGACCCGTAATTTTCTTCTCTCGTGGAGGTCCATCTTTGTTGGATCCTTAATGATGTAGACGCCTTTGGTTGCGAGAGCATGTATGCCAGGAGGTTCGTGGGATGATCCTCTCCTCCTAGACAAGTATATATATTTACAAGTATATGGCGACCAATGCTCGATGTTATCGAGGCACAGTGTTTGTAAGCAATTGGCAAACCTGCTTCAGGACCGACACCACTTCCTTGGAACCTGGAGGAGTGAGATTTCAAGTGCAAAGGAGTGCTACAAAGGACCGACGAGAAACAAATATGCGAATATCAGGTAACAGAACTCAGTAAGCCCAGAAAGTCCACTGCATTACAGCGCAATCATGAAGTGACGATCAATACATCGCTCATCGCAACTGCCACTCAGGCAGTCAGCGGAAAAAAACGTGGGGGACTGCTGAATTCGAACCCGGAATGTTCGCTTGCATGGCGTCACCGACACGCTGTCATTATCCCGCCCAAAAGATTATTACGACGGTAATATGTCCTTACTGTCAAAACATATTAGTGTCCACACAATTGTATGAGGCGCTGATTTCAATTGTGTGCCCGGTAGAATTTAATAAGGGCGGGGGGACTGTATGACAAGCGGGGCTCATGAGTACCTTACAGGTAAGTTTAACTACGATATAACTACGATATGCGGAGAGAACAGCATAATCTCAGTGGATCTTCTACAATACATTCTAGTATTGTAGACAGTCAATGTTGGTTGGGGTTTTATCTGGATGATTAATGTCCTTTTTGACTCTTCTTTGCGTTCAGACCACTCGTGGGTATCCTAAAGTTGGAATGAAGCAACGGACGCAAAAGAAACCGGGTTACTAGAAATGTAGTATAGTTCTCTCCTGAAGGACTCGCTCATGCTGAATTTCTTCACTGAAATCATTACTCGGGAATCATTATCACTACTTAATTAGAAAACATGTAATATGTCGAATCTAATTTTCCGGGGAAAATCCCACAGGTTGCGGCAGCGAGAGAAAGAAATTCATTGTATATTATTCAAGTTCAGCTGTTCAGTTAAAAACACCGAGCTCTCTATGATGATATACGTAATACTGGCCATGCGCTGTAGGAAACCAGGAGAGAAATAATATACCTAATTATACCAAACGTGTTGGTATCATTGTTAGTCAAAAGCCGCGTAGGTCGTTTGAACATGTTGGAACAACAGCAGGGAATATGAGAGTCACTAATACTACTTAGGCCTATGCATTAAAAACTATCGGTAATGCCTTTAATAAATTATTACATATAAGTCAATCTCGATGGAGATCGGATGATGTCATTATCCACCGTAGTTTTCATTGTTTATAACCACGTGCCCTTATTTAATAATTTACTCGATTATGAGATATGTCTGGTCTTCATGCTCTGGGGATACGCTTACGGTTGATGAAAGTTTCATCGCATTAGTAAATATGACTTGCAGCGAATTTCCCGGATTGTTTGTCAACGGATATTTGCTTTTGGGACTATATGATTTGACAGGTTACGACTCATTCACTTAGCCATGCTTTCGACAGTTGGACACGTGGATGCTCTACTGGGCAATGTATAAGTTTTATCTAGAATCCATAAAGCCGACCGGAACCCCTCTTACTGTCCAGTAACGAACCAATCACTCTACTTGACACAGATTATAGGATTCCCCGAAAGCACAATCAATCACATCAGACTAGTGTTATTCATAACATATTATTGGTAAAGGACATTCCAAACTTTTATTGAACCCTATTTAATAGATCGAGGTCTCACTCTCGTTACTCTTGAAATTTTACACAACAATGGAGTCACAAGTGCACCTATATCCAGCTCGAAACATCAGAGGTGTGCTTGCTCAATGTGCTGACGAAACTACCCCTTTTTCGGTTGCCTGCAGTATTAACGAATTATTTAGCCGAGGAAGCGTTTGAAGTACCTAAACGATTCCGGTTAGTATAAGGTCTGAGTGACAATTAATAGCAAGTCGCATATCTTCCACTCGGGCGGCTGCATCAAGGAACAGCAGAATACCTTGGAAACTCCGATTAGTGCTGGCAATGTTTGGCTGTCGCAGTTATTATGAAGATTACCTCGTTTGTGTGAACTACCTACGGAGCTTTCCTTGATACCCAATTAGGAATTTGGAGGACTAGTGAGGGATGAGACCTTTGCTAAAAGTCAACCTGTTTAATTAGCAAATTCTCGAAAATGTTTTCTGAAGAATATCAAGGTGTTACTGGTAATTTTATCTGGGGTTCTGCTGCAGACAAGAAGAATGGAAATATTGCTACTAAGTCTACTTCTCAACTGGGTGTTTTGAAAGTTTTTCATACCCTTCTGCGAGGAGAATTAGGGCTTTCGGACTTTATATTTTAAATATTTCACCAACTTTACTTTCTTTGCTGCATATTGGCTCAGCTAGCCTTAATATGACAAATGCCTCCAGTCATCAAGTATATGCTAGTTGTAGTAGAGGAAATCCAGTAGTCATAACCCGAAGTTCATTTTTGATGTGCAACCTATTTCGAATAATTGCCATAATATAGTTCACGGAGACTCGGTCTGTGAAAAAATGATACGAATGCTGTTTATGCGAATAGCCTTTTCGATCGCCGCACATCATTATTACACACTGCTATTATAACTCTGTAATTTGGGTTTCGAAATAGGGTTGCTCCTCGTAATTCCGCTGTACTAAACATTTTGCTCATTGTCGTATAATAACATTAACGTTGTATTTCTAACAGGGTAACTGACGTCTCACAGTATACCCATTCACTTCCTACTGAAGGGTAACGCTGTACATCCGGTATCATGCTATGAGTAAAACATTCAATTTTGTATTTCATGTACAATGGTCATGCAACAGATCATTTTGAACTGGCACAGATAGCATGTCAAAACCCTGCATGTCAAAACCCTACAACCAAAATTTAGCGATTCTGGCATTTTCCCTCGTCGAGTTATCCATTTCACCTAAATTTTACCCAAACGGATGACGTCACCAGAGTAACGATGCAAAGGTCGCCCATATACTTCACACAATAAATGCTGATATTTTTCACCATTATATTCGTCGATATGTATTCGTATATGTGTCTGTGTTAATTGCGTTATTCTAATAATTTTGAATATCATATTGCCGTGAATGTACCACTGTGATATTTATATCACAGAATGGGCTGTTTTATGTGAGGCGAGTATAGGAATGAAATTTTGAAGGAGAGAAATACAGTCTCGTCAAGTGAAACTTCCATATCATTAGTCTAATAACTGCATCTTACAGTAAGCATAGTCAACAATACGGTGAATGGTTGCTCGGATAGATTTGGTTGTTTTCATGTTCTCATCTCTAATATGAAATATTAGGTTTTCTTTTTCGAATATATATCCGTGTTGATTGACTATTTCCTTAAAACAAAACATTCCCTTCCCTAAACTCCAGTTCTATACATCAGTCTTTTCGATTTGGTGGGTACGAATTTAAGTCTGTCTCTAGGCGCTTTGCGGCTAGGATATGCTTGCTCATGTCCCTAATATAGTATACTATGCATAAATCAAAGCAAAAACTCATTCACCACCCATCACCGCACCATATGCAAACCTAAACAACTTGATATATACAATCATAAAATGCATTATTTCTTGGGGGAACATGTAACAAGCCATTTTCTCTGTAACATTAATCACAATATTTCGATTGAGGAAACGCTGACTGCAGGTATGCATTGCTTTATTTGTTATTACAATCAGTAGATAGTGAATACACCTGGTGAAGGTATAAGTCAACTGTGTCATATTACGATATTACGTTGCCTGGATAATAGGATGGACTCCATAGAAAAGCACAAACTTTTAATTGCTTGCGTACAATGTGCTCAGCCCGCTTGACCTAATGCTAGCGAATGGATATCGCAGTTGAGCGAATGTAGCGAACACCATTCTTTGTGGTAACAGATGGACATGTACTGAATGACGTTGCTCACTAAGTGACATTCGTAAAATTGATCCACGGTTTCCCCTCTTTTTTCAGGCTAGCGGATAGTAGTATTGACTACAATCAATTCGCTTCATTAAGACATGTACCCTAATCATTATTTGGTTTGTTTTAGGTTTGTTTGTTTTTTGATTCGGAATGAATGTTCATACTTTCTCACTATGCCCATGAAGAAAGCGCGATCACAGTTCTCGCACTCATGGAATTGTGCTACAAGCTAGCTGCGCCCCACTGGCTACTGATGCCTGCATATGCAATGCAGCAATCAAATTTGGTGACTCAGCCGAAAATCACTACATGCCTTCTTCGATTTCTATTCAGAAATGTGGTATGCTGCCGAAAAATGTGTATCGGGGTCCACACGCCACTATAACTAGTTATGCGGGTTAACATCACTATCTGATTGTTTGCGGGGTGAATCACATGACCACCATATGATACTCCACACACGTCCTTCCTTGTTCACGCACTCTCGTCATTACCAGCTGGCTTCCTGAAACGGCGGTCACATCAGGTGATGCTCAGTGTTGCCTGACGTCAACGCTGCAAAACTAGCTACCTACACCTGCCAGTATTGAAACTGGCTAGTTCTCTCTGGGATCCCCACCAAGTATTTTTACAATACGACCTTGAAAATATTCAGAGGCGTGCAGCTCGTTTTAATGATTCAGAATATTCTAGTGAGCCTGGCTCTGTTTCAACTACTTCGGGAACTCGGTCTATTGCCTTTGACAGAGACCCTGGGTTCACATGTGATAACGCACGAGTTATCAGATCACGCAAGATGGCTCAGCCCGTCATCAAAAAGTGCATGTGAACAGACGCGTCATCGAGATGCGTTTCCGTGATCAAGATCACGCGTCATCAAATTGCCATGTGAGCGCAACGCATGATCAAGATTACGTGTTACAAGGCTACAAGGTTTTGGCCTTGTTTACAATATCTATAAAATCTCTCCTGTTGTCAAGGGTTCTCCGTTCCAAGTAGGACATGATGTTACTAAGCGCCGGCATAGCAAAAAAATATACTGTTTGCAAAGGGTGTTCATGACCAGGTCCAGGTTCCTGTCGATTGTCTGCGAAAGCCTCTGCGTAGGAGTCGGAATATACACAGTTTATATTCCTGTCAATGCATGCCGATACCAATTGTTGTTTTCTTCCTGACCATATTAGAAACTGGAATATCCTACCTTCAGACCTCATAAGTAGTTTCAATAGTACTGTGGGCTTGATCACTAATATTTTCCCAATGAATTCTGTCCAACATGTGTATGGTGAGCTATTGTCCCGGAAACCGGAAACCATTCAAGCTACATTTCTCGGTCAACTCGTCACAATGAACCAACTTTTCTAGGTTAGTAATACCCGCTTCAGATAGTGTATGCGTGTTTTCCACTTCGCACATAAAGCGCAGAGACAATTATAACTAGATCATTTTTCCAGTCTGACGCTTAAAACTGACTCACTGGCCGTCCTATTCTCCTCGAGCGAGTTTTTATTTCACTCGGCTAACACAGTTCTTGGATTCGGCCCATAATTGGGCAGGCGCCTCGGCGATGGTCCCAGCGGATTAGATAATAGCATATATTTATCGAACCCTACGCTTGACAACCAAGTGCATTATCTGACATTTAGGGCATGGTTTCATCTTGGTCGGATATTAACTCGTTCGTCAAAATACCAAATATGATTTCCTGGAGGGAAGATCGACTCCAACGTTGACTTCCAATTGAGTAAGCAGACTTGGATATTAAACTTTTTAATTGAAAAGTTCAGCTGACGATTGTTTACAAATCTAATTTGTACAGAAGGGAAAGAAGCTCCTAATTAATCGTAGGAAGCCGTGTGCATAGAATATATTGATTGAATAACGTCAGTATCGTGTCTCCGAAAATATAGAAATGGTTATCACTTCTGATCAGCACTTTGTGAGAGGGGGATCACCGCACAGGTGACTGTGCGTGTCACGAGGATTGAATATACTCTTAGTTGAACCAGTGCGGTAATTAATCCCGCCAATTAGACATTTGGACCAAGATACCATGCACGAAGTGGCTGTGCATATATATCTGGATCAGCTCTCGAGGCTACAAACGGAACGACATATCAGATCAATAAGGCTCTTGTCATAAAGTTGGGGAACAAGTTCGCATTCATTTCTGAGGGAAGTGGAATAATAAAATATTGTGTAGTTCAGATTGTTTTGCTTGACCATGTTCTAGTTACATGGTTTATTTAACACTATTGCCTTATAAGAGTTTTTTTATAATAACGATATGATTTGAATATTGATTTCAGGCGGGACTGCGGCGTTGATAACATATAAATAAGGCAGTATTCTGGGACTATACATAACGGAACTACCGCGCGCTTTGCTGTTAGGCTATACCAAACAGCAATGTCAGTGTGTACTTCCCTTTATTACGGCACAAATTATTCGTTAGAATTGCAATAACTCTGTAACGCTGTAAGCTATCACCCCAGTTTATTCAATAACTGAAAGTAGATATTCCCCTCTTTCTCATCATGTCCAATTCAAAGCGATACTTCTTCAGGAACCGACGGCGTTTCTCGGCTGAAAAAAAATTTCGAATGAATTCTCAATAGAGAATCGGTAAATTTCACATATTTTAGGCAGTGTGGGTGTACAAGAATTGCGATCATTGGGAAACTCCGTGGTCTATTGGTCCAGTTTAAACTGTTTTATAGAGGGTTCTTTGTGGTCGAACTGCCTATGTACAACTTTATTCTGATTGGACAATGGGAACAGACGGCGTTTTAGGTCCAATCAAAAAATCGATTAGAAATCGCACTCAGAATTTTCCACGGCGTCCCATGGCTTAGGGTTGCCAACTAATGTTTGTAATATTTAATTGGGCGCTCATCGCAGCAAATATCGATATTATCAGTTATTAGCTATGCTCATTACATATAATGTTTAATGTTCCCTAACATTTCATAATGTGTGCATGTCATATTTTATGTCAGTCGAATATTATCCCGCCAATTACGAAGCTAGCTAAGTTTGAAAATAGAGAGGCCATAATGCTTGGCAACGTCAAATTGACCTGCGCGACGCAAGCGAGCCTAGTTTTCAAAACGCCGCGGAACGTTGTCAAATTAATGGCCTGTAATTGATGATACATGTGATTATTAGGGAGGATTATAGCTTGTAATATGGATCAATGTATTATACTTCATATTCCGACGGTAGTTTTTATCAATACAAACCTAAAGGTGCTATACAATCCGGAAATTTGTTTTTTCCGTGAGCGGGCAATTTGTGTTACTGTTAAGGAGCCCCATTGAACTCAAAAGTAAACGTCCCCCATTACATAGTTCCGTTATGTTCATATATTTCGAATTAGCTTCGCGCAAACAAACTATCCCTTATTCATTTCTAGTGTTACGAAACTAAAATCATGAATGGATGTTTCTCTTGAAATAATCAAAATCAGTTTGCCCTATATTAGCAACAAGGTCTCTAACGGGCAGGAATTCTATGTAGGCTACGCATGTATATATTTCCAAAGCGCATCCTGAATATGCTGTATGATACAAATAATAGTGGCAACGAACTGCTGTCTGTCAGGAAGAGAAAACTCTGGACCATCGCAATCTGGGAGAACTAATTTAAGTGTATCAGGTTGCTGTTTTTCACGATTTTTTTTTTTTCACGAATTGTTACTCGTGAAAAACAGATGTGAAATAAAAAGCGGAATTTAACTGTTATGTTTACTAAACAATTCTTGGCATAAAACAATTCGCGTGAGTATTTCAAGAATTATAGCGACGAATGAATAACGATCGCGATAATACCTATCCCGAGAATATGGCTCCTGATATGTTTTCCAACTTCAGTATACGGTGTAAGCATACCAGTGACACGATAACGCGAGCGTCTATTCCCGGAAGGCAAACATATGGCGAAAAGCAACGTTTAACCTTTCCAACAAGACAGTTAACGTGTAATAACCCAGCAAACACAGACATAACTCATCTCAGTGCACTGGTTAATCATATTTGTAAGGCTAAATACAAAGTCGAATCCACGCAGCAAGTGTTTGTAATCAAATCAGGGCACCTTTGTGGTGTGACACCCCACAGTACATTATCCGGACCACACGTAACAGGTTTTATTGCATGTGGTGATTTCTGATTGTTGTCTTGTATTTTCAGACAATATGTCCACTGGTGCCGTTAGATTGATTTTTATAAAAGCTTTCTTGTAAAGGGGTACAATCACGGCGTACCGTACGTCAATATTAACACAGACTCGTCGGTGACGTATATAATCGATTCATAAATATGCAATCGGACGTCTTGGCAGAAACATTAAATTCGGGCTTTCGGTTTCTGACAATAATGAGGCACTGGATTGATTCAGCCGATGTAACTAGTACTATAGATTGGTATTGGTAATGGTATTGAGCTCGAAGTATTTACACTAATTTTTTTTACTGAACCAATAAATCACAAAATGTTTTAAAATATATTTCTGGAGAGCAGTGCTCTTTCGCGGAGTGTGATTGTTAGACAGACATGTGATATCATGTCATTCTTGACAGGCGGCTATATGAAGAATCTCTCTCATACTGCAACATGTACGTATCGACGAGGAAAACCCTTTTTGTAGTACACCTGTCTGCAAACACAAATTGGGGTAATGAACGTGTCGACATTACAACTTCATGGGGAACCCCCCCCCCCCCCAAAAAAAAAAAAAAAAAAAAAAAAAATCTCAGTTTGCTTGTAATAATATTGAACATTAGGCCACACTGTATTAGTGGTTGGTAGGCACTTCCTTATGAACCGCTTGGGTAATAACTTTTTGTGGTATATACAGACGTTAACGTCCATGGAAGCATGACCACCCAATACCCACGTCCCCATCAGTAACGACTGTTGAATACTGCGCACTTTTTGCACCAACCCGAATCACTAACAACTGTTGTGTAGTTTAACTTCAAAATGTTAGGGAGTTTCCATAAGTTATAAATGACGGGGATAGGAAATCGGTTCGTATGACAGTGTGGCATGTGAATACATATAAAAAAAACAGCAATGAAAATCAAGGTGAGTTAGTTAATAGTTCAATTGAGCAAGACACTGCTTCCAAAATTTTTAACTTTGATGGAGTACAATTGCATTGACAGGTGACTAACAGTCGACCTTCCTTCTATATGACCTGACCTGTCCTTCTATATATATATATATATATATAATATATATATAGATATATATATATATATATTATATATATATATATCTATATATATATATAATATATATATATATATATAATATATATATATATATATATTATATATATATATATATATATATATTATATATATATATATACATATATATCTGTCTATCCGTCTATCTGTCATATGTCTGTCTATCTATAGTCTAATAGCAGACTGAGTCAGTGTTAGATTTGCCATCACTTTGAGTTATCAGACGATCGTATTCGTGCCAAATTCTCTCTTGGAATATTGGCTTTGGGAATTTCAACTAATTTGACTCGCCTATACGAAATTAAGAAATTCAGAATACTTGGATAATGTATTAGATTGGCCCATCCCCAAAGTTAGGTGATTGGGTATCACCACTAATTAGCAGTTGGTGGCTGCGATCTCACGCTACAGACTGAGTGTAATCAACAACTCTCAGTAGAGCCAGCAGTTAATTTCGCTAATTAGACATCTCAGGACCGGAGGTATTATTCTATTACGGAACGATTGTCGTTCAGCAGACTGAGAGCCAACGGAAGCAATGTAGTAATCTTCTCCAGGCGTATGTTAACCGAACCAATAATTGAGATTTTTCGCGGTTTTGTATTGTGTGTCGAGCTGGTATTACCGTGTCCTTCGTCGTTCTTGCCCTTCGCATTTAATGAACGAAAAACGGCAATTAAGTGGTTTACTAAGTTGGATCGCGGTGGAAATACGAAGATAGAGTAGCAAGATAGCTTGTGGAATGTGTAAGGCAACGTGGAAGCAGATAGAGCCAAATGCAATAGTCTCTGACAAGAACTTCGAATAGTTCGAGGTAAAATGAGCGGCCCGGCGCATGAGTTCGAACAGATCAGGCATACAAACTATGAGAGGTTCGAGAAGAAGACTACGTTTACTTATAGACTCAAACGTTATAGGCCGGCTTCCCGGAAGAAGGATTAGTTCAGCTGTTTAGGAGATTTTGCAGTCGGTAAAACGCGTCGATCACTCGTGAAAAATATTAATCCTCAAATATAACAAAGCAACAACTTAACAATATTCAAAGAGTACGAAGAACAAGTCTTGTTTTGTCTGGTACTATGCAAACATCACATAGTGGTTATCACTGCACAGGGGACAGCGAACAACTGTCACAAGAAAAGCGTTGGTATGAGAGATCACATCATCGCCCTGTTAGTTGCCTCCGTGGCTTTCAAACTGGTCTGACAGTATTGGCCTGGTTGGGTCCATAGAGGAACGACGATGCATGGTGCCTGTATACTGCGTCGTGGGGGCAATCTGCTCGCATGCCTGCTCTGTCCTCTTGCTCGCTGATTGCTCGGAGTCCCATCTACGCTCCCCTCCTTAGTGACCATATTCAACTATGCGAGAGGAACGGTTACAGCCGCCCCATGTAGTCTAGAGAACAGTGTGTGTTCAACGTAAAATTAAATTGGTACATGTTTGGCCATACCGTTTCGTTTATTAACGCGAATGTGTCGATAAGTGTTTTGTTCTTTTTCTATCTTGTTTGACAGTTGTTTGTGTATATTACAGCATTAGCATACTGCAAATGGTGTTATTGGCTATGACGAAGGATAATATATGATGCCTCTGCCTACTACAGTTCAACTGAGAAGAGAAACAAATAAGTTTTACATGTCTTACATACAACGCACCTAGTCTCAACACTTTAGTTTGCTGTAGTCAATATGCAGTTAGAACCCTCATTCGCACAGCTATCAATGTGGGGGTAATCTGAAGATATGTGAAACGGACCTCCCGTTGCTGTAGGTTTGATAATTTAGTGTTGAAACAACATTTTCATGATGAGAAACAAATCTGCAATTATTAATTATATGTACATGCTAACGACTGTGTATATACACTAAGTTAAACGACTTTTTCCAGCTATATTTCTTCATTTATGATATATATCTATATTCAGTCATAGCATGTAACACTGTCCACAGTATGTGAGCACATATCAAAGTGACTGTGCTACAGTATGGGATGTTGATATTCCGAATGGAAACGGTTGGAAAGGTTTAATTTTCAAAGTACATTACCCTATGCTTGTATATTCCGAAAAAGGACTAATATATTTGCCTTCATAAGCATGCAGTTCCTTCAAATCAAGAGGCAATATCCAGTCCCTTGAATAGTTGATTTTCTCTCTCATAGCCACAGTAGATAAGGATGATTAGCATCGAGGGTAATGTTTACAAGACGGCGGCGACCGTGGCACATAGAATCGTTAGTTGGTGTCTCCGTAACACGTTAATAACCAATTCAGTGCTCCTATATTGGAGCATGGCAGTTAATTATAATCTTCTTGCTATAACTGTTTCAGTATTCAGTCTTTTACATTCCAGTGCTAAAATGCATGCTATTTTTTTAATATATTCACCATTCGACAGATTATCGATGCTATAAGATAATACATTCACCGTGTAACACTTGTCGGAGAAACTGAACTCCTAATGAAAGATCTTTTTTATTATTATATCTCATTATTTCTCTCATGTGCAGTCTGGGCTACGATTATTTATAAGTCAACTAAAACCATAATCACCTTTCAAATTGATTTGATTGATTTATTCATAGATAATGTTTGTCCCGCTTGCATAGTCCTCCCAAAAATGTGAGAAATCAAAACGAAGTTTGGTCGAAAATATAAATATTGACGAATCGACAATCTCATAACCACAAAAAATACTCTCAATTGTAAGTTTCTCTCAAAATATTTACAGATAATTATTATCGAAGGAAGCATTAACATTTGATAGGTCAGTAGCAAATTTGCAGCTGGCCACCTCATTTATGGAATCGCCCCAGTTTCCGTATCCCAATGCCTAGTATTTTGAATGAGCTACTCATGCACTTGATAGTTTTGATGAGTATGCCTAGACAAAGTACAAAGCAAATACCTATAGTGTTGTTCTTGTTATGTGTTAGCGTTGTTAGCATAAAACGTAAGCAACGTATTAATTGTTATTCTTCTATTTGGACACCCTCGAACTGTGTGTTTTCTATGGTGAAACTGTGCTCTTTCACACTTTTCGTGGTCTAAATATAATCCAGGATGAACCCCGCTATCGTTATATCTTCATCTTAACAGGTTTTCTTTTTTCTTTTTTCTTTTCTCGGTCATCCATTTTTGGATCAATGTGTTTTTTTCAGTATTGGATACTCGAGCGAGAAATGACCTTCTTTTTCATTGGGGTGGCTCAACATTTTCCGATCATTCCAGCATTTCACTGCGACGAGTATAACCAGATAATGTGTCAGTGGTCCAGAGGCAGTTAAATTACACCCCATTGTCATAAATGAGTTTTAATTCGTGCGGTTATTCCAAAGCTTGGTTTACCTATACTAGGAGCGGCGCCTTGATGGTATCATCGGAACAAGTAGGCAGCTCAGGCACGGTCGTTGACAACAAATAACTTCCTTGAGAAAAAGCTACTGGCATTCCTAGTTAGGTATTCATTTGAGGTAAATAATCCAATGGATTATAATGGTTTCAAACCCATCGTAGCAGGTATTCCGATACAACAATATAACTCCGCAAAGAGGGAACATGGACTCCAATAACAGATAATGTATTCTCCAAAGGAAGCACGCTTAAAGCTGGTTTTCCATGCACGGGGGGGGGGGGGGGGGGGCGGCGGGCGGGCGGGAGGGTCGGGGCGTCTAAAATCGCTCATCGTTATGTCAAGGGAGCGGTTAAAGGCACGCGGGCGGGCGGGCGGGCGGGCGGGCGGGCGTTTCTCGAATCGGTCATGTAGTGATTTCCCCCGCCCGCGAGTCCGCCGTGGTGGTATTTCGTATTCGATTTCCGGGGATTTCCCGCAAATCTTACCGGCGTTAGCCCGATGAATGGAGAAGTAGAGGACAGTTTATGTTCAAATAAGGTGCAAACAACATTCTAGCTGTTGCAACACTAGGGATGAGATTTAGAAAGATTGCTATATTTTTAATGGCCAGACACCTATTGAACACATATTACATGCTTAAAGCATGATATGTCAAGTATTGCTAAATAAATCTCCAACACCGGTCCAATTGTGAAGTTTTAATAGTGGCCGTATCGTTGACATTTAGAAAATGAAATTTCAAGAAAAGGAACACCGGTGTTTAGGTTAAAAACATAGTATGCGTCCGGGTTGTAAAATAATATAATTCATAATAATAATAATAATAATAATAATAATAATAATAATAATATAATAACTAAATAATAATAAAATAATAATAATAATAAGAATAATAATTAATAATAATAATAAGAGGCTACATCGGTTCTTATATAGCGCAATTACACACTAAAAGTGAGAAGAGGGGCGTGCTCGAGAAAACAGAAAACGCCCGCCTGCCCGCCCGCGTGCATGGAAACGAGTCTTCCACACGGCCCGACCGCCCGCCCGCCCGCCCGCGTGCATGGAAACGCCGCTTAATGCATGTATAATACTAGAACGGCTTTCTGTGGAGAAAGGAAGCCAGAAAGGGTGAACAAGTTGGTAGGAATTTAGGAATAAACGACTTTTGTGTTTTTTTGTTTTTTTGTGAACGTTTTCTGAATGATAGTTGCGTTTATGGATAGGAAGCAACCGTGTGGCATTGGGTAAACCAAAATTTGTTGATTTTCAACTCAGTATATGTTTTTCTGTTTTTTCGCCAGCATAACACACCGCAGTTGATTTTTGCTTTCTCGTGGGGTACGTTTAAACGTATGAACGGATACTCGCTGACTGCCTGTGTTCATCCGGTTTAATACTGAACACCAGTGTGCACAGGATACGATTGTTGAGATTCCTCACCGTCTCCCCGATATGCACGGTCACTCGCGCGTTATTTTCCCTCGATAGCGTTCTCCATTCGCTTGATATACTTCAATTCGCTAGGTAATTAGGGGCACATGTGCTTTTCAATAGTTTTTAATCGAGTTCAAATGCAAAGACTCGTTTCCCGCCATTCCCACGACGAAAGCGCGGAACAGATTCCCCAGTCGAGAAGGTTTGTTAACCAATGCCACCTGCGCCTCAACACGCGATTCAAAATTGAATGAAAATTACTTCACTGCCTGAGCCGGAATACTGAAGAACGAAACATCTCGACTCTCTCATTTTTTGTTTTCTCGGCAAAATCGTATGAAGTAATTGAGAGGGAATTGGGTTGGGGGTCTACACGGCAAGTTTTTTTTTGTCGTTAATATAGGTTAACATTAGGGGCATTTCACTAATGGGATTAGGATGGTTTGCGATTGCGTTCCCTTGCAGAGTACATCTAACATACATCTCGCACTCAATAGATGGATTCGGAATTAACCTGTAATACTTCTAACAAAGTAATGGTATCACAACGATCTCGAGAAGTGGAATCTTCTCTATTCAATTCTAGACAGTCCCAGCCCACACTGACTGTAATGAGGAAATTTTGACTTGAGTCCCACCTACCACCTGAGGGCAAACTGAATAGTGGTTGCATGGTTTACAGCAACCTGCAGCAGTTATGAGTATACGTATTACCCTGATAATTGTTATTGTCTCCAATTCATAAATACCTAAACAAGAAGCCGTTCTCATGCGCTGATCGAACCTGCGCATCAGTCGACAAACGTTGATAGTGTTTTTTTAAGATCCAAAACCACTTCCACAGGACTCCATCACTGATAAGGAAGACGTCCTAATGCCTGTGAATCCTTGCGATTCATAAAAATAACTATTATCGTGTTAAACAGAACGATCATTTCATTAACAGCGTTGTTGCCAGGTCCTAGTGTCGCGGGCGTTGTTGCCAGGTCCTAGTGTCGCGGGCGTTGTTGCCAGGTCCTAGTGTCGCATGCGTTCGTAGCCAGGTCCTAGTGTCGCGGGCGATGGTGCCAGTACCTAGTGTCGCGGGCGATGGTGCCAGTACCTAGTGTCGCGGGCGTTGTTGCCAGGTCCTAGTGTCGCGGGCGTTGTTGCCAGGTCTAGTGTCGCGGGCGTTGTTGCCAGGTCCTAGTGTCGCGGGCGATGGTACCAGGTCCTAGTGTCGCGGGCGTTGGGTGCCATGTCCCAGTGTCACGGGGGATGGTGCCAGGTCATAGTGTCGCGGACGTTGTTGCCGGGTCCTAGTGTCGCGGGCGTTGTTGCCAGGTCTTAGTGTCACAGGAAATCGATTGTTCTGCCCAGCTATGGCGTGGTCGTCATTGATGTGAAAGACATTTGTCTGATCTGGGGAATAACTGTACCTACCGAATAATCATACGGAAAATAACAGGTATTCAATCTGTAGTACCACATAATTGTGTTCTAGTAACGTATTATCATCAGTGCATTGATTGAATGTACGAGCCGTTTCCTAATGGAAACATTTTATGGTGACGGATATTCTCAAAATCCTAGCCTCGTCAAATTACGTATTGTGATAGAATTTCACGGGGTGAAACAATGTACTGGAAGGAGTTTTCACCTGAAATTAGGCTGCTCCGATCAGCTCTCTCCATCCTACGGTCTATCCATCCTGTGGCAAAATTGTGCTCTTTGGCCATGTTATCGGTGAGCTTCACCGGCCGGTTTCATTATAGTGTATATGAGACAGTGCTCACCGCTCTTTTTATTACACCAGCATTCAAACTTTATATCAAATAATGCGAATCCGATACAATTTACTAAAGAGTTGGTTGATGCTCCATAATCAGAGAAGAGAGACCAATTGGCAAATTGGTATTCCTTCGTATTGCACCTTACTACCAACGAAGACCCAGTCATTCAGTTTCAGCGTCACGGACTTGCCAATTTATACCAGTTGGTTAAATGTATGAGAATCTGAGATGGCATAATCGTGCCGTTTTCATGACGTCACGACAAAATCGTTCCAGCACTAATATCACATGGTCGTGAAGGCCTACCATATCGATATTAAATTTCAGTTGGAATTCTACATTTCTACATTGACGACAATGACACACATAATTAGTGAACGGAATATTCCCGCGGGACATCCCTCCGAATTAATAATGTGTAGTCACTTAAAATGGTATCGAAGGGATTCACCATCAGACAAAAGCCATGGTGTTGAATCACTCCTGCCTCAATAAGAACATTCCCATTCAAGCTACATTTATCGGTCAAGTAATTCACCATAAACGCATATGTCTATAATTATTGATTCCTGCTCCAATCATCTTCCATGTTTAAAAAAAAAAAAAAAAATTCACCTCGAGACCTGCGTTGTACGCGTAGTATGGCGCGGAAACAATTATGCCAATATCATATTTTCCTGTTCAAGGCGTACAACTATCTCGCCACCGGTTCCATTCCCGCGACGAGTTTTATTTCGTGCGGATATCCCAATAGTCGAGTTTGATCTAAAATTAGGCAGCCATCCCGGCAATGGTCCCACCGGATCTGATAATAGCGTTAACCTAGTACACATTACATTTGGCAAAAGCTGTATCTGATATTCAGGACGGAATATTGGAAGGCTGACTTAGATATCAATTTTTTTCTTCATTCGAAAGGTTCTGCTCAATATTATTTGCCCATACTGTTCTAATCGTGAGAGCGCGTGTATATGAAATGTATTGTAGTGGTTATTGTTTTCGTGGTAGCGTCGTGGTCAGCAGGCTAAGGTCCGTGGCCATAGAACTTGCATTTAAATAGGTCAGCAACCAATAAAGGGCGAAAGCAGATTTGCCAGTACATGTTGGCAGTGTATTCTCCGACAGTAACCATTCAATAGCCACTGTCCAATAATGGTTTTTGAAACATGGAACTGAAGGAAATACACATGAAAACTACTTGCTGGAAGTTGAACTAAAATAGTGAAACCAACCGCTGGCAAGACATTGGTGTTTCTTAAAAAAATGTAAACTGCTGGATAGTACAAATGGCAAGCAGTAATCATTCCAAACTGGATAAACCCAGAAGGCTACATAGGCAACAGAATTGGTGATGAAACGCTGTAACTTCAAGGCGTTGGGCCTGTTAAATGTTTAAAATTGTACATCTAGCTCCTAAATTACGTAAACTGCAATGGATGTGAACTTGCCTGGAATCAGAAGGCTAATCCTGCTGTGTCCTGACAAACTTGACATACCCATGAACATGCTAAATTTAACGATGACCTCTTATTATGATAAAGTTGGCCTTAGAGACTCGGGGAGGGGATGTACCTCTGTAGATACTGTACTATTGTTTATTCTAGTGGGATTTTTTCGAATGATTACTAACTGTTTGCCACATGAGAAATAAATAATTAGTCAATCAGGAGACTGATATATTATTAACTGTTGGTGACTGAACATTTGACAATCTTTCGGTCGTCAAATCGGTTTAGCTATCATATCATTCTCATCATAACTATTGGAAAATGAAATGATTACTCAGCCTATCACTAATTCCACATTAGTCACCTCGAGATGAAAACAAATACTCATTATTAGACTTAACTATCTTCGATTTAATTGGAAAACAAACTCATAACAGATTAACTGACAGATGATCGGAATGACAACCAATCTGCGCCTCTAGATCTATTGATGTTTTTCAACCCATTATACGCATATTGAGCATGTTTTTGACACGGCAGCTCGAGCGTCTTACACCGGAAGGCAACATATGGGAGATGGCCACCGAGACGTGGTGTGTGTAATAACCTCGCCTCATAGGCTTCACTCGGTCTCATTCTACTGATTAATTTAATTTGTAAGACTAAATATGAAATGAATCCACAAGCAAGGGGTTTCTAATCAGATTAGGCTCTGCTTTTAAGTCAGACCCCACAGCGCTTTAGCGACGACACGTAACAGGTTATACGATGTTTGTTTTGCATTCTATTTTAGTTAGGTTGCTGATGCTATTAGATCAAGTATGCGTCAGTGGTCATTGCGTTATTCTCTGTGAATAAGTCAACTCATGGGTACGTAAATTATTTTCACGTTCGTCTCCATGGACGGGCTCTCGATTAAGAGACACGCAACCGGAGAGAGACATCGACAATTTTGTTCTCCCCGGGGCGCTTAAGCGATAGCAGTTTGTTAGGAGCATTCAAGCGTTTGTACTGTAGTAGTTTGATAGGTCGAAAAAATCGAGAAGAAGAGAAATGTTAACACGATATTTGGTGGCAAAACTATGCTCTTGCAAGGTAAAAATCACTTTAAAAATAGGCTCTTGGTCTCTTCGTCTTTCCTAAGAGGCAATTAACAGGAAAATTCGTCTTGTTTTGCAACATTTTCTTTCCCACTGGTTAACCCGCTTGGCCCTTCTTCACGTGAAAACACGACTCCGCTACGACATGACAGATGAAGCAGAAGGCTGTCGATCCTAGTAAAACCGCAGTGAGCTATTCGAAAAAAAGTTGTTCGGGTGTTGTTGGTCCGTTGGCAGCCGAGTAGGCATGCTCGTAGAGATTCGTGAACATACACAGAAATTCACACATTATCGTGGCGCAGCCCGGTCGTATTGCAATTTCGGAGACAGCGTATCAGGCGCGTAGTGGGGACGAGATGACGTAGTAGTAGGTCAGTTCGAGCTGATGAAGAGGGCGCCGTGTTCGTTGCGAATTCAACCCACTGTGATCGAACCACACTCACTGTTAAAAGAGGTTAGACAAATATTGAAAGGTTGGGCAAGTATTCAGCAACCTCAACAGTTGGGTAAAACCAAATTGACCGATCAATAGACAAATCTCATAGGCGGCCTATGCTCATCAATAGTTGGCGGAATACTTGTCCAACGTTCTAACTGGCTGGAATCACCATATGCGCCTCGCTGTCGTTGCATCTTTACTTTGAATATGACCACGACACGCTCTTATTACTCTGCTGTCACGCCATTACTACTACCGCTGATGGAGAACATTCGTTCGAATATTCAGATTTTTTTCCACGAATGATTAGAGCGCGTACAGTGTGTTAAATAAGGGACTAGGTGGCAGAGTGAGAGTGGCGCAAGGACTCGACTGACATGGGACCCGAGTTATCAGATGGCGGTGTGGCGTACCACGCCCTACCATTTCGACCAACACCGACCAACAGCCTATTGTTTATCGTTTACAATTCCTGGTTTGGCGACGAAAATGGGAGAGGGACTTGTTACTTGGAACTGGACCTGACAACACAATACAAAATTATCTTTCTACTCATCTGCATGGACTAAATTTTAGATGTTAGGTGTACTCTCATGAAGTCTCATTTTGTTTGAGAGAATATGGCAAGTAATCACTACGCAAAATTGCGTTCATGTTAGAGCTATGTTTTAGCCAACCGTCAGTGCCAACTCCGGTGAACAACATTAACCACTCATGCAGCAATTCTGAAAACAGTCAACTCGTAAAGAATAACAATTCCTATTATTAGTCTACACTACGTGTGTCTGATCAGCAGGATAATGCACACCATCAGTGAAAGATAAGAATGTTGCCAATCGCACAGATATGGACTATTCTGACGTTTCCTCATTTATTGTTTTAGGAGCATGTTTTCGGCACTGTGAGACAGGCGTCTTTTTGCCAAAAGAAAAAAAAAAAACAGCGGAATGCTTGCCGTTTCTGGTTCGGTGTAAAAGGAGGGGACTTGTTCCTTGAATAGACATGACCACAGACTCAAAAGATCTTTCCACCTGTTTGCATGACTAGTATTTGAATGTTAGGTGTGCTCTCATGGGTCTATTCCGTTCGAGAAAATTTGGCAAGGAATCATGCGCAAAACTGCGTTTTTGTTACAGCTATATTCTAGCCAATCGTCAGTGTCGAATCGGGTAAACAACATGTCCGCTCTGCAACAGTTCCGAAACAGTCACCCCGTGAAGAATAACCATTCCCAATATTAGTCTGGACTACTTGTGCCTAATTGCAGGATAATACGAACCATCAGTGAACGATAAGAATTATAGTATCAATCGCACAAATATGAACTATAATGGTGTGTTCTTATGCACTGTTTAAAGAGCATGTTTTCGGCATGGTAGGGCAGGCATCTTTTCCCAAGAGACAAACACACGCCGTTTAACTCTGCCAACAATACTGGTGATGTGTAATAACCCGGCCTCGTAGACCTCCATCCTTCTAATTCCACTGATTAATTTGATTTGTGAGGCTAAGTACGGAACTGAATCTGCACAGCACTTGTTTCAAATCAGATTAGGTCATGGATTGGTGTCAGTCCCTACAGCGCATCAGCCTGACCAACCCGTAACAGGTTGAACAGCGAAATGTTTGAGTTGGTTTCCTTGTAGATATGTCTGTGCCGATTAGCTATTAAACTGATATACGCCAGTGTGTCATTGATTTCGTTAAAAGCTTTTCTGTACATGACTCCGGTAGTGAGGTACTTAATTATTCTCATAGGCTCTCTCGAGGTGTTACCGTCGATTTGAAGGCACGCAATGGGATTTACTGAGCTGAACATTAAGCAGATTTTTTTTTTTGTGTCCCAATTTTGAGGCATTCGATGCGGTATCATGGCAGTTGATATATAACATGAAATGAACACTACTTTCCAGCCAATAAGTAATGTTCATATATTACTTTTATTTTAAAACGAAATTTTCGACCCTCCTAGGACCTCCGTGGAGTAAAACATAAGCACTGCGGTGAAATGCAACAGCTGCAGTGAAACAATGCAAAGCGGTAAGTTAAACCTCTCGGTCCAACATACAGTGTGTTATTACTGAACGCTGTGCGATGTATCAATTAAAAGTCACCAAAATCAATGCATCGCGGAAAATTGGTAGGGTGGTATCAGTGATAATTCGCAAGAAAATAGTAGGATTAAAAATCCACCGGAGTTCTTCGCTAGGTGGCCTGCTATTGCAGTTGCGATGGGCGCGATATTGGTCTTACTTAATGGTTCTGCTGTAGTGCAGTACTTTCTAGGGGTAAATGAAGGTTTGTTACGGGGGATATTTGCAATAAATCTGGTCTGTCGGGGGAACAGGCAGTTGAACTTGAACTTTCGCGCCTCCAGGTTCCGAGAGAGTCGGGTCGGTCCTGGAGTTCAGGACGCGTCGGGATGGAGACCCCGTAAAATGGCCGGTCCCGGGGGCCAAGTAGGGATTGGTATACACCCCTGCCTCGATATCATCTGAGTACTTGGGGGGAAGGAAGAGAAGGCGAGTCATGGCGAGTGCTTCAGGTTTTTTGTTTTGTTTTTCGATGAACCTACTTAGCTTCCTGAACCGTAGACAACTAACTATGCATCTAAATCAATCGGAAAACTCCACTGAATATTTTATCTTGACTTTGAATCGCATGATTATCTCTATAGCTTCTAATAAACGGAAATAGTAATAGAGTATGGGAAGAAGTTGGAAGGCAAAGGGAAATTGATGGAACGTTCCATATAGAAATATTACTAAGGCTACCCTACAGAGATATGGATAACGCGGGACACAAAGGGAGGATTACCAATAGATTTGACCACCGAAAAGCAAAACCTAATTATAGAGAAATAGCGGTTAAGAAAGAACCGAGAACTGATGCGCAAAGGTTCAGGCGAAATGTAGACAATCGACCACGCATAGTTTAATAGAGATAAACTGGATCGCGCCCAGGATTCCGATAACGGATAGACGTCTGGACCTCAATCGGGAGACGAATTTGGGTTAGTAATATCTCCAGAAGCAGAACAAGGGCTATTAGAAATGTTTCCTTTAGAGAGGAAGAATGCCAATATGGTACACTTGTTTGGTACAGGTTGTTTTGTATGAGTAACAAATGATGGCCAGAAGGGTATATATTGAGCCTAAAAGAAGTACTCCTCATCAGTCACGTTACCTAATAACGGCAATTTTCGGTTTGTAACAGAGAGGGCAAACAATGTGGCATTAAGTAAATCACAAACTGTTTATCATTCCTGAACGTACACTGAGCTTGTGTCTCTTTAAATCCATTGTTTACACAGATACTCAGTCAATCGAATCTAGCCAGGAACACGTTTTTTGTTCCTTTGCCTTTCTCACAATGAGGAGTATTAGATTGATATTCACTGAAGGTCGGTTCCCAATGACTCGATACGCGATACTAGCGCGCGTTGAGTCGAATCTGTGAGATTGCTTCACTGTATCCTCGTTATGCACAGTCACTCACGCGTTACTTTCCTCACTGGCGTCCTCGGGTCGCTCGATACTAAACTTCAATTCGCTAGGCAGTTTGAGGTGTGTGTACTTTATTCAATAGTCTTTGTCATTGAATGTAATGAACTGACTTGCTTCCTGCCATTTTCACGACAGAAGCGCGAAACAGATATGCCACTCGGGAAGTTTCCACCTGCGCCTCGCGCTCGATGAAGGCCTATATGAACACAAACATCAGAAAAATCAGGTTCGGTGTCTTATCGCTTTATTGCCTTTAATATAGGTTAACATTACTTCATGCTGTTAGCGAAATCAGGCTGCTCTGCAATTGCGTTGTTTTGTTGTTTATTAGTTCACTGACCCAATAACAAGTACATCTCGCAATAAAAACTAATTACATAATTGGGTGGATTTGGCATCGGCTAGTAATATTATACTATTGGAGAAATGTTATCAGGATAGCCTGCTTCTCGAAAACTTGATTGTTATATACTACTCTGGAGGGTCCAGTCACACGCTGAGTATCACGTGGTTTCTGATTAACACTACAAGCCAATCATTGATTACAGCAACAGAGCGATTCTATTTGATCAGTTGCCTAATCATAGCACTCTCCGGGAAACAATTCTGTGAGACTTTATGCTCGTTGCACTGAACTATTCTGACTGGAATCAGATGAACTCATACGTAAACTAAAACCGCTGTCGGATGTTTCATTAAAAAAAATGACTTCTGTTCGGGAAGGCGAGTCATGGCCAGTGCTCATTTACGATGAAAAACGACCAGGTTTCTTTTTCGATGAGCCTTGCTTACCTTCCTGAACCCGTAGAACTATATATGCATCTACATCAATCGGAAAAAAACTCAACTGAATATTTTATCTTGACTTTGAATCGCATGATTATTTCTATAGCTTCTAATAAACGGAAATAGTAATAGAATATGGGAAGAAGTTGGAAGGCAAAGGGGAAATTGATGGAGCGTTCCGCATAGAGATATTACTAAGGCTACCCGACTGAGATATGGATAACGCGGGAAACAGAGGGAGTATACACGATAGATTTGACCACTGAAGAACAATTCCTAATTATAAAGAAATAGCGGTTGAGAAAGAATCGAGAAACGAAAGGCGAAATGTGGACAATCGACCCCGTATAGTTTAATAGAGATCGCTCCAGGAATTCCGATAACAACGGATAGACGTATGGCCCTCGATCGGGGGACGAATTTGGGTTTGTAATATCTCCAGAAGCAGAACATGGGCTACATTAGGATGGTTTCCTTTAGAGAGGAAGAATGCCAATATGGTACACATGTTTGGTACGGGTTGTTTTGTACGAGTAACAATGATGACCAGCAGTTATATATTGAGTCTAAAAGAAGTACCAGTATTCCTCATAGGTTACGTTTTTTGTTCCTTTGCCTTTCTCACAATGAGCAGCACTAGATTAATATTCTCATTTCTAAGTACTAGATCTGTTCGGCTTCATCCCCACCGATTTAACATGCATATACATGGGCGTCGACGAGGCACACATTGATAAACTGATTTATATATGCCTCCAGCGATTTACGTAGTTTCAGGGTAATGCAGCCTAAGCGATCTAACATGCTCATCACTAACAAACTCGAATCCAATCCCTTTCTACCGAATGGTGTAAGATGACGCCCACATATCAAGCAACATATTAATGCCTTATTTAGGTGACACTTGAGGACCATGAGTTTTCTTAGCTGGCATTCCACACATAATACCTACGAATCATGAATGACAATCATCATCGATAAGTAAGACAGAAATGTTTCGTTCGCGATGTTCCACTCGACGACGATCAGCATCAACACCATTCGTTTAACCAGGTCATAATGTCACGAGTATACAGTGTTTTTCTTTCATTTGCTGGACATATCTGACAGGTTTGAGGGAATACTATGTCTAACAAATATATCCTTGAAAAACACCGTATTCCTGTCAGTGAATTTTGATAATAATAACGTCATAATAACATTGCATGCACCTTCTGTCACCATCAGAAGAAATTTTGTTTATGTATATGCACATTCTCCAGATCATTGCCTCAAACTATTTGTTCATAGAATTCACACATTTACCAGACAATCATTCCAACTTCGTTTCTCCTCCGCTTCTTACTCTCCTAAGAAACATGAGTTAAAGTAAACGAACGCTCTTTTAATTGTCGCTTTCCTTTTTCCCCACTGCTGTCAAAACAAACAACATCGATGTTACTTACTAATATAGCTATGCTGAAAAATATTTGAGTATTAAGCTGCCCTGGTCAGCCATCTGCTTCAAGGACATATCCAGGCAAAGTTATTAATTTGCAATGAGCAGCTGAAAAGCACCTGATGCACGTTTTATCAACGCGGTAGAAGTCGATAACTAATATTAAATATGAGGGAAGAAACACATTGGCGAGCACCGTGTTCGGATTGGAAATGAGAGTGGAAAAAAGTAAACACGCACGAAAAATATCACAACTCAAATATAATGAGAACACCTGCATTATCCGAATTGGTAAATATTTCATTATTTTGCCGTCAGTGATAGAAAAAAAAATAACACACTAACTTAAAAACCCAATGACGCAGATTACCACAGCACTATAGTGTTTCTTTGTGGCGACTCGTGTCAGCCGGCGACAAACGCCTCGAAAAGCAAAATTTATATCCGGGTTACCCGAGGTAATACGAAAAACAAACACTGGGACGGAAGTTGGAAATCTTAGTTTTTCTAGAAGACAAAAACAGTATCTTACCGGTTTCGTTCGAGTGGATTTAGTATCATTGTGAATAACGCATTACTATTGATCTATGTATATAGCTTAGGGTATCTGGCGATAAGGATTGTTGTCGTTTTTTTGGGTTTTTTTTTCAGACCTCTCACTTCGATATGGTTGATCTCAAAATCAGAAATATCCAGCTTGCTCAAAGAACATTCCTACTGCTATTCCTATTTTATTTTCATCACACTAATACAGACTCAGATAATCTTCTGTATTCTGACGTTCGTATCAGCTGGTCCATTCTCATAACAAGAAAATGCATGAGACTTGCATCGTGGAAAAATGTGACCACCAAACTTGTGGTTTTCAAATGTCCTAGAGCATCCCGAAGAACTCTTCATCAAACAGACAACATAAACCGTGGTATTACATTCTCTCAAAGAAAACGTTGACAACAAGGCTTCATATTTCAAGCTAGCGGTTCACATTAAGCCTAACTATTCTATACTATTGATTCATGCTCCAACTATCCTATCTATAACTCTTTCCTCCCCTACGTATCCAGTGTATACCCTAAGCTAAACTAACTGGCATCAGCTAGCACACCAAGCGCAGGAACATTTCATTTCCATCATATTTCCTTCTTCAGTTCAACACTAGAAATTGACTGCCAGCCCAAATCTTCATGGATGAGTTTCCATTTTGTACGGCTTTCTCGGTTCTCCTTTCGACAAATCGTTAGAGAGGCGCATGTGGGTATAGTGATGATAGCGTGAACTTATAGTACAATACACTTGATAATAAGATGGAGCTCGGTTTGATAGTGAGCGTTAGTTCAAACATCTGAACGTGACTGGATGTTTACTTGTCCACGAAGTTACCATGTATGATTTCGTTGGAGAGAGACCTTTGACAACTTTTGGCTTTATATTGGTTATGCTTTCCAACCATTCAGTTTGTCTATACGGAAAGGAGCAAAGCTCGAACTTGAATCGCAGAAATGTGTGTGTTATGTTAGTGCGCGCGTGTGTGTGTGTGTGTGGGTGGGTGGGTGGGTGTGGGTTTGTGTATGTGAGGAATAACTATAGCCATCAATGCATTTCATTCAGTATGAAATTAATGATTTGATTTTAGATGATTCATTGTTTGTTTTTTGTGTCATGAGGGATGAGACATTCAAGGATAAAGTCGTTTCAGTAAACAGAATTGATTTGCAAATACAAATGCAATTTATCTCCGAAATGAGGTACAGTCAATTCATTGAACTGAATATGTTATGTACAGTTTTGTAGTGTCCAGAGGACACGTCTCGAGACCAGTTTTTCGCTGGTCTCGGTCTCGATCTCGGTCTCGACACCCTGTGGTCTCGGTCTCGGTCTCGAACCTTTCGGGTCTCGGAAATTCTTCCGGTCTCGATTCGAGACCAGCAAAAATATGGTGTCGTCTTTTCTCCTCGGAATAATTTTATTTCAGCGGAAAACATCTTGCAATTCATTTGTTGAGCTTTACAATGAACTAGCAAGTGAGATCGGGCCTTAACTGGTCAATGTGGAAAACAGTGGTACACACTCGGACCAGGGAACAGCCCAGTATTGCTGCTAGTTTCAACTTGTTGGTGGTCACTCACAGTAGTCTCAGTACAGTAGGCAAGGAGTCAGAAGCCTGGTTCATTCGTGTTGCTTCACTTTAGAAATGCCTGTATTTGACAGTGGATAATATTTGGCATTAGCCAATCAATTGCTCCAAATAATTGTTATGTGTCTGTTCAGAACTGAAATGTATCTGGGCTTCCACGATTTTCAAACCCGTATTGTTAGGCCTATTCACAACAATTTTATCCAACTCTAATATATTGAACCCTGACCATGATAAAAAAAAATGAATGATTAAAAAAACCCGGCCTATAAACATGGGAACCCCGTTACGTATGCTACCCATACAAAACTCTCCAGCAGGTACTGATGCTGTGATAGAAGAGAGGAGAGGGAATATTTAGGGATGTCAATCATAATTTAGTGCGGGGGAGGGGGCAGAGTTGGTTAATTACACTATGCTAGTTTCGGAAGTAGCTAAACGACTATCAATTGGGGCATATCATTATGAACTGTGAACATGATTTTTTTTTTTTCCAGATGGCTTGGACCTTTATGACATTGGTACTAGTTTCGCGGAAGTTGATCTGACATTGACTGCGCAGTCCCTGAATGAGGAATTGTTCTCAGTACACCTATTACAAGTATCTTGGATGCTTTAATTGGCTACTTTGTCATGAAGTAGTTATGCCTATGTCAATTATAAAGTATTTTTGAGAACTTTATAGCAATTCAGGCCTATGAAGTACTAGTACTAAGCCTAGCCCCAGTGGTGCATTGTGTTTTGAGGGGGTATTTGCTAGCTGTTGGTTAGTTGAAAAAATGGCCACGCTTAATTGTACTGGTCTTCGTGCAAAGGTCCACATTAGAATCCCTGCCTAGACACTGATTCTATTTTGTGGCATTTGTTTTATCACAGTTGGGCAAGAACTTCACCTTGACATACATACGGCTAACGTTACATAGATTGGAATATGGAATTGTCATCCATCATAGGCAAAAGCTAATGGTGATGCATTTTGAAGGGGTCAAGTCATTGGTATGATTTTGGAATCTATGGATGGGGCTACGGATGGAGACACAATAGCGCCCCCACCTGACCCACATGAGGAATGCGGGTGTCCCGGGGTGGTGGCCTGGAGTGGGGGATGACCTAAGAAGCTAATTGGAATACATAGACTGAGAGAGATGATCAATAATTTCCTGGTTTAGGAAGCCGTAGTATTGAGTACTGTTTAAAGACATAGCGGTCAGGCCGCATCCCGGCGGGGTCTTCTCAATCTTATTTAGACATTGATTTTAAGATGTGTATGCGGGGTGTATTTTGGTTCATGGTTTCACCGACAAATTTGGCGAACTGGTGGAGGGGGGGGGGGGGGGCTGATGGGATGGGCAGGCTGATGGGGATGGGCGGGGGCGGGCATGCTCACATGGCATCACCCCTAATTTATGCTCAGTGGTTAGACCTATTCCTTGTCGATTGTGGAGAATGATCGGGGAGAAGAATTGTTGACGTGTTTTGCATATCACAGAAGAGCATATGTATCAATGAGCAGAGGTTGTCTATCATGTCAAAAAAATAGAGCATGTGAATGTAAATAGGCCTACAATACAGTTCGGACTTCGAATTGTTGCCCTATAACTATATACATTCGGTCTCGTTCTCGATCTCGGTCTCCGGAACCCTGTGGTCCGGGGGTTCTCGGCCTCCTCGAAGTTGTGCTCCCGGTCTCGGTCTGGATGGGGCTTGGATGGAGACACAATAGCGCCCCCACCTGACCACATGAGGAATGCGGGTGTCCCGGGGTGGTGGCATGGAGTGGGGGATGACCTAAGAAGCTAATTGGAATACATAGACTGAGAGAGATGATCAATAATTTCCTGGTTTAGGAAGCCGTAGTATTCTGAATGCTTGCATGAAGGATGCAGAGAAAGAATGCTCCCAGGCCAAGAGAAGGAACAAGGTAGACCAAGTGAAGAGGTGGTAGGGGTAGGGGGAGGGAGGGGGGGGGGGGGGGTTCGCGGCAGTCGCAGTGGCAAATGTTACTGTGTATCGGTACCAGATTCAGTACTGTTGAAAGACATAGCGGTCAGTCCGCATCCTGTGCATGCTCACATGGCATCACCCCTAATTTATGCTCAGTGGTTAGACCTATTCCTTGTCGATTGTGGAGAATGATCGGGGAGAAGAATTGTTGACGTGTTTTGCATATATAGAAAAAGCATATGTATCAATGAGCAGAGGTTGTCTATCATGTCAAAAAAATAGAGCATGTGAATGTAAATAGGCCTACAATACAGTTCGGACTTCGAATTGTTGCCCTATAACTATATACATTCGGTCTCGTTCTCGATCTCGGTCTCCGGAACCCTGTGGTCCGGGGGTTCTCGGCCTCCTCGAAGTTGTGCTCCCGGTCTCGGTCTGGATGGGGCTTGGATGGAGACACAATAGCGCCCCCACCTGACCACATGAGGAATGCGGGTGTCCCGGGGTGGTGGCATGGAGTGGGGGATGACCTAAGAAGCTAGTTGAAATACAGAGACTGCAGAGAGATGATCAATAATTTCCTGGTTTAGGAAGCCGTAGTATTCTGAATGCTTGCATGAAGGATGCAGAGAAAGAATGCTCCCAGGCCAAGAGAAGGAACAAGGTAGACCAAGTGAAGAGGTGGTAGGGGTAGGGGGAGGGAGGGGGGGGGGGGGGGTTCGCGGCAGTCGCAGTGGCAAATGTTACTGTGTATCGGTACCAGATTCAGTACTGTTGAAAGACATAGCGGTCAGTCCGCATCCTGTGCATGCTCACATGGCATCACCCCTAATTTATGCTCAGTGGAGGTTCAGAATATTCCTTGTCGATTGTGGAGATTGATCAGGGAGAAGAAGTGTTGACGTGTTTTGCATATATAGAAAAAGCATATGTATCAATGAGCAGAGGTTGTCTATCATATCAAATATAGAGCATGCGGGTGTAAATAGGCCTACAATACAGTTCGGACTTCGAATTGTTGCCCTATATCCTATACATTCGGTCTCGTTCTCGATCTCGGTCTCGGTGACCTTGCTGGTCCCGGTCTCGGCCTGAAGTTGTGCTCCCGGTCTCGGTCTGGATGGGGCTTGGATGGAGACACAATAGCGCCCCCACCTGACCACATGAGGAATGCGGGTGTCCCGGGGTGGTGGCATGGAGTGGGGGATGACCTAAGAAGCTAATTGGAATACATAGACTGAGAGAGATGATCAATAATTTCCTGGTTTAGGAAGCCGTAGTATTCTGAATGCTTGCATGAAGGATGCAGAGAAAGAATGCTCCCAGGCCAAGGGAGACGACCAGGTATAGACCAAAGTGGAAAAAAAAAAAGAGGGGTTGGTAGGGGTAGGGGGAGGGAGGGGGGGGGGGGGGTTCGCGGCAGTCGCAGTGGCAATTTGTTACTGTGTATCGGTACAATATTCAGTACTGTTGAAAGACATAGCGGTCAGTCCGCATCCTGTGCATGCTCACATGGCATCACCCCTAATTTATGCTCAGTGGTTAGACCTATTCCTTGTCGATTGTGGAGATTGATCAGGGAGAAGAAGTGTTGACGTGTTTTGCATATATAGAAAAAGCATATGTATCAATGAGCAGAGGTGTCTATCATATCAAATATAGAGCATGCGGGTGTAAAGAGGCCTACAATACAGTTCGGACTTCGAATTGTTGCCCTATATACTATATAACATTCGGGTCTCGTTCTCCGATCTCGTCTCGGACCTTGCTGGTCCCGGTCTCGGCCTGAAGTTGTGCTCCCGGTCTCGGGTGGAGGGGGCTAGGGATGGAGACACAATAGCGCCCCACCTGACCACATGAGGAATGCGGGTGTCCCGGGGGGTGGTGGCCGGGAGTGGGGGATGACCTAAGAAGCTAGTTGAAATACAGAAGATGAGAAGATGTATCCATAATTTCCTCTGGTTTAGGAAGCCGTAGTATTCTGGAATGCTTGCATGAAGGATGAGAGAAAGAATGCTTCCAGGCAAAGGGAAGGACCAAGGTAGACCAAGTGAAGGAGGTGGTAGGGGGGCTGGGGTAGAGGGGAGTTTTTTTGGGGTGGTAGACGGGGAGAGGGGGGGGGGTGGGGTTCGCGGCAGTCGCAGTGGCAATGTTATGTGTATCGGTACATGATTCGTGACTGTTGAAAGACATAGCGGTCAGTCCGCATCCTGTGCATGCTCAATGGCATACCCCTTAATTTATGCTCGTGGTTAGACCTATCAGTGTCGATTGTGGAGATTGATCAGGGAGAAGAAGGTGACTTGTTTTGCATATCATAGAAAAAGCATATGTGCAATGAGCAAGGGTTGTCTGATCATATCAAATATAGGCATGGTGTGTAAATAGCCTACAATACAGTTCGGACTCGAATTGTTGCCCTATATACTATATACATTCGGTTTCGATCTCGATCTCGGACCTTGCTGTCTCGGTCTAGTCCGATAGTGGGCCCCGGATCTCGGTCTCGACAACCTGTGGTCTCGGTCTCGATTTCGGTCTCGGTCTCGTATGGTGGTCTCGACTACAACACGGGTATATGGAACCATAACCAATATTGCAAAAATTACACGTTTTTTTTTTTTTTGTAATGGAATAACATTGAGGGTCTTGTATGAGTGTGACCCACAAAAAGCAAATCGCAGCTAAGGTGGCAGAGTATTTAAGTAATGTCTGGAGAATATCTCTACTGAAAGCTGTATGTGAACTTCCGATCACGTTTCTCGTCAATCGTACTCCTAAAAACATTGTACTAGTAGCGCACTCCACCCATGTCACTGAGGACATTTGTTAGTCAATTAGAGTTTTTCATTTTACTTTGAAAAATCATCAGTCAAATTTTTTGAAGAAAGGATATGCTATTGGCCATCGAGATTTTGTTTGCCACATCATGTAGGGTATACCTAAGGTTTTTTTTTTATTATTTAAAAAAACATAATAGGTATCAACGAACATATGAATAACGTTCGATTAGAGGACGAGATATTGTAACAAAAGTAACGAAGGACTCAAATTGAACCTGGTTTTTATCTACTCCAACAGTACTAACACAAAAGCGGAGAGGGTTTTGTGATGAATGGGGACAAACTGTTGGCGGTATACAGACAGCTGAAGAAAAAATTGCAGCTCCTCCGACTTTCTTAAGTTTGTATTCAACCAACGCAGTGAAGGGTTATATTCATAGTGTCAAATGCAGTGTAGGTAAAATGGGGACCGAGACCACTCACAAAAATCGTCCAAGGTTCTCTCTAAAATATAACTTATGATCGCCCAAGGTCTCTCTGAAAATACCTTGGGGGCTTCAGGTCTAAATCAATAAGCACTCGTGTGAACCCATCTCGTGTATGATTCTTGGGATCCAACGATGAGAGGGATACCTTGTTCACATGTTGGACTAAAGATGATAGAATCTGAATGAGACGGAGGGGGTCTTTTCTCGACATCTATTAATCATTTTAAACCGGCGTGAATTCATCAAATTTTCGAATTAAACTCCTTTTTTTTTTGGTTTATCTAGAGACTGCTTGTACGCAGTTTTATCATGATTCTTCAATACTCTTTAATTCATGGAACTTGGCCAGTTCTTTGGTAATAAGTAGAAATTCTTTCTTGACTGATTAGCACATCATCCCAGAGCCCGTGAAATATATTCACCAACGAGTATTTGTTGTGACTCTGCCAAAATGTTAGTTTCATTATGTTTTTATTTTAGTTTCAAGTTTTTTTATTGAAAAACATTTGTTGCCAAACACAATAACACCACAAAGCATAGCAAACCTTACAGAGCAATCACTGGGTGAAAGTAATACTCACCAGAGAGCTTGCATACCTGAAGCGCAAGAACAACTCCACACACCTCAGTATTGTTTTTATTTTTTAAATAGTCGTATGTTAATTTGTAATACATACCAGAATAATCACCAAAAAGCTTTACAATTAACATTCATACCCTCATTGGTGCTACCAAACACCGACCAAACTATGTATAATAACGGTATTATCCTTAACCATTCATGCGCCGCGTCTATTCCCATTTTCAGAGAAATAGTAAGGTTGTATTATTGTACAATCAATTCGTTGTATGTAGTAATACCATTGGTTCTATTGTCTTTTTCCCATATACCAAACATCATAACATTATGATCACTATTCAACATAACCATAGGCTGGTGATTGAAAATCATCCCACATAATAGTATCCCATAATAGTCATAACACGAATTTGTGTTACATCATTTGGTACAATTTTCACATTGTAGATTTTTCCATCTTCACTAATCATACTATTCTACCCTCATTGATATTTTGAATATCATATTGCAGGTTGCTAATTGTATTTTGACTTCCACAATCTATCATTTATTCACACATAGTTTATTTCTAAAGTAATTATCATTGGCCGCCCGTTATTATAATATCATTACCATCTGCATATTTGATGCTGATTTCATTTCTTAATTATGCCATTCCCAACGGTTTTCAATTTTAGTGCGCCATTCTGTATGTATGCTCCTTCCGTAGTTGGGTCATTACCCAATGGAATGAAACCCAAACCATTTTAGCGTGGTTGCCGTTGAATATATTATTGGGCTAAATTTGACACAGTGTAATAAATAGCTTCGAATGTGATTGTCCACTTGTGCCAAGTGTTTCTACCATCCAAATTCAACCAATCTGTATGAGTGAAAAAAGTCTTGCAAAATCTTTCAGAAAATTTAATAGAATTAATAGTCTGGAACTTTAGTTTCATTTCCCATTGTATTCTATTGAACCATAATCGACACCAGATAATCTAAGGGTGAACAAATGCACCAGTCGAT
Organism: Sclerodactyla briareus; assembly: GCA_026419785.1. Taxonomy (NCBI): domain Eukaryota; kingdom Metazoa; phylum Echinodermata; class Holothuroidea; order Dendrochirotida; family Sclerodactylidae; genus Sclerodactyla; species Sclerodactyla briareus. The sequence continues at coordinate 96,889 of JAODTK010000289.1, read as the reverse complement.
CCAAATTGTAAAGGCCAGCGGCAATGGAAATTCACTTACATCACTCCAACCATATACCCCCCCCCCCCCCCCCCCCCCCCCCCCCCCCCCCCCCCCCCCCCCTCCCTCTCCTCCCCCCCCCCCCCCCCCCATAATTTTTTTCCTGTAGAAATAGTTAATAACCTATTCCAAATTAGCTAGTTCAAAGTCATTTTAAATTTCCTGCCCTTTTTGTCTATAGTATGTTTCCCAAGTCAAAAAGATCTTTTCCAAATGTTTAATTCATAAGTATGATTCATGTATTTAAAGATATGATGTTTAAAAATAAAAAACTATGTTACACATCATTTCAAAGCAATTATTCAAAAGATACAACGGTAGTAGTATATAGCACACCAGACACAAAGAGCCTTGAGCAAACAGACTTAAGTACACACTTTAACCATATTTCAAATCTGACACATTTGGAATCGAGTTACCAGATTATTTGAAAATTATTGAGGACCACACGTTAAATCTGAGGAGGTCTTTAACGATTGGAACTCAACACGATGCAAATTTGGAAAAATCAACTCAACTTTGTAATTGGTTTGTAGCACCTCAGGGTGTGGTGTCAGCTATGACCACCCCCAACATACAGGACAATAGAATTAAAGCTTTTTTATAAGTTAATGTCTATTATCTTTGCGAGGCTGCTAAAAAGAAATGAGTGGTCCACACACCATTTCAAAATCATTATAAGGCAGGGAAGATCATTATAGACATTGTTCAGCAATTATTGGAGACATATGTCATTCGGCTTTACATTTTCACAGAATCAAATTGGAAGAACAGCAATATCCCATAGTATTGTTTAGCACTGCTTTTATGCTGGGATTCAATTGATTAGGACGGTTTATAATTATGACACTAGTAGGTTACACAATGCACAGGAAGGGGACACAGAATGCAACTGTAAGGCTTTTGGTAAAATCAACCTCGTACAGCTAGATACACAGTTCCTCACCTTTCTCAGGCCAGTGAAGGCGCTTTGAGAGGCGTTTGCTCATACCACAATCAAAAGGTCTAACAGAATGGCACAGGGACACTCAAGATAGATTTCAGGAACTTTTTTATTGTATTTTATGGGAACAAACTCAAACAAAAACAAGTATTTCGACACCTGGCACATCTCAGTGCTAAACGACAGGTTTGTCTAAATTAGAGGATGTATAATTCTCAGTAGATTGTACAAAGTAGTTTAAATCGCTTATCAAAGCTCACTGCAATATGCTCGTAGCAAAGTAGACTTTGTAGTCGGTTAAAATGTTTACATGATGCCTACAGATCTAAACTTGAGGATTGGTACCCATATAGGTTAAAATAATGAAATTCAAATAGCCCCAGAAACAACAACAGCACTCGGTACGAATGATTATTTAATACTGCGGGAGTTATTGAAGCTGTTAGTGAACCTGCTAGTGAGTTGATGATATGATAGCGGTGAACAATTGCAACTCCAACTACATTTGATGATCCAACTAAACCAGTTGAATCAACAACTACATTAGCAACACCAGATCCACAAATATCCGAATCTGCAAGTGAACATGAAAATGACAAACTTGCCATCATCGTTGGGGTTAATGGGATTGCAAGTATTTCATATATGCTTTATGATGTACTTAAATAATCTACTTCAGATGTTTATTTAAGTAAATAACTACCAAAGCTACAACACCAGTAACAAATGTCCACACATTTTCTGCCAGCCATCCAACACCACCACTCAATGCATTTAATAGCCAAGATAAAACACCTCCGATGATGCCTGGCAGTGCATCCAGCAGTTTAGAACCTAACTTTCCCAATACATTTGCAATGCTTTTTAGAATATCTTTAATCTGTTGTTTAATACACCACTCGGGGTTGGACTTGGTTTGGGTGGCACAACACTTTTAGCCCTTGCAGGATGCTTGTAACAATAGTGCTAATAGCTAATGCTATAGCCGTTAATATACTAACCACGTTTACACCTTGTTCTCTAAATAAAATTCTTACTTTTTCCGATAGTGTCGTATCTGTGTTAAAATTGATGCATAGTGTGCGTTTATTCTGTTAATCTGCCCACGCAATGCTCTATCATTTATACTTACAGCTTCCAATCTACCACTTCTTTCTATTCCAAGTCTTTTATTCTTGCTTTGATTTCTTTTTCAGCTTCTTCATTTCCTCTCCTCTGTGCTTGCGCTAGATTATTTTGTTCTGATAATATAACATCGTCTAATTCTTTCAGTTTTGCCAAGTTATTGACAAGCTCACCACGAGATTTTTGTAGAGCTTCATCGAGAGCTAGTAGTTCTCTCATACTAAGTTCTGTTTGGTATCAACTGTCACATCCTCTGTTCTAGCTAACACATATCGAATAGTGCTTGCATCTCACCTTGTATGATTGATCAATATCATTAGCAACTTCTGCAGTTCTTCCATTTCCATATACTCAGTATTAGAGGCAGATTTATTAGATTTCATAACTTGTCTTGGCATTGTGAACTTTTGGGTGGATGTTGAGAGAAAAAACCCCATTTTATTCCGTATAGTATTTACATTAATTTTTTTAATATTATAGAACTTGCGGGATCTTTTACCTGGAGTTACTGGTTCTTCTCCTTTATCTGTATTTACTAAAAGATCACCACTCTCAAGTTTAAAATTATCATAATGTTTAACATTTGGGGTTAATCCATATTCTTCTAGCATCTTAGCATTGAAATCATCTACTTTGGTTCTTTTTAACTGCCTTTTGCGGATCCATAACCTATTCTTCATCTAAAACCGCCTCCTTCCATTTAATTATTGAATCATCAAATGAATCATCATTGATAAATGTTGTCTCATCAGCATCATCTTCCAGAGCGGGATTTTCTTCCCTCCTATACTCATCCAATGCAACGCTATCCATTTTTATTTAAAAGTAATATTGTATTTAATAAATGACAACGCACTACGGCCACAAATTGGATCCTTACAGAACATTACGTAATGCATTGGGTGTGAAAGGTATTAGACAATCTGTGTGATCACGAACAACCCCAGCACAATAGATCAAAACGAAATGTTAACGGTTAAATTTCCAAATTTAGGTGCAGATGATGTCATAGTACCCGGTACAACCAGACTAGCTTTTAACATTGAATTAGTATCTACCGATGAAAACAGAACGATTGTCCACAATCTTGGTAGAGCAATTGTAAAAAAGATAAGTGTTAAAATAGAAGGTAATGAACTTTAATTCCCTGACGTGCATGATGTGTATCACTGCTATAGCGATTTATGGTTACCCAAGCGACGGCTCAGTAATATGGCGTATCAGGGTGTTTGTAATGAAAATACATTGAAATTGAGAGTTGAAGCTGCAGATAAAGATACCTCAGCAACCGATGGTAAAGATAAAGCTATTGCCGATGCCTATGAGAAACGATTTTACATTCCCCTGGAATTTGAGCTGCTGACAAATAATATGCCCTATTATAAGGCTGGCCTAAAAGACCGTCTGCGTTATATTAATTTAATGATATGTGGGTGATTAAAAGCACAGACACAGGCGCTATTAAAAAATTAGGGAAATCAGTTTAGAAACGAAATGCTTACTAATTGCAGAGGTAGCTAGAATGATTAGAAACCAGTATCAAAAACAAACGGGCTGTACTTATGACAGAGTATTGAGAAACAGAACAATTAACATTAAACAAAAAAGAGATACAACTTGGAATATTAATCTGAACACCACCAGCAAAAAGCATGAAATGAGGGAATAATCATGGGGATTTGTGATACCCCTATGAAGGTGGTGTAAATTGTGGTAGAGACACGAGTAAACTTTACAATCAAAAATTAATAAAGAACCATTACTATCGAAGGCATCCGAATCAGTGTATGCGCAAAGGAATGCAAAGATATCAAACGGGGGATGAAATTGTAAAACATTTTGCAGGCATAGGAAATTGTTAAAAAACTGAACCTTTGTGATGTAACTCAGTCGGATTATTGATAAATAATACGCTCTTTGGTTAGACAGAGAAGTGATGATAATAAAAATACGGTAGTGGTAGGAGAATAGAAAAGGTTCTGAAGGTATACAATGCAACTGGAAAAAAAGATTTATTGCAGAGAAGAAGCGGGAATTCTGTACTGTTATAATTTATTTGTCATGGATGCACAGCACAATTAAGAATGGTTAGAGAAGATTTAGTTCAGCACCAATTTAAAATTAATAATAAAAGATATATTAAATGTTGATTCCCAAAGTATCCATTCGGCACTCGTATGCGGTCCAAACAGGGTGTGGGAAAAAACAGATTTGTGTTCAATCTATTAGAAAATGAATACAAAAAATTATTTTGAACACATCATTATCATTCGTCCCACGCTAGCATGGGATAAAGCTTATAAAAACAGAAAATGGGTCTGGCACGTTTGTGAAGTTTATGTCTTGGATTCTACCAAAATTACAGGCTCTATCAAGAGATATTACGAAAACGTTTCAAATGTGATGAAACGTTATCATAGATGATGTGCTGCAACGGAGGATGGTCATAGCGGAAAACATAAAGATTCTTAATGCATGATCAGTGTGAATTGGTTAGTGGTAGACATGCCCATTCAAAGGATGTTGGATTTGTCACAAAAATGAAAGATTTTAGAGAACAGACAAAAGGTGTGGTAGTCATTGCAAAAGATCGTGACTATACGACAAATTGCTGGAAGAAAATGATTGTCATTAAGGGGATTCAAACAACTAGGCGCAAAATAAATGAAATGTTAAAGGCAAAAAACATTCAAACTTATACTAAAAACAGTCAACCACACGTGTACAAGTGTTGTAGTTGTAAGGAACTACAAGTTATTGTAATAAGAACTTACAAGTTATTGTAATAAGCAACGGACAATTATTACAAAGAACTAAAGTTATTGTAATAAGAACTGCAAAAGAACTTACAGTATTGTAATTAAGAAAAACTTAAAGAACTTACCAAGTTATTGTATAAGAACTTACAAGTTAATATAATAAGAACTTACAAGTATTGGAATAAGACCTATGTTACCACATATCAGTGAGCATATTATAATTTCAGGAGTATATTAGATTAAAGACAGAAACAACAATCTTATTCTATTTAATGTATCCCTCTATTAAGTAAAATCATGGATGAGGTTAGCACAAATTCTTACACGAGATGTAGAAGACCAAAAGCTGTGTTGATAAGCAGCTTAGCACCCGGTCATTAGTGGTGGTGATTCCGATAAATATTTTGGAAAACATTACTCCCTTGAAAAGGTCTCGAACATGAGAATTTAGAAGAAGAAGTCAAAAATTAACGTTCTAGATACGAAGCAAAATTTGGCCATGCGATGAAAAGTCATTAGGTTCGAATACAATAACAATTTTTGTGTAATGCTCTTGGATATGGATTAGCAGGAATTAACGCAGAAATTGATGATGTTGATGCTTTATCTAAAGAATTAGGAAATGATCCAATAGTCTCAAATGCTTTATCACATTTTTTTGTGTGAGGGCTTAATTATAAAATTGGAGTAATCTTAGCTCAACTTGCTGCGGACTTATATAGCTGCAAGACATGTTTCATTTAAAACTAATTAGTGATACTAAAAGCCCTCAGAGCATGCTACCTATAGTGCCATACCTGTAACGAAGACATATATATATATATAGATATATATATAATATAATATAAGATATATATGATATAGATATATTATATATAATATATATATATAATATAATATATATATATATATATATATATAGATGTATATATATATATATAGAAATAGAGATATATAATATAATATATATAATAATTATATATATCTAATATATATATATATATTGGAAAGTGCAAAAGGCAGTGCTGTTGTACACACGGGCGTACTTGCTCAATGGAAAATGTTGATGCGTTTATATAATTTTCCCAGACTTCAAAACTTTTTGATAAGGTTCTCATTGAGCATCTCTTGCTTAAGTTTTGGCATTTCGAGGAAATGTCTTGAGTAGATACGTCAGTGGCGCGCAATAGGGAACAACGACGTGGTCCATGAGCTTTCGTCTCCTTGGCCAAAAGGTCACTAGTGATGGTCCCCAAGGCTCGGTTTCTTGGGCCTCTACTCTTTATTGCTTATATTGACGATATCGAAGATTCGGTGCATTCCGAGGTAGAAGTTGGCGGAGGATACCAAGTTGTATAGGGAGGTTGCTCCGAACGAAGATTGTTTGCAATTGTCAAAGTAGCCCTGGCCGTCTCTCGTTCCTGCATACCAGGCTGTTACTACGTGTTCGTACATCATGTTAATCTCGTCGGCTATGGTGAAATATCTTGTTCTCATGCTGCTGCTCGTTGATTCAATCGGCCTCCATATTTCTGTAAGGTCAGCGGATAGTGTGAATTCTTTCAAATCAAGGCTTCTTAAAACGCTTTCTCGTAGGGCCTTCCACACTTGTAGCTTTGTGGCTTCCTTTCGTTTTTCAATGCCTGACTGCTGTTTCTATTGTTCTTTTAGGACTTCTTTCTCTTTCGTGAAGCGGCATGGTACTCTTTGTGAATGCCTATATAAATATACACATTAATTTATTATTATTATCTTGATAAATCTCAATGGTCTTTCGATTGGACAATGTGTCAATGCTGATAATGTTTTTAGCATTCTAGGTAACCTATATACATCGCTGTATTTGTTACATATATACTATCTTAGCCATTATTCTATCCAAACTATAAGAAATTAAATCGTTCAATCATGTTGCATTTACAGTTTGCCGGTCACAGGCACGATCATGGTATTTTGAGGAGGACAAATTATGGAAAAAAGCATGATATTTGGGAAGCAAAATATCCAAGAGCACGATTAGTGGGGACAAACAATCAATTAGCACGATATTTGGGGGGCGAAATATGCTCTGGACCAAATACGATGTCCCATACGGCTTCCCATATGTCCACGCATGTTGGGAAGAAAACCAACCATAGACACCTCTTGCCTAACTCAATATATCATATATGCTGTCTTGGGGACCATAAGCTGTATCAATATTGGCGACGCAGAGCGCTCTGTAGTAGACTGAATCAATAAGTCATATTGCGACAATAGTGAGTGAAGACCAGGCTCAGGCGTTCTTGCACTAAACCCGCATGAACGAGATTTTGCTGGAACCATTTTGATTTTGATTCGGTGGTGGCTACAGCTACAGCATTGCTTCAACGACGACCGGAAAACTGTACAATGATTGTCATTTAGCGACGACCTGTTCGACCCTTGTGGGAGGCCTATATGTATGAATAGTATGGATTTTCCACCAGACGTGGCGAACAGCAGTTGTAGCACTACATCAAAATTGAGGAAATGGGCAGTTCTCATATGGTGAAACTGGTTGCATATTTATATAGGCCAGATGACGTTGGTACCTTTTTGCTGATTTCTTTTTCTTTCATTTCCTACTATTAGGGTTTGCTTCGCTAAAAAATTGAGAATCCCCTAGTGGCACAGTTGACAGTTTTTATGGACCCCAAGCTACCAGTCATACTTCCCAAACACTTTCCACTCAGGCCAGCTTTCTTTCCACATCAGTGAGCCATAACTCTGTACCACGGAGGTGGGAGGAGCCAGATACTAGGTCAGTGCAAGAAACTTGGTACTGGTATTTCTACAAAGGGACCACGAGATGAACCCTCAAGGGATTGTCTGAGAGGAAAGCTTGGGTATGGGTTACAACCTTGACACAGGGACAGATCCACATACACTGAGGGTAATATAATACAGTGCTGGGACGGGTAGGCACTAAATATCTAGGATTTGAGTGTGTAACCAGATTCAGGTGAGAAATGTATAGCCTATTGTAGTGTGCAAGAATGGGGCAGTGGATGGAAGGGCCCAACAAGTGTTTTTTGTTTTTGTGTAAATAATGCAATGCATTGTATGTAGCCCATTGCTGATATAGAGATTACATAGCTAAGCCCCTCCTAGTGAAGCACTAGTGAAGAAATGAATAAAAACGAATAGGCGTCCCGCCCAACAACACCGCCATTCCCCGCATGAAATTAGGCTCGGTTCTTGGTCCTTTAACTCTTTTTGGCTTATATTGACATCTCGCAAGATTCGTGCATCCCGAGGTAAGCAAGTTGCGGATGATACAAGTTGTATTCGGGAGGTTGATCCAAACGAAGATGTTGCAAATTGTCGAAAAGAGTATCCTGGCGTTTCTCTTCGTTCTTTCATACAGCTTTCTACTACGTGTTACCTCCTGGTAAGTTGTCAAGCATGGTGAAATATCTGTTTCTCATGCTGCTTGCTCGTTTATTTAATGGCCTCCCTATTTCTGTAAGGTCAGCGGAATAGTGTGAATTCTTTCAAACAATAGGGTCTTAAAACGGCTTTTTTCCCGTCCATTCCGTAGCGCTTCACACTGGAGCTGTGGGTGGCTTCCTTTCGTTTTTCACTCCTGACTGTGTTCAGCATATGTTTTTCTAGGACCCCCTTTCGTTTTTTTTGTTCTTCTGTTAAGCGCATTGGTACTCCTTTTGTGATATTTGAACTATTATAAGTTCATTCCACATTTATTATTTATTATCCTATACTTGATAGGATTTACAAAGGTCTTTCGATGGCAAATGGTTTATTTACAATGTGATATGTTTTTAGCATTTCTAGGTAACCTATATAATCGCTGTTTTGTTGAATATGATACTATCTTAGCATTTATTCTATTCCCCAACATAAGAAATTAAGATCTGTCAATCATGTTGATTTACAGTTGACGGTCACAGTCACGATCATGGTCATTTGAGGAACAAATTATGGCAAAGCATGATATTTGGGAAGCAAAATATCCAAGAACACGATATTTGAGGACAAACAATCAATTAGCACGATATTTGGGGGGCGAAATATGGTTTGGGCATAAAAATTCCACCGATGTCCATACGGCTTCAATATGTACATGGAATGTTGTGGAAGAACACAACATAGACAAACCTCTTTCCTACTCAATATATCAATATATGTGATTCTGGGCCATAGCTGTAACAATATGTGCGACACCCCAGGCGCTCTTTAGTAGACGGAATCATCAAGTCATATTTGCGCATAAGTGAGTGAAGGACAGGCGCAGCGTTCTTGGCACTAACCAGAATTGAAGAGATTTTGCTTGACCATTTTTGATTTGTTCGGTTGGTGGTATAATGCTACAGCATTGCGTCAACGACGACGGAAACGTAAAACTGTTGTCTATTTAGCGACCGACCTGTTTCGACCCTTGTGGGAGGCCAGATATGATTGTAGTGAGTTTAGTATGGATTTTCCACAGACGGGCGAATCAGCAGTGTATAGCACCACATCAAGTGAGGGAAATGGAGGCCAGTTCTCATAGTGGTGCCAATGGGGCATATTTATATAATACCAGAGGACGCTGGTACCTTTTTGCTGATTCTTTGTTCTTTCATTTCCTACTATTAGGGTGCCTCTCCCCCCCCCGCCCCTATATAAAATTGTGAAGAATCCCCTAGTGGCAACAGTCTCGTACAGTTTTTATGGCAACAAGCTCTACCAGTACTTACTTCCTGCAAAACACTTCCACTCAGGCCAGCTTTCTTTCCACATCAGAATGAGCCAAACTCGTACCACGGACGGTGGGAGGAGCTAGATACGAGGTCAGTGCAAGAACATATGTTGTGTACTGGTTTTCAGACCAAGGGACCAATGATGATGGAACAGTCCACAGGAGATTGGTTGAGAGGAACGCTGTGGTGAGGGTTCAACCTCTGACACAGGCACAGATACACACATAATCACTGAGTGAATATAATACAGGGCTGCGACTGACGGTAGTGCACTTAAATATAGGATTTTATGTTTACAGGATTCAGTGAGAAAGGTATTAGCCTATCTTTTAGTGTGCAATGCATGGGGCATGGAGTCGGAAGGGCCAAGGTTATTGTTTGTTTTTGTTTTCCAATTAATGCAATTGGCATTGTATGTACCCATTGTGCATCTAGAGCATTAAATAGCTAGCCCCTTACCGAGTTGAAGAGAATCTAGAGAAATGACTCTAAAACCGAATAGGCTAACGCCCAAACAACACCGCCCATTCACCGCCATAAATAGGCTTTGGCAAATTTAAATTAGGTGGTAGATATGTTGTGAGCTAACAGTGCATGATATTAATGGGCTTGTTGCCAGGATGATTCCTGGTCATGGCCCAAGCCTCATTTATTCAATGGTCCAAGTCATAGTGTTCCAGAAACCCCTGTCCCATTGCTATAGGGGAAGCTGATTGTCCTGGAGAGTGAGGAAGGCATTGGGTAAGTGGTATTAAGGAGGGTGGATGTAAATGTTCCTATCACTCATTGGCTGAGACGTAGGCTATACACATTGCATTGGGTGAAGCAAAAGTGGTAAAATAGGTTGAAAACAAGCAGTCAAGTTTGTAATTCAAGGTTATTTTGTCCTGTAGCATGATCATGTCATTTTCACTGAGTGCGGCGGCGGTTGCAGGGTGCACCCTCCGCCTGTAGAGTGCATCCATCAGGGAGCAAAATAGAAGAAGAAGTGCATTAGAAACAGGTTACTGATCCGGTAACATGTTTTGAATAGATAATGCAGCTGTGAGGGGGAAGAGGATGACAACTCAGGCGAACATCAAAGCAAGAGGCAAAGTATAGACTATGATGAACCCCCCCCCACCCACACATCAACTGTCTGTGGAGCACATGTCAGCCAAATACCGGAAAAAATAAAAGGGATGGATCAATATTGCGGAACCAGGGAAGGGGACAATGGAGAGGAGACATCGCGGCGTGACACTCTACCCTCGCCTTCTAATGCGAACATTTGGAGGCCATCTCTTCCATCGGGCATTCTTGTACCCGCCAGGCTCTGAGTGTAACCACACTACCATATCGGACCCCAATTCATTGGATACATGCTACGGCAATCGGCCAGTATGGGCTTTTTATTGCAATCCGCTTACCAGAAGAGGTCAGAAAAAGATCTTTTTCCTGAAATTAAAATTCCACTCACCTCCTTTTTCTAATGGAAATCTCCAAATTAGAAAGGATTAATCAGGACCATGGTTGACAGACGAGTGGTTTACACCGAACTAAAATTAAATTGAATCCCTTCAACAGTTCAGAGGGCCTACTTCTCTCTCCTTAGTTCATGTTATAGGACCTACCGACGGAGGGGGGGTGGCTTAGAGGTGGGGGGGACTGCTGCGTGGATGGGGATTGGAGCGGGCAGTTATTGTCGTGATGGGGAATAAACAATTTAACTTGTGCTCAGTATTATGTACTATACATGGTAAGTTTTTATGTGGTATGGATCAGTGATCATGACGTCTATACAGAACAAACACTAGGTAATGTATGGCTATTGGGTGATCATCAATGAAACAAAAAAAAAGTGGCAGAGCATTTCAAGTCAACATGCTATCCGATGGCCTACACATTAATACTGAAAATTCAGTGAAAGTTCCTTGACGGGTATTATCTCTTACTCCATGATCTTATACCTTTTAATACCATCATTGACCTCCGAGAGCTAACTCTGGGACAATAAGACTCGGCGAGCTAAATCCAAACTTGGTTGTGGAATGTGGTATTCTGTTTTTAGCAGTGGGCGACAGCTCGGGCGACACCCAATCGCTGGTCAAGCAGTGATCCAGTCACAGAGTGCTGTTTTTGTGGAGTAGTCAGCCGTCGTTTACAATTCATTCATAAATTCCCAAACAGAACATGCACAGTGGGCTGAATCTTGCCTACAAGTCAGGCATCCATCATCTGTGAAGAGGCATGAGTGTGGTAGCATCTGCGAGTCACAAAAACGTATCACCGGAAACGGGGCCGGGGATAAAGTCAGGCGGACTCCCCCATTTTGCGAAATGGGCGGTCCCGAATAAATCTGAATGAATCACTCAGAAAAAGTTGTCCTGAACGTCACGATGGTGAACTTCACCCATAACATGTTTATGCACCACGTGGCGCTGCCCAACGCGCCCCCCCGGTGTGGGGGGTGGGTGGGGGGGGGGGGGGGTGGAGGGCACGGGGGACACGTGCCCATTGGCGAAAAACCTGTGTCCCGTCGTGACCCCCCCCCCCCAATGGGATTTGTAATTTTTGAAAATATCTCGGTAGCCATGTATTCGACTACCAGTTGCTTATAGAACATGGTTATTTTTTGTTCGAACCCACTGCCAAAAGCCAGTAATTGTGCCAATTTTGCCTCAAGTGTGACTAAAACGGGTACGAAGTTCGAGCGTCGTCCGTGGTTCTATGGGGGCTATTCCACAATATTTGTCTTAATTGTCACGTCCCGTTGCTGACTCGTCTCCCGACATCTCCATCTCTCAATGACGTGGAACACAACACCTCTTTTTAATCACTAAACCCTCTAGCCTCTCGTCCGTTTCTTACTCTCTCGACCTTGAGCATTTGAACTGCAGTATATAGCCTTGGCTACAAGATGCTTGAGTTTTCCACGCGTGTTTGTCTCCAGGGGCTTATCTGTGCGGCTGTCCCCCCTCTCGTCTTCTGGGGACGCACGATGTTCATTAGTGCTTTTATTAATAAGGCTAGTCATAGGGCCTTTTGTTCATAAGGCTCGTTATTCAAACGTGCAAGTAATTTTCGGAAAAAGTGTTCAGCTTAGTTTCTAATGACAAAAATGGTCGATTCATAATACAAAATGGGGCTGTTCCTACGGTCGGATATTCATAGGTCAAAAAGGCCCGTTTGAATTATGTTATCAAAGTCTGTTATTCATAACAGAGCACCAAGGTCCGATATTCATACCAGTTAAAAAAAAGGGTCGATTTGTCATAATGGCCGAAAAGGGTACCGTAATTCATAGAGCGAAAGGGGTACCGGTATCACTCCCAATAGCAAAACCAGAGAGGTCGTATTCTAAGCGCAGCAAAGGAACGTATTCATATAGTGACAAGGGCCGTTATTCACTTCAATAGCAAAAGAGGTAAGTTATCATAATCGCGAAAAGGTCCGTATTCATTAATGTGGTTTATTTCAATGATATACTTGCCAACAGAGGATCTATACTAGGCGGGGCCGGCAAGGATGCAAACCATAAAACGTCCGTTTTGTCAGCTGCGTCGGGCAGATAAAGCCGGGGTTGTTTTCCTATGCTGAAGGTTGGACCCTTTTCATAGTTTGAATATAGGACCTTTTCATTTATCCATGAATTCTCTCGACTCTTGTTTCCTATTACCCCCTGCCCACCGCACTACCCATCGCCACCTTTTTCACCTAGTTGAAACGGACGCTTTTACTGTTATGAATATCGGACCCCTTTTTTGACATATGAATAGTGCTTTCCATCATTAGAATAACTCGGACCCTTGTCCTATTATGAATAACGGACCTTTTTTCCTCTTATGAATAACGGACCTTTTCATTATTGAATTAACAGACCGTTTTTACTATTATGAATATCGACCCTTCTTGTTGGTGAATTATGAATATCGGACCTTATGAATAAGAAACCTTCGGCCATCTGAATAAAACGGCCCTTTATGAACAAAAGGCCTATGAATAAAAGGCCTTATGACAAACGGACCTTAATAAACAAACCATTATGAACATCGGGCTGTCACCCTCTACCTGTCTATGGCATGACGTTTTATTATAATCATGTTGGGGTCAGTAGAGCTAAAGCTGGCTAAAAATGTCCTAAATTTGCTGGGATCCATGATTTTTTTTTTTAGATAGAGCAATTGTTTGCAATTTTTGTCATTTCCTCTGCCCAAACGTTGCCCATTCTTACTCGAAATTGTTCATCAAAAAAATAGGGGTAGTCTGCACCACCCCATCTCACGCCGTGCAGTTACATGAGTATCTGAGCGTGGCGCCCATGATTGTATAGCAGTGAAGAAAATTAGCAGCCTATAGCCATTAAATTAACAAAAATGATAGCCCGGACCAAATAAATTCCAGTGTCTAAGACCATTCGCCAGCCATGTGCCCGTGGGGTCGCCTCTTCATGGAGGTTCAAATGAAATTCCTATGTTGTGTGGGGGGGGGGGGGGGGATGGAGGCCCAAATATCAGAGAGGAGAAGTATAGGAGATCAAAGCCAAATGCGCACCAAGTTTTGACTAGACGATTGCGAGCGGACACGGTTTAGAGCAACATTTGGGCGATAATTAGGATATGATCCTCCAACCGGTTAGTGGAGTTGGCGAGATAAAAAAAATAGGATCGGTACCTAATTGGGGTCAGAACACCCAAGAAAGCCTTTCCCGGCTACGAAACGGCATTAAATTACTGTCTGCTGGAGGCGGGGAGGCTGGCCTCCAAAGTCCCTTCTCTCCTCTTGGGGTAGGGTCTGGGAAATGTGTCTACGGGCATAGGACTCATTGCCCCCTGGACATGTACCCCTCTCCGGATATGGGTGGATTATGTTTGCCCATGTGCCCCCCGTCAGAATTTCTAAAAATGAAGTCTTCAGGATCTATTATGGTCACTATTTCACAAATGTGTTCACATTCAAAAGTTTGTTAAATACGAAATCGTGACTATAATTATTGTTCTTCTGTCTGTCAGCACTTTGGTTGGCCAGAAAACATAAGTTCGTCAAAAGTAGAGCGACTAAAGAAACAGTTCGTCCCCAGCAGTTAGTCATCGAGGCTTGACTACTTTGGAAATAATTCTCTCCTGAAAATTCAATGTGGGCGCTGACTACCCAGCCTCGAAGATCGACACTTTTGTGCAAGACAATGCTAGACTAGTAAGATTACGGCGCTCTGAATAACTTCCTCTGCTTTACGTTTTTGACTGTGGGCGGCGTCCACATTACTGGCTGATTTTTGAACTAACCTTTTGGCGCCTAATTTTTACCGGCCGTTTTGAATCTCTATTGTTCTTCGTGCGTGCAACACGCAGTGTAATATCATTGTTGTGATATGTTGCCCACTCTTGCAGGTTTTTCTTTTTTATATCCACCCAGTTCGAGGAAATGTCCAAAAGTGATTCCTTTGACGAACTTTGAGACAGGCTAATTGTTTGGGGTGATTGCCACTGATATGTCATGTTTCGGAATATTTAATGTGTTGCTACAAGTGAAGTCTAGAGGTGACAACTCGATATCCGAGTAAAGCAACCCTAATCAGACATATTTCAGTACTGGGCTGCACCGGACATCATACACAGCATATTCCCTTTCGGCATTCCGCGAGTTTAGAATTTTTGGAAGTGTAAAATGTGAGCTAAACTAATCTCGCTACAAGATAGACTAATCGTATCGTGTCCCCGAGAAAGACTTCATACTAGAGGATTTGGGTTCATTCTAAAGGCTAGGAAGAAATTCTTTTGACTGAGATCGGGCCTATCTTGTAGTTTCACTCAACTGTCTCGCGTACCATATCCTGCAGTATATAGTTTGGAGAATTGGGTGAACCTGATCATTTCCATCCGCGTTGGACTCTATCATAGCAAAGCATTTAGTTTTTGTTTTGAACGTTTTACAGCTCCATATAGTTTAGTATTAATTTTATATCGGTATAGTTTCATATATTGCCCCAATATATTTTACGAAATACCGTCATTTGCTACTGAATAAATGTCTTGCTAACCACTTGAACAGCTTTGTGTTCCACGAGTTTGTTTCAACGAGGACTAGCACACTCCCTATTGAAGTATCACACCAGCAGTGATGGAGAGCTTTGGAGACCAGGCTATCATATGTTTACGCCCGAACGAAGTGCCACTTTAGCAATCTAAATTGCAATGGCCCATCACTTAGTCATAAGTTAGTTCAAGCATTATTCAACTAAACATGGACTAAACCCTAGTCATAAGTGTAGTCGAAGGCAACCAGCTAGACTAACCTAAAACTTAGTCGCAGTTGAACCACACAGAGAAATCCCTATGTATTTTTCTCTGCTTCCTGTTTACGGAATAGTGGTGTTGATTGCGAGCAACCCCCCACCACCCTTCCTCCCTCCTATCATCATCCCCGCATCGCATCACAGAAATAGGAGTAGCTCCATTTAATGCAGGCACTATAAATAGAAGTGATGGTGAGGTTATTGAAACTAGGAGCAGAGTTAACAACTTATGCCATGTGCCCTGCAAGAAGTTGTCTGGGGAGGGGTGGGAGAAACGTTTTGTGACTAAATAACGAGTGGTTGGAAAAAGTTTAGAAGAACTCTCCGGATTCTTCTTCTCCCCTGCATATGAAGAGAGTGGGAGATATTCCAGGCTTTTGTGGAAATGTCAGTAGTGAGACCAGTTGGCAGTGTAAAGAGATCTGTCTAGACTTGAAGAAAAAAATCATGAGTGAGATCACATGGATATGTGGTGTAAAATTTAGCGATAGGAATTTAATTTCACCGTTCACCATCACTGCCAATGCCTCGGGATTCGACGTGAAAATGATGATGATGTAGCGGATCAGGAAAAGAGCACAAATTCCACAGAAGTTCTGCGTTCTTTCTTGACAAAAAATATTGAATACCAGCACCTACAGCTCACAAAGCAGTCGCCTCATAGGATAAAATTTTCAAAGTGGAATTGACAGTCCAAATTTTGATAGGAAAACAAAGATTATTGCAGGGGTCGTGCAAGTTCGACAACCATGACGATTGCCATGAAGAGATGCTTCCGATATGCCAATTCCTCATGCACAAATTTAAAAGGGTCTAGTCACTAGTGAGAATTCCAATTTACTTTCTAGAAATTCGAGGTATCCATGACATCATGGGGAAGATGCAAAGGATGCCCATAGAACCTACGGAGTAAATGCTGCATTTTCGCGCCATGATAACTGAAAACGACAAAAAGATAAACCTATAAATGGAATAGATTAATATTCTGTGTATATCGGCAAACGGATTTGTAGGTTTTCATCTAGATCCCTTCTATAGTTTGTTCGGTAAAAGATTTGCAAGAGCAAATGTTTTTAATTGACGTTTTAGTATAAGGGATCGGGCCAGTTCCCCCCATGTCCAAGACAAAATTTGCAATAGCTGATTGTTGCCTTATCGGTACACACAGATCGGCTGAAATTTGGTCTGAAATATCCTAATGCAAAATGTGGAAAGATTGTCTAAAATTTGTACTGAATGGCCGAAGTTGGGACGCTTCAATATTCAAAAGGGGAAAACCCCTCCATTTATACCCGCCCAATATCAGGCACCATTGTAGATGTCGGCAGAACATGATCTCTACACCACCCCAATTATCAAACCCTTCCTACGCCCCTGCGAGTCATTGTATTCAATAAATAACCCTAATGAATACAATAAATGATTGGATGAAATGAAATAAGCAATCTTGTAATATATATCAAAAAAATCACATATAAGTATAGCAAGTTGTGGAAATAGATTCACATGGGTGGCAAAAATTGGAAGTTGGGAAGCTCCTCCCAGGAAATCTTGCCATCTGGAGGTAAATCTTTCAATTTTGGGGGTATATGTTGTGTATTTTGCCGGGAAATAAATTCACCTTCCCGGGAAATTTACATTTTTCCATCACTGTAGATTCACATAGTATACTCAAATCGGAAATCCACAGTAGCCTTCATCCATCAATGTACCGACAGCCAATGCACAGTGGTGGTGCAGGATTCTCCCGATGGGAATGGGGGTCCAAGTTCCCCGACGGAGTGGTCCTGGACTGATCAAAGATTCCCGAGTATCACTTACCCCCTACGGTCAAAACCTGCATTTTTATTGTTTTATTTTTTACTTCTTCCTCAAGAGAGAGAAAAAAAACTTGGAAAAAATGGAAATGCGAAGAGGCGAATCAGGCTCTCCTTTGTAGCAATGCTTCAAAGTGCCCTAGCTGGCACTAAGGTTGGGATTATTTGTGCCGTGGAAGCACCACCAATTAACGCATTTTGCAATCGCCTAATAAAGTCGTTCTCCAAGCTGTCAGGCAAAACATAGTAGACTGCAGGATCTCCCACTCCCCAACAGAATGGAACATTAATCTCTCCCGGGACATTCGAAGGATACTGTATAGCCATCTATGTATACCGTACCATGATTGTATAGTTTTGTAGGGAGATAATAGGATGAATACGCTGATCTTAAAAAGTTAAGCGAGGTAAGTAGATGGGGGGGGGGGGATATAGCACACTTCCGGTTTTGTTTTTTGTTGGTTTGGCGGGCGATATTCCCGGTATGCCGGAACTGATCCGGTTTTAACGGTGTCGACGATATATTATGGCAAACTTCCGGTTAGGTGGTCTGGATGGCGGTCGGTATTGTCTCCGTGTATGGTGTCGTTTCCGGATTGATTATTTTAATTGGGGTGTATTGCAGATAAGGGATGTCGGGACGTATTAATTTACTTTATTGTTCTTACGTAATCGGTTAGTGCCTGTATATTGGACGCAAGGTGGGGAAGTGATTTGGGTGGGGTCAGTGTTATCCCAGGATGCAGCCCTTCCTGGATGTGGTCAGGTGTCTCAGCGGATGATGAATTAGATGGTGGTCGTGTCCGGGTAAGTTACGTGCATAACATAGTATAAATTACAAAGGGTTGTAGAAGTATAATGATGGTTCTGCGAGTACACCTTCTGACAATACTGCTCAAACCATTGGAGCATAGCAGCCTAGGATTACAGCGGTATCATCAAAACCCTCTGCTGAAAAGTTACGAGAAGTCATAATAATGAACGCAAGTGGCAGACCGAAGTACGAGGATGGTCGCGAAACTTACGTGGAAGGTGTGCGAATCGAGCTGAAGGAGAAGAGAGAGCGTGCGTGACAAGGAAAGACGCTTAGTGAAACGAGAGCGAGGGCAATCCAGTTTGAGAAGACAGTCAAGGATCAACAGAAGACGATTGCAACCTTTAGCAAGCTGATTGACGAAAACTGATGAGAAAGAAGGACAGAGAGAAGGTGCTGGTCACAGGGGGTCCAAGACCTCGAGGTGGAAATAGGTCTCATGCGAGGTGTTCCGGGCAAAGAGCGGGAAGAATTAGACGAATGATGCTAGTGGGTTGGGTGTTTCAGTGAACTGCACTTCAGCTCGTACAATTATCGAGTGCTCGAATTAGCCATTTATTGCTCAAATAGTTGAATATTCGATATTGAAGGGGGGAATGCAGGTATTCTTAATTTTATGACTTGTACTGTTTTTGAGCAAACTGCCACTGCTCTATTATTTAAGAAACTGAGCAAAAATGCATTGTGGAGAGGGAGGAGTGTCCCAGATTTCACCGGAAGAATAATGATGACGAGGTCCTGAAGCAACCGAGGTACGTTTCATTAACGATGAGTGCTGGAAGGCCGATACAAACAGAACTCGAAGTTTGCTTAATCTAACTCGCGTTGTCAGTGCTAGCGCAAGTGTTGCTACTATATGTCATTGGGATAGTATCGATTATACTTGTAAGCCTGGGGAGGTGAATCCTCCAACTGGAGATCAGTAAGGATGAATTTCAGCAACACTCGAATGGTGCGAGATATCGGGGATAATGAACAATGCGAACCAGTGACTGTGGTGACACCGCACAAGAGAACCAGGGATGTAAAAAAAGTTACTAAAACATTCCGTAAAGATACAGAATGGGATATGAAAAGAGAATCATATTCAGTGGTGTTTCAGAACGTGTTGTTATGAAAGTGGCACAACAGGCGATCAAAGGAGGGAATGACTCCAAATCAGGCAAGACGCATGAGCATATGTGTAGACGACTTTACCTGAACTGTATAAATCATAATGTGTATTTTGTGATTTGTAAGGCAGATACCAGATAGGGACATAAACACAAGACTTCTGTTTCACCATTGTATTAGAATATACCAATTATGTACAGTGCTGTTGCGTAATATACATGTGATTTTGTGTTATGATACCAATTATGTACAGGAAATAAATGAACGTTCAAGAGAGTGTACAATATTATTCATATCAACATAAACATTCAGCTGTTCTGTCAGTATTATGCAGTACTCTGGGAAACTATAGAATAAGCGTAAGGGTACTTATAACTTTTCCGCTCAACAGGAAGGTATGTGCTATTAATATCATCAGCATCTTCATCATCATCATCGACTTTACGACTTTCAAGTAAATAGCTCAGTTTTTCTGCATCTTCTCTTTGCGCTGATACTCCGATGGAGTAGCCTATTAAAGTCCTTGTGATTTTATCAGAGATATTTCAATTACATCGTCGTATCATCATCCGACTCCTCTTCACTGTTAGATCTCTCTTCGCCACGATCTCTTCACTATAGACGTCGTCTCCGTCCGACTGCTTTCACGATCCAGCCCCTCGTTCCACCGACACCTCCGAGTCCCCCGATCCTCGCATAATTCTATAGCACTTTATTGGATTGGTCCTTGAAATATATCTCATGGAATAAACACCTACTTTCGGTTCTGACCTCAGTGTGGACGTTGGTTGCGGGTACATACCGGACACGAAACACATCTAATTTAGAACGTACGCTGATATCACTGACCACATCCAGGAAGGCTGCCATCCTGGATACACTGACCACTCAAATAACTTCCACACCATATCTCCTATATACAGGCACTAATCGATTACGTAAGAACAATAGAGTAAAAGTAATACGTCCCGGACATTCCCTACCTGCAAAAAGACACCAATTAAAATAATTCGATCCGGGAAAACCGACACCAATACACGGAGACAATACCGACCGCCATCAGCCAATTAAACCGGAAGTTGCCATGATATATCGCGACCCAAACCGGTAACAAACGGATCGATCAGTTACGGCATACCGGGAATATCGCCCGCCAGACCACAAAAACCCGGAACCGTGCGGCTATTATACCCCCCCCCCCTATCTAATGATGGTACTCGGTAAATAAGATGAAGACATGGAAAAGTCTCAGCTGACATGAGGAATTTCACTATAAATAAGGTTGAGAATAGTTTGCTGCCGGGCAGTAGGCCGATTGCCGGGGTGTGGAAATTTTAGCGTATACCTTGCCCTCGGCCACCCCTCCCCCCCCCAATTCCTCCCCCCCCCCACCCAGCTGGTGCCACCCTGGCTAATACAGTGGTGTAGTATGTAGCTTGCCTTTATACTCCTCCGGACTGAGAGCCCCGCTCCGTGTCGACGTGGCAAGACTGATGTTTCTTTGGGTTTGCCTGTCTTTTGGTATTTATTATAAAGTCACAAAAAAAAAAAACTTGCAGATAATTAAATACATTAGTAATAGTCTCATTGACAACGATAGACACAAAATGGGAAGTGATAAACTTAGGGCTTTGTTATATTTTGCCTGAAAAGTTTTATTGGATCATGGTTACTATAGTGCTTTGACAAAGGCAGTGCTGTGGGTGATATAATCTTCTAGGACTTCCAAAAAGCTTTTTACAATGTTCCTCATGAGCGACTCCTGCTCAAGTTGACAAGTTTCGGATTAAGGGGGAATGTCTAATGGATTTCGTCAGTGGCAGTTTTTAAGTGAGAACAACGAAATTGAATCAACGGGCGCTCGTCTCCTTGGGGTAAAAGGTTGGTCACTAGTGGTGTTCCCCAAGGATCAGGGTTCTTGGGCCATTAATATCTTGATTATAATCTCCAATTAGCCTTTTCGATTGGCAAATGTTTCAATGTGGTAATTGCATAGTTATGCATGCTGGTTTCCACGATCGAAACGCTTCCTTCAAGGACAGCTGCAGGATGATGTATACAGGGGTAATTTAATAGCTGGAATAAAAACTGCCTGCGTCATCCTGGTTTCAAAGGGCCCTAGTGGTGGTCCCCAAGATCAGTCTTGGGCATTATCCAAGTGATATCAGGAGGTTGTTGTTTTTTCTGTCGAGCCAATATTTGCAATGTTCAAAGGTATCATTGATATAACTCCAATTAGGCCTTTCGATGACAAATTGTTTTAATGTTGATTGTGCATAGTTATGCAGGTGGTTTCCACAATCGCAAACCGTCCTTCAAAGGATAACTGCATGAGGATTTATACAGGGGGCTATTTTAGCGGCTGGATATATAAAAATGAATGCGTCAGTCAAAACCCGAAGTTAATAGGACTTTCCGTTACGGAGTTATAGCCCCACTGTGCAAGTTTGGTTTGTGAAGATGTGCATGGCGCAAGATCGAAATGAATACCATAATGCAAATAGAATGTAGGTCTAACTTAAACAACCTGCAAACATCTTGGTTATATGAAAGTCAAACATTAATTGACTTCGAAAAGCATTTAGTCGATGGGTGAGGATTGCTGTAGAGGGTTGGTAGCGTTGATGGTTACTTTGGGTAGAGAGAAAGAAACAGGAATTGCTGCTACAGTGTAGGCTTATTCAACAAAATGAAAAACAATCAATACATAAATGATGATTCCTGGTTTGTTCCAGTGTGACCGTCATTGCGTTATTGCGCAATTGGTTTCTCCCAAATTTCTCTGCCAATGACCCAAATTTGGAAGGCCAATAACTCCACATGGAACATAGTATCGAAATGGGGTTGGGACATAGGAATACAGTTTTTCATTTCCAAAACCTCTGTTGTATCCAAGCCTCGCGTGGCTGTGAGTTTGAATGGCCAAAATATCATTCCAGGTGAAATTAGGGAAAAGAATCGGAATAGTTGATTTCGTTTATTCGAACGAAGCCTGGCAACATGCTAGCAGTTTGCAAATTGCTATTTGCTAAAGTTTTTAATGGATCCTTGGCTTGATTGGTGTAACGTCGTTTCATTGATAAAGACATTGTTGTTTTCTGGTTGTCAGGCTTTTGAAGCAACTAGTGAGACCTCACTTCGAGTATTATGTCCAAGTATATGTCTTTACCTCTTCGCGAAAAATTAGCAGGTGATTTAAAATGTTCAGCGTCTCCGTCGTCCCAACTTCGATGGTGCTGGCGACGATCGAGTGATTTTAATTTCGTTGTAACTTGTTGTTCATATGGGTTAAAGGGCCTTCCCTCTACTATTTCTTCAGTTTTTCCAAAGTCCAATAGGAGTATTGGGCTCAACTTTCGACAAACGCTGTAATGATATTCGGAAATATTTCTTCTCGAAGAGCAGTCATTGATGAGTGGAAAAGCTGTTGTATTGTCTGGGCAAGCATTCAGAACAGTCCTTACTTTATTTTTCAAGAATCGTTGATGCATTCTTTGGCATCTGGGGGATTCTTTCTTCTGCATTGGATGTTGTGGCTTCAGGGTATTTCACACTTTCCCCCTTCACCAATGAACCAATAAGGATGTATATAATAATATAATATAAGAATATAATAATAATAATAATAATAACTATAATAATATAATATAATACATATAATAGGATTGTCATATTTTCCAGTCGAACACCCTCTTTGGTTTTCCCGTACCCTTGTGGGGTAAAGAACCTGCGCTGTAATCCTAACCAGAGTCCCCCGTCCTCTGTGTGCATCCAGGTTCTTGTAGTGATCCTAGCTATATACCCACTTTCTGCAATAGGGGACTGCCCTTTATTGGCTTTTCCTTTGGGATTTATTTATCTTGGGGTTCAGGGGGGTTTAAAATGGGCTTAGACAGTAGGTAGATCAGGTCAGAGGTTGGAATTTTTGAATATGGATATTCCATGGATACTCACCTTTCATTTGGATTTGTATGGGATTTGAAACCAAAAAAGGCATAATGGGTACATGCTATGTACCAGGTATTCTGTTAGTGATGACTTGGGAGGTTTTGGCTTGGAAATGTGCAAACGCCACAGCTATTTTAGAGGCATATTCCGTGGGAGGGGCGTAACTATGACTTGACGCATCTTAGCGCAGTGTCTCCATCTTCTACACGAGTGCGTACAGAATATTTTGGAAAATTATTATAGGAATGGTGGAGATTTATATAGCGCCTCATGCCAAGGCTCAATGCGCTTCACAACATTACCCCTGGTCTTGGGATGCTCATCCCCCACACATGCGTGGGTTTTGGCAGCGATCGAGATCATCGCGTAAGACAAGCCATAACTCACAGGTACCAATTAGCACCTTGTAGGAGAAACGCACTAGATAATTTTTGCCCTGTCTAAGAGACACACACCCGCGGTGGGACTCGACCCCGGATCTTTGGATCACAAGTCCAAGCCTTAACCCTAGGCTACCGCGTCCTACAAAGTTTTTCAAGTGGGTCAATTGAACAATCCCTTCATTTTATTCACCATTTTTATGGTACCCTACATATCACCGGACAAAAGGGCTTTCCCACCTAAAAAACGCGTATGAACAATTCTCTTTTTGGACAAGCGTTTTTATCCTCTCACGCTATCCAAGACCAAGTGTTCAGAGGTGAAATTGTAACAAGTATTCCACAGCAGGTTGTCATAGGATTATATCGTGTAAAAATTTAGGAAGCTTTTGGCTTTAGATATTTAGAGCGAGATATTGTAAAATGAGTTTTCCCAAAGTTTTTGGTGTCATGGAACAAATCCTTCATTTTATTCACCAAAGATTATCCAAAGAAAATGATATTCCTGGCATTCAGCACGATATGGTTTTTGTTTTTTTTTTTACTGGCACAAATGTTCTGATTCCTCTGCTACTGACCTGCAGTAGAAGGCTACCCATGGTATTCACGCCCATCATAGAATGCTACTAAAAGGATCTTGTGAAACCAAGAAGAACACCAACACTATAGGCCAATAAGCTGAAATATCATAAATACACTCGAGCTACCTCCTTCAGCTGTGGAAGCCATCCCTTGATTAACACCCTCTGACCCTCGATACCCGAGAGGCCATAAGGGGTATAGGATATGCACTTTGCCTGCAGAATGTCATACAGGTGATTAACATTCCTGCAGATGGTGGATGAATCCTTCTAAGTGGAAATAGGTACCGCACAGTGTCTGGAGGAGGTGTGTGCTGTTGTGAGTGATCCACTACCACCTGTGAAACAAAACTGTCAACCATGTAGTAAGATACATAGAAATTAAACCATGATGAATTACCCAGTTGGATAGAAACACTACTGGGTTGACAGTGGGTCTAGTTTTAGCAGGACTTGTGGCCCCCAAACAGTCATTCGTTGACGGATGTCGACAAACTGGACCACAATGTTTTCGACCAATAGAACATGTTTCAAAAAGGGCAATTAGGCCATTATGTGTAAAATCTCAAAACGTATCCCCAAAGGAAACATTAGCTCTCTTGAAAACTATGGCGTAATGTTCTGCGGGGTGATACTTTCAGCATGTCACAGAGAATTTTGAATGCAACGTCATATACCTACCTAAGATAGACCTTAAGATGATGACTGGATGAAAGGCTGCACCTCTAGGTCCAGATCCAAGTTTTGTGTGCTCATATATCTGCCAGTAATGATACCGAAGGGGCTGCTGCACTAATGCCTATCTATTCTGGCTTTGAATATTGTCAACATTGTTCGATTTGATGACATGCTCCTTAAAGAGTCCAAATTTCTACCAAAGTTAATGTAGAAAAAAGTATGCATGGACTGAATTGACGATAGAATGTGAGAAATGTTACTAAATTTCGAGCCTCTAGCATGTCTAGTCTGATATTCTGCCTGCAGGTCAAATAGGTTACTACTCTACGGTCATAAAGATCGAAATAATCTGGAATACCCCAATCATGTCTCCTCTGGCTCTTCGATAAGATAGGGTTGCATTGCAAGTGGAGAGAGTCTTTTGGATGAGACAAACTGGCAAGGAGGATACGAGCTTCGTAGTTTGGAACCCTCTGAGCAGTGTGCTGAAGCTGCGAGAGGGGGGGGGGGGGTGATTGGATTCTTGCAATTGAAGACATCAATTCAGTTTCCTGGTGATAAATATATTATTGTCAGGGTTGTTTATAAGCAGCTGGTAGACCTGAGTTTTCTGTACAAGTAGTTCATCCGTACTTCTCGAAAGATAAGCAGGTAATTGAGAACGTTCAGCAGAGGGTCACTAGAATAATTCACTGATCTCAGAGATTTTACCTTTCGCGGGAAGATCAAGGGCGTCGGCGGTCAACTTCGATGGAGCTGAGACGAATTCGAGGTGATCTTATTCAGGGTTTTTTCAAAGTTGGTCATGGATTCGAGAGTTTTCTTTCATATTTCTTTGGATTTTCCTCATTTACCACCACGAGGGTCCTTGCCTCACGCTTCGTGGCAAATGCTGTACATTGGACATTCGGAATATTTTATTTTGTTTGTCTGCTGGGCAGGAGTTATTAATGAGGGGTATAGCCTTCCTGAGATTGCTGATTATGTCTAATAGTGTGAATGCGTGCAAGAACAATCTTGATTCATTTGTATCTCATGGTCACGAAGGGTGGATGAGATATTGTAGGCAGTCACCGTTAAACCTAGATAAATGCTGATGATAGTCATAGAAACAGTACTATGGTAACCTCGTGGTGGTTAAGAACTATTGAGGGGTCCCTATGGTGAGGTTGCCCATGGGTGTCGTGGTCCAGCAATGAGGTGCACTAGCCAAAGGGTCCGTTTGTGTGGTGTTAGTGGTGTGTGTGTGTGTTGCGTTTGCGTGTCATCAAATTTTTGATGGTTTTTTAGCAATATCTCACTTTGAGTAGCCGACACCTGGTCAAATTTTGCACACGTCTAAGTATCACAAAACCACACGTGCACCCAAGTTTGGACACATTTCATCTAAATCATGAAATTCAGAGGAGTGAAATGGCCATTTTGGTTAAAAAAAAATTTTGCCCATATTCACGTTGTTCAAGATGTTCGGTGTTACAAAAAATACCCAAATAATTTAAGGCAGGAAGTGACAAAACATGACTGTTTCCTTGCATCAGGCCAAATTTGGGATTTTATAGAGACCACTATTTTTCGGCCAAATTGTTTTGAGGGGAACACCTGGCGGATGTGCACAGGTGTAAGGTTGGTGTGCCTTCCTTATTCAGTGTTTCCCTCGAGAGAAAATAAGAATGGACAGCACAGTCTGGAGGAAATGAAAATCTCCAGAACAGGAAATGGAACAGGAGGGAAAGGGAAAAACTAGAAGGATTGGAATCTTGCCACAAGAATCCATAGAGTTTGGAGAATCACTTGAATAATCGTCGACAATGATCAATTAAGGGTATGGGGGACTGGAGGAACTGAGAAGCCTGCTTTCAATTACGCCCTCATGCATTATTACGCCTCATGAAACTTGAGGCCACTCCCCCCCCCCCTTCCCTCGCCCTCCCCTCCCCCTTCACCCCTTCCCCTTTCATCATTCTCGTGGGCAGAGGACCCGCCTGTTCAATTTGTGTTTTTTTCCACAATTTTCTAAACTTTGTCGATTTGAACAAAACTCGGTGGATGGACTGTTGTTAGTCAAACAGGTCACAGGATGTCAAAGTCGCCTAAAGGTGAGCTTTCCACACCAAACGCGATTCGACGATGGCGATCCAGCGACCATCGCGTGGGCGTGGTCGCCTCGCCCGGGCCTTCACCACACTGCGAAGCGAATACAGGCGATCTAATGTAGCGTTTTCGTTGAATTTCTCGGCTAGCTGTGGGCAGCCTTCATATCTTGTGGACCTCACGTTGCGCACAAACCCACACCACAACCCACCCCCCCCCATCCATCTTTGAGAGGTCGCCTAGCATCCTGGATCGAAATTTCCGACGAGGGTGGATTGGCCGGATGGTGTGACAGTTTTGCGGGGACCGATAACTGTATCACAGATAATACCCCCCAGGCCCCTCCTTTCATAGTACTACCGCCGCAAGGTGGTCTCACATATATAAAAATGAACAATAATACGTTGCTGAATTCCAGGTGGAAATTCAGAATGTTGGATGGTGCTTTAGGACACCTCAACCACACCTCTCCCACTCCCTCCCTACCCCTCCTCCCCTCCCCAGTTGGAGACGCCGCGCCAATATTAATAGGCCATAGGCGTTCTTACATGTTCCAAACATAATAAATATTTCATACTATGATCCGTATTCATGTTTATTTATTTACCTGTCATCATGGGCGTCGGGAGCGTTTGGACAGTGGGGGTACTTCTCGAATGCAAATGACCATCTAGCGGAGCGCCACCATCGGTTGCGCGGAGCGTGCATAAGAACTTTCAGATTTTCATACCATCCAGATCGACGGAAACGGCATCTGCCAGGCTCAATCGCACCCATCTCCATATTGATTTGAGTAAAAGACAGACAAAAAGTTGTCATTGTGGATACTTATATGATTTACCGGTATCCACTGTTATTTTTGTATACTTTTCACTCTGGCTTTTGTTTGCGTGTGATCAAGGGGTCTACCGACCGGTTCCTGGTGGGATCGACGGGAACAGCAATGCGTACGGGTACACTCAATTTGGGAGCCGAAATTTGTACCCAATTTCACGGTCATTGGAACTATACCGGCGCGCGCGAAGCGCGCGCGAAAAAAATGCTGTTTTTCCGGGCATTTTATTAATCGAAAGACTGCAAAAAGTTCAGGCATTTGTTCAACTTTTTTGCTTTCTCCCTTCCCAAATTTTCCACGAATTCCTTTCCGCCGAAACGTTTCATCTCGAAGATGGGGGGGGGTGGAGGGGGAAGTCTGCTCCCAAGGCTTCCTGAAGCTAATCGGGTGAACGAAATGATTTGAAGCATTACATCGCATATTAGCCGACAACGCCTGGAAGAAAAACATCATTGCGCGCAACAGACTAGTATTCCTTTTGGCTTTTCGATTTAAAACTCGAAACTCGGTAGAGCATGGGTATCCTTCCCTCGGCCCTGTCGGTCCAGATCTTCACCTGGGTCCGCACCTGGAATTAGTGAACTTGAGACAATTTCCAACGCGATATTGTTTGTTAACAAAACTTGAATCATTTTTAGAGTGATCAAATCGGGGCATGTGCTATTATCATTTTTATTACGGTCTGGAAAAGTGGGGGGTGACAACAGATATGATCTCCCCCCACTTTTAAAAGTGGGGGACTGTCCCCCCCCCGTCCCCCACCTTGTTGCGCCCTCGTGCCTGTCAGAAACCGCGATATCCCTACAATTCTTCCAGATTAGTAGCTCGAATATCTTTATTGGAGAGTGGTGGACTGCTTTTTTCCCAATGGCTCCCATCACTACCAGACTCAGGAAATCTTCAGTACTACTTACCGTCCATTGTCGTCTCCATTTTCCACTTTCTTGCGTTTTGATCATATATCGTGTAAATAGCTATATAGGCCACATACACTATTCCTGGCAAACGCACTTGCAAGGGATACCTTTGTGTTTCCCCATGTCCCTCAGCGATTCGAGCGAAATAAGTTAGTAAACATTCTACGGAGCGAGTCGCTAGCGACGACCTCCGTCGCTCCGCTCAGTCGCTGTGTTGTGTGAAAAGCGTCGAGCGATTTAATGGTTTGTCAAGTGCGTATTTACGCCTCAATTCGCCGTCGCTCAGTTCGCCGTCGTTCAGTTCGAATCGCTTGCGGTGTGAAAGCCCCTTAATCTACGATTTTTCCAACTAGCCTATCCTATCCCTAGACCATTGACACTCTATGAGGCCCGCATAATTTCCTGCCTCTATAGCCCGTAACGGCTTTGTCACTCTTTGTTTAATGTGACTGATATGTAATAATATGACTGTCACTCACACTGTGGTTAGAAAGCTGTCAAAGCACCGTATTTGGGTTTTAGTATGGTTTAGGAAACTGCTATGGGACCGCCATAAATGCCATTTGCTGTGTTGGAAAAAAAATTACCACTGTGAGGGTGTTTTTCATTTGGCCTCGGAGGTTATATTATTTATATTGGTAACTGAAATGGTAGTAAAAAGCTCAACTAGAAAGTAAGCACGCAAAGCTGCCAAGGTTGCACGCATTGAAAAAATGCAGTCATTATCATGAAACGGCAATCGCAATCAAGACTCATCAGTTCACTCATTATGATATTTTCCTGGAGCTGAGAGGGTAAGCAGTTTGTTGATATAACTCGGCACCATCATAGCGAAAAAAATTAATAAAAAAAACAAAAACATCGCACAGTAGGCGTGATGTTCCAACAAATTTGATCGGAGAATGTCGAATTTGCTGTGAAAATTAAATGTGCGCCGTGGATATTTGTGAATATGATTGTAAATTACGCGGCTGCAAACATAACATGGCTTTGTATTGTAATTTATGGGTCGCTGGTACTCACGAAGCGTCGATGCGTAGGCCTATACGTATTCATTCTATTTCAATTTCATGTCCAATAGCCGTACATGGCTTTTGACAAACTTATTTATTATTTCATCGGTCCCGAAGGGCCGGATTCACAGATTCTAGATGAACATAGTATAGTGATTTTAGGCGTTAAAACAGTAACATTGTTGAAAAGAAGCATTAACCGGACCCCCAAACAGTCATTCTTGATGGGTGTTGACTAAAATTGGTCCCAATGTTCATTGACCCATGGGACATGTTTGACCTCGTTAAGGTCAAAGGGTCATTAGAGAGGCACGATAGGCCACTGGTGAAATTGCCGTTCGGGGCCCCAGTCATTCCTTGTGATGGACACACTGTTCATTGAACATAAGAAAGGGTTTGACTTTTTGCAGGTTAAGGTCAAAGGTTTTGGACGGGGCATAGACAGCTAAGGGTCATTATGGTGAAATTTCAAAATGTATTTTCTGCAAAGTACATTGGATTTTTTAAAACTGTGTCATAATATTTCGTTAACTGTCATGTCACAGGTCAACTTCTGTTGAAAAGCTAATATTTTTGAACAACTCACCAGTGACACGGCTTGGCATAGGTTGGAAATTTCAGGAACGGGTGTTCGTCATGGAGAGAAGATTTTAATGAAAAACACCTCATGTCATCAAAGGTTCATTCAAGATAGGTCGAGTAATTAAATGCCTAAATGATAGTTGGAGTCCTGGCAAGGTTATGAAATGAAATTTAGAATAGGCAAGTAACTGTACACAGGAATGAGAAAAACGCTCTCAATAATGATATGCAAAATGCGGATAACTGTTGACAATAGAGGACAGCGTTCTGGTAATAGGGAGCAGTTTTTTGTTCGCCTGAAAGTTCAGGGAGAGGACTAGCAACATGGGCATGTTCTTGTGTATGGTGTGTTACACTTTATTATTAGATGATTTCTCAGAAACGGTGAGACCGAGTTTGATAACATTTTGTTGGAGTATCGAAATTGGGTGAACACGATCGATTAGATTTTGTGGCACGAAAGGCAACTAATAAGTGCATGTATGTGCATGTGTTCCATTGCTAAGCTCGTCAGCAAGATTACAGACGAACCGCTAGGTGCTATTGTGATTGGGGTCGGCGCATAGGTAAAATGTATGAGGTATATGATCTAATTAGATTTTCAGCATGAATTTGATAATAAAATGTCGAATTTGCCTAATTTATGCGAATGTTAAAGTTTGTCAGTTTTAGACTTCGGGTCACTGGAGGTCATTCAAGGTGTGGCATAATTTGGGCGGAATCCTAAAGTTTGTCAGGTTTTCTGACGATGATGGGTAGTGGGTTACCGTCAGTCCCCCGAATTTTAACATATATTCAAGTCACTGGGGATTATTTCGCTCAATTTTATCATTTCATGCATATTTTTTGGTTGGTTGTTTTTTCATGCAAACGTATTATTATCTTAAAGTGCACTTAAAGTGCGGTCCACTATTGTTCCTGAAATATTCAAAATCAGAAAAAGGGTCACTGGATGTTCAGGTTTGGTAACTAGGTTTCATAAATTGGGCAATTTTAGTCACCTTTCCGTGAAACTTAGTACTCCTGTTTGGTAGACATGGTCAATAATCAATCCCTTTTAATTTGAAATTTGCACTGATTTGTAAGCTGTTTCTGGTAAAGACTAATCGATATCTGAAAGCAACGTATGGAATGCCTTGTCATTGTTTGCAGGTAAGCTGATTGAAAACAAAACATGATCCAGCAACCACTGCAGACAAGGCATGGGGGCCTTGTGTTAAAAGGTTGGTTGTCTGTCCTCAAGAAGTATAGTAGTAGTATTAGGTTATTATCGCCTGATGGGAAATATGTATACTGTACTTATATTCTGTTCATGCCTCAAAAAGGTGCATGTGCGTTTCTGACAACTTCCTAAATGTAAGCACAGTGGAAATTAGAATGGGTTTTGTCGTATTTTTCATATTTTTGGTGATCAGATGACCGAATATTGAGCCCTGAATTACATTAATTGGGGGTGCTCTTTCATAGGTTTTGTAGATGCCTTTCTGCTCGATTCAGTTTTGTTGGTACCACTGGGCCTGGAAGCAGTGTTGGCGCTAGGCTTTAAATTAGGAGGGAATTCCCTCCTTGATTTATTTGGAGGGATTTAGAAAGTGAAAAAAGAGGGACTTGTATTATACGGTAAAACACTATTAAAAAATAAAAAAAAATCCAGAATGTTCGAGAGGGAATGTCCTCTTGACATAATTTTCGGGAGGGATTTCAGCAATTAACCGGAGAAAATTCCTCTTCCCTTCCCCTTAGCGCCAACACTGGGCTAAGCTGCTGAGTACAATTTTAAAGATGTGCTAGTCCCAACAAATCCAATGTCTAATTAGATTGTATGCCGAAAATGATTGTTTTTCACGCAGTGGGTTTCTATTAGGATACATTACCACTTAGTATAGAGGCGCATAACGAGACAGCCATTGTTCAAAGAGCAATACATTTTCTTGAAAACTAAACGTATTCATGTGGCAACAAGGTAGACAATGTACAATTCAGGCTTCAACACATAATGCATATGGGGTCGGTGTATCTAGGGGTCATTTTGACCAAAAGGTTCGTTGCGGGGTTCAAAATGTTATCCTGCAGATTGGATTGGACGATCACAAAATGCAGCCACCATCAGTGACTGAGGAACTCTATGGGGTGCTCAATAATTTTAAGCCTATGGTCCCTAAGCGTCATTTTCAGAACCAAAGGACATTTATCTGTGGTTAAGTAATTGCATTTATATGGTTCGAGCTAGAGCACCAGTGGTGGCTTGATCGCAAGAAAAACATTAAGGGTTTGACACGCGTCGTCTCCCGTAAGTACGCCACTGCATGAACGTAATCCTAATCCAAAATAAAAAAGATAAGAAGCATGCAAGCTAACCATGTCGCTCCCTGAGCTTATTAGTTTCACTTCTTATTAGTCAACAATAGATACAGCGAATAGCTGAAATGGAATCCTCTACTACATATTCTTTCCAGAGCGTCTGTCGCTGCTTACTCTGGCTTATGTGTAATTCAACACCCACACTTTGCAAGCCAAAACATCCTGGTTTCGCAATCTAGCAGTTGGGGGGTTCCCAGGTGGCTGTGCAGTTGCGTAAGGCAGGGGACTTTCCGTGGGTTACCTAGGCCTGTTGAAACCAAACATTTTTCATAGCTCGAAAATAGGGGCCGGATTGGGTGTAATTTTCATACAAAAATGGTCTTTCAAGAAATAAGCAAAATGCAATTTATTCCCGGCCGGGAAAACCTTTCGTTCAACGGAAAGACTCCGCTAATAGGCGTTACTGTGGGAATTCATTCTCAGTGAAAATAAACAGTGGAAAAGTTGCAATGACTCTATTAAAACCGCCTGAATTAAACAAATAATCACGAAAAGAATATTTCTATATTACCCATGCACCATTAATATACCAGGAAAACATCAGGCCGCTCCAAAATAAACAATTATTTAAAAATACCTACCAAAAAGGAATGATCGGAAGAGACCATCACTGTCGACCTGCGGCCAATCAGCGTCGGGTAGTACGCCCATTGCACTAACAGTAAGAGGACTATTCCAATATACTGCGGGATACTGCGGGTGGAGCCAGAAGTCAGGGAATACCACGCGTGCAACTGCCGCACTGCGAGTGAAAAGGAGGGGGATTTCTTGAAATTTATGACTAAATTGGCACATAGTAATCATAGGAATTTAATATACAACAACATGTTCTAGCCACGTAAAGCCTAAATTTGAGAATTCCTTTTTGACAAACGAGGGAGTAACAAAACAAAAGTTTCTCAGAGATCACTGGCACTTCCATTGAATTACTGTTGATGCCAGTACCCTGCTAGCCTCGCAGTAAGGAAATTGTCCGGAAAGCCAGTGAGAGAAGACAATGACGCTTGCGCAGAAGCTATCTCCGAACTAGCTTATTAAGAGGAAACATTATGCATAATTTATGTGATTTTATAAGTTTAGAACTGTCAATTAACAAAACTTGGTGGATGTACATTACCTCATTATGATGAGGCCTAACATTTGGCATTATCTATGCAACAAACATGAGGGATGCATTTCTGATAATTTTTTGACGCCACCTTTTTTCTCTGCCTGCCTTGGTTTATGGTTGACCTAACTTCATATCAAATTCAAATGAGGTGATACAGTTTCCCACTGATAATCTAATATATCCATGGGCAGTTAACCCTCCTGTTTCGGCAAATCAGTTGATCTATTTTCCCGCATGTCTCGGGGGACCACTGAGGCGGAATAGGTGAATGGGGGGGGGGGGGGGAACCAATGAGACGGGGGACCAATGAGACGGGGGACCAATGAGACGGGGGACCAATGAGACAGAATAATGAACGGGGGGACCAATGAGACGGGGGACCAATGAGACGGAATAATGAACGGGGGGACCAATGAGACGGGGGGCCAATGAGAGGGGGGAACAATGAGATGTTTTGTGCTAATTAGGGGACCAATGAGACGGGGGAACAAGGAGACGGGGGGACAATAGGGCGAACCCGGCCGCACCCTTGAGCCGAGCCACACCTTCCGGCCGAGGCCGGGAATTTATACCAGCATACAATTTTAAATTACCATTGTTTACCATGATATTTGTTTTTATTATCTTCCCATGGTTGGAGCTAGTCATTATGACTAGTCATTGTATCGAATGAATTACTGCTGTAGCTTACTGACTGGAGCCCCAGCCACCAAATCGCATCGCTCCAAGTGATCTACAAAATAGAGCTGTCTGTATTTTACAAGGTGAATCCACGATATCATATCTCACCCGGTCAAGGGACAAGTTCTATATTAGTATTGCTTTATCTGTCCGGTTCAAGAACCCACAGCGACCATACTCACCCCCATGATCAAATATAGCTGCATCTTTCTCCAATCCAAGCAACATGATCATTCCTCTGAGGCGAGGATTCCAAGAGTGGTGTCAACCACAATGCAATGGGGCTTCCCTGCCCCAATCCACTGTCAGTGGGCATGATCCAGTAGATATTGCCCAAGGAACATGATCAACAAAAGACCTGGGCTGACAATTAAGCTAAATAGAGTGCACCCTGTTTCTTCTCAGAGTCTTGGGACTCTCCAGCACTCACTACTTGAATTGCACATGTGTCCTATTTTGTCCTTGTATACATTGGTGGTGACAAACCTAACAATATATAAAGGCTTCAGTAGACATCATGCAATTACAATATGGCGTGCTGGGCCAGGTTACACTATCTTCACCACTTTAAAAACAACCTGTACCCTGGTTATAGAATAGGCATCCAGGTATGACAACCCACCGTGCTTGTGATACACAAATATGTCAGTGGAAAATATTAATAAAAACGAAGCAGTAGCTGTATATATGAGTATATATCTATCTTGCTCTGGGTATCCATTGAGCACTCTATCAAGATCCTGTTTGCTAAATATTTTTCAGAACAGTGAATTATATATATAATATATATTATTATATGTATACTATACATAGAGCGAGGAATAGTGCTACCATGTCGAAGTTGACTTACAGACTTTACGTACAAGTAACACCCTTGCATAGTTAAAAAAAACCACTAACCTAGAACTCAAGTAGTAGTAGTAGGCCTAACTCTGAACCCCTTGCACCAACTCCTTAACCATAACTGTTAATACCCCAAATCTCACTAGCACCTAAAGCGTGAACCCTGTTTTTTTCCTCTCCAAATCCATTTATCTAGTTTTAAAATTACTTAACAGTGCACAAAAGGCTTATGAATCGCGAGGCTGCAGCCATGATTCTGCAATATCCAGGTCTTGACTCCGCATTTAATGATACAATCGATTCACGATATATAGTAGACCACTCGGGGCTACCGATAATACCACACAAAATGCATAGCAACATCGCAGTACACAACACATTTCGCTCAAATGCGAGATTGTCTATTGTGAATACTGCAATCTTTATTCAATTATACCTTCAAAATATTTTATTCCCATGCATGATTTCGGAAGATTAATTACTTCTCTATCTGCTTGTTTATAATTACCCACAGAATACCAGGCTTTCCATGACGCATTCTCATTGTTTTTAGCCTATGATCTGTGACTTCAGCGTAAGATGAATATTTGGTTGCGCTCCCTACTACACTCACATACAAATTAGTAGTACCTTAGGCTACAGCCACTTTTGGCAGTGCAGACGATCTCACTTCCCAACTTACCAATGATACGCTTCGTCCCGCATTTTCCCTTCAATATCTTCAATTCGGCCTGTACAACCTGCGGGGGCCATCTCATATAGGCTGTTGCACAGATAATTGATGCTAGAGTATGGAATATAGAGTTGCATTTGTCAATAACTTGAAATAAGTGTCAATATTTGTGACTAGTGCATTTGTTAATTGCGCGCTATGATACTGTTTCGACGGGTTAACACTCACTGAAACTGTATTCACTTGCTGTCACTATGACACTGTGTGACAACAAAGAAGCAACGACGGTACAAGATGACCCTTAAAAAGCGGATTGTACAGATAAAGATACACAAGCTGAAAGTGTTTTACTACGTTATACGATAGCTTGCCACCCGCACCGCACTTCTGTGTTGTGAGTCTCTTTTCCAAGATGGGGCGATTTTTCAAATTGCTTCAATTTATTGCATGCGTTGCCCTCTCCAGTTAATATAATAGCTCCATGGTTGAAAAGAAGCATCGTTTGGACTTTTTGGTCACCGCGTATCAGCCTCAGTCACTCATGTGCAGGTGACCCTTTAACCAATCAGGTGATTTGCCTACAAACAAACGCCCGTGCCCGACTTCGTTCTGCTCGCTGTCGAATTGAATTATGGGCAGGACTATTGGGCGGTGCAATGTCAACGTTGATTGCGCAATCAGGACCTTCGCCTCTTTTACTAAATCAACGGGAAACCTCAGCCTGCTGGAAATTACTTATTGATCTGATTTGGAATTGTTCAGACACCCTCCAACCAAGTTTTTTTGGCATATCCGTTAGATGGATATTCTTTTTTAAATTCCCCATTTGAAGATTCATGGGGTTTTTTTTCTGAACGTCTGCGGCGATACCAAACAATCCGCAACACGCCTGCGGGGCATAGCCGAAACAGTGGCTTTCGGTCACTTTTAGGCTTCAAATGCATCATTCTTCGATAAAATATCATTTCCGGTGTTGTAAAGGTATTGAAAGTCTTCCTGTAATATTCATGACTTAAATATGGGCGATTTTTCGCGGATCTACGTCACCCGCTCAATCCGAATGAGCAAAGTCCCAATTTTTTGGGATTTGTCAAACGAAGTCCTGCAGACGATATGTTGGGTGATATTCGAAACCGTGGTATATACTAAAGAGTTAAGCCCCTCTAATTTTAGGAACGGCTTCTCATATCATGTGCTTTAGCAGGCTATGGGTTCCGGTACGTTTTTGTTGCGGATAGTTGCATGTCGGTCTGCTTGAGCAGTCCACGTTTAACTGGTGCGTCCCGCTCTCCGGTTCGAAGTCGGTATTGGTTACACGTAGTTCTACTACCCCCTGTCTTGATATCATCTGTCTAGCCTAGTCGAAATTGAAGAGATAGGGAGTTTATCGCTGGTGCTCCATCCATGATAGTGCGTACCGATATATTTTTCAGTGGAGGGGAACCGTTTTGATGTTGAACCCAAAGGGGAGTGCGCCATCATTTATAAGCCTCACCCTCCCTATTGGCAAATAATGCAATTTATGTGCCCCTAGAAACATGCTGCTGCAAACATTTGATAAAGAGCAGCTGTAGAACTCCTACTGAACAGTGAAAAAAAAGTGTTTGTGTTAGAGTTTATTTATTGGTCACGGGTTAGGGGTTCCCCCCCCCCCCCTCCTCTGCATAGCGCCACTGTCCCATGATCAATTACGGCGAAGGTTCTTTGATGAGCCTTAATTGGCTTCCTGACCCGTTAAATCAAATCGAATAAAAAGTGTCAATACATAGGTAGAGACTGGCTTGCATTTGCAATAGTGGTAAGTTCACATCCATGTGGCAACGCGCAAACTCCATATGTGACGTCATATTAATACATCCAGATGGCTATAGAATGAAAATTAATATGAAGAAGGAATGAAAAAGCGTGAAAACTTTTGTATAGTAACTTGAATATTGGAATATGCAGTCACCTATCTATCTCTAGCTATTGGAATATGCCTGTCACTCCTATCTATCTATCTATCTATCTATCTTATCTAATCTATTATCTATCTATCTATCTATCTATCTATCTTCTATCTATCTATCTATCCAGTGTGTCAACAATTGCCTTTTTGCCCCCAAACAGTCATTCCGTGATGGAATGTCGACCAAACTTGGACAGCCATGTTCATAGACACCTGAACTGTTGACTTGGGTGAAGGTCGAATCAAAGAGTCCATTAAGGGGTCATATATATCCATCATTTGTAAAATTTCGAAATGTAACTGCCTTCCTACAAATTTGGTGCATCAGTCCTGATGTACGGTCATAATGGTGGTTTATTAGCTGTACCTTCGGAGTGTTCGGGACCTTTTTTTTGTCCAATGTTTTCACTCAGGCTGAGGGCCATTTCATGACATTCCAACATGGTAACTTGAAATGCATCTCCCTTCTCACAGTTTCATCAATTGATTTTCTTCTAAGTTACATGTAATGGTCCTGCATAGAGGGCCATTGGGGTTTCCGGATTTTGGGTCAGGGCCAAA
The DNA here is from genome assembly GCA_026419785.1 of Sclerodactyla briareus. NCBI lineage: Eukaryota > Metazoa > Echinodermata > Holothuroidea > Dendrochirotida > Sclerodactylidae > Sclerodactyla > Sclerodactyla briareus. Next base: position 58,078 of record JAODTK010000289.1, on the reverse strand, counting down.
ACCTGGGCACTAGGGCCAATTATATGAAATTCCGCAAAATTTGTATTCTTACAAATTTTGTTGCCAGTGTGAGTTCGAGTCATAATGATGTTTCTTGATAGCCATAACTCAGGTTGCCCAGAAATTTGGGACAAATGGCTCAGTGGGGGGCCATGGGCCATCATGGGCATTTACGCAAAAGGCTTCTTCTCTTACATTTTTGGGACATGGCGACATTCGGTCATATTGATGGTCTAACAGCCGTACCTTGTGGTGTTCAGGAATTTTTGGACAAAGTTCCCACTGGGCCCGGGGTCTTTTGCTAGAAATGTTCACAAATGTCTTGAAAGCATCTACTCGCACGAGCTTCATTGGATTTTCTCAAGGTACTGTGAAGCCCTTGTAGAGGGCCATGGGGTGCTCTGTGATTTGGATTCAGGACCCAGTTTTGGCCATAGGGTCCCATTAAATGAAATACGGCAAAATCTTGTATCTCCTACGAACTTTGCGCAGTGCGATTTCGGCAAATGATGGTCTAAAGCCCGTACCTGCAGGTGTCCAGGATTCAGGACCCGAGGCCTGTGTGAGCCATGAGGCCCATTCAGGTGGACTGTTATGACTGCTAAGACATCTTTTCGCCATATGAAGATCAAGGTCAAAAAGTCGGGGCACAATAGGCCATTGTTAAATGCCTTCTTGGCCTCATGATCTTTAAAATTCGTCACATAATTGTACATTAGTCCAGGGACATCTGATGCGGTTTGAGCTACAGCACCAGGTGCTTGTCTTTGCTCCCTGACAGGATGGGTGAACTCTCCCCGACGGGGGGTTGGGGTGTGCGGAGGGGCCAATTCCATCAGTTCCGATGATTGCACATGCTCTGTATGATTTATTGGAGAGGAAAATGCAGAATACTGAAAATAGTAATTAGAAGTGAAATCAACCATTTTGTTGTAGAAAAAACGGAAATCTGCACTTCAATGACCTGACCTTGTTATAATCTAAGTAGGAAAATTTTGAGGAAGACAAACAGGATATCATTTTTAGCAAAAAATATCTGCCAGAAGCACTATTTGTTGCTTCCCCTGAAAAAAATGCCATGAATCTAAAATTGGCACATTTCTGTATTTTTGGCCTGAACTAGTGCCCTTGCCTACCTTCCGCTGGTCTTACACCTCTTTCACCTGCCCTACTCCAAAAATGCCATACATAGTATTATGTAGACTGAGTTCTCAGAAAATGATGCCTTGTAGATGAGAACCAGTGGCTAGCAGCTGGACAATACTGGCGCCGGCAGCTGCGTAAAACTCTTAAGAGGCGCGGGGAATGGAATTCTGGTGCATGTGACGAACATCCCCGTAATAATAAACTTATTGAGACCCTTTATGATTTTCCATAGACTATAGTGCCCGAAACAGTAGCCCTGTCACCAGAAGCTCGTCCGTGTGGAATACTGGGATAGCCGCGTAAGTCGGCATATTGCTTTTAGCCGGTCCCTCAATTGCACAGTTTTTTGTGGCAAGGTATGCTCTGCTGGATTTTTTTCTTTTTTTTGGGGGGGGGAGTGCGAGGGCGCTATTGCACACTGATCGCACAGTCGGGCACACACGAGTCGTGCCCCTGTTCCAAGGGAACCAAGTGTTCCCACTTTTTATGCCCTTTTCTACATTCGCATTCACATTTTCCTCTTCCTTCCATGTAGAGAGAATCATTGTACCAATTACCAACCCCTCGCCCTTACCCTGTTAACCCGTGTCCTACAGCTGCTGCGCCTCGAAAAACAAAGTAGATGTCTATGTCCACTCTGCAACATTCGACTTAACAATCAAAGGTTTGCTGTGCGGGGGGCGAGTCCGCCTCTTTAAACTTAAGGAGGCGACTCGCTCCACAAGCGACTAACGGGCGTGAAGTCACGACAAAATCGTCCAGGGTGCATAATAACTAAGTCTTTTGCCCCTTTTTAGCTTTCTTGGTCAGTTGCTAAACCAGACGACAATCCTTTTCTAACCTAAAAAAATCATGATGCTCTATTCGAAATGTTCATTGGGTAGGTGAATAAACTAATTAGAACATTCGCAGCTCCATATTATAATAAAACACATCCGGTGAAGGCAGAAAAAGTAGGTAATGGGATAGAGGGGATGCTCTTCGACTTAATGTCCAATATACGATCTGAAGGAACTGAATATTGACGTTTTGTTGTTTTTCGCGGGAAAATGCAAGACAATGTATGCGACTGTATAGCGCTTCAAATGAGTGTTACATAATCCAATCGGGATATTACAGTGATTGTATAAGCAACTTATAGGCATCTTCTCCGATATGTACTCTCTTATACACAATTTATTCGAATTGAGTGATAACAACTCTTACAAACAAATTCATCACCGGCCCAATCATGCTGATTTTCGCTGTCAAGGAGGCTCTCTAAGTTTCTAGCGAACTCAACAAGGTGGTCGAACAGGCTGTTCTTAATTGCCGACGATCGGGAGGCTTGACCATATGCCTTATAAATTCAAGCTTAAATTTCATGCTCCCAATGAAGTGATTGCAACCTCAATGTTGATATTGGCGTCGACAGTGCATAAATATGCTTATCGTCAATGTAACAATGATAGCGCAAATTATGACGTCCGATTATGTCCCGCCAATGTTGTGCCCGTGTATCACAAGTTTAGCCCAAGTCAGAGCCCTGCGAACTCGCAAACAATCAGTGTTTGTGCATAATTAGAATCTATAAATAATAACAACTTTATCACTATGTTAGACAGAGGAGTGGAGTGAGGGTGGGTGTTGATTTCTCCTATCACTTTAGTTAGTGAGCTAAACCTTCCTGTTTTTTTCTTTCTCGTCAGCATGGACTGCTTGTGCGGGCGGTACCAATTTTTAACGACATGTGGTGACGGGTGGCAATGTGAGGGGACAGGTCGTTCCCCCACCGAACCCGCCTCGTGAAACTCGACGGGGAACTTGCCTACACCAATCCGACTACTTAGCGTCGCCCCTGTTGGTTATGTGGTATACATATGTTGGGACTTGCGAAGATCCTATGGAAACAGCATGTTTATCATCTCATGACGATACCATTTGGATAGGGACTAGTATAATGTACTGTACTCTGGTACTGTAATCTGGTGTACTTAAATCTGGAAACTCATACTCAGGATGTGAGGTTGGCACCAACTCCTCGTTTTTCATCACCAGAGTAACAAAAACATTTACATAGTTGTGTTTGTCGCCGGATTCTAACTGACGCTGCTGACCACCACCAGCAGCACGCCGTAGGGGGGGGGGGAAGAGGTTTAAAGGCAAAGCACTCTGGAACCCAGAGTCGGAGTAAGTAGAAGACCCCGACGGTTGTTGTTTCGTGGTGAAGTACGGCTGGTGGTGACGAGGTGTCAGCTCCACCTCTCCGTACCGGTCGCCGGCTCAATCGAGCGGTCCGGTCGGTTCTGGAACATCCTCTCGCTCCCGGGAGAATGACGTTGACTGTCTTTTCGAGGGAGTAGTAGCTGGGCATTGTAACCTTCTCTGAAGTGCGTGGCCGGGTTCAGGCGAGATCAATGTAGGTGGGCGACACCCATATGTTGGCAGCAGGCGACGATGGTCCGCGTACGCAGGGTGGTACGCTGTTGCTGTGGCCAGCCACCTTATTCCCTTGGTAACAGTAAACACCGATCAACGAATGTATCATGCGACTGCGGCTCACCCACGGAGGTTTTATCCATTGTCGCAGTGTACGCTTGACCGGGGTATGTAGTAAGCGAAGACTTGGTGAAAGAAGCGTTCTACGCGTCAATCGGTGCGGTTGTGCGGGACTGTTCCCCACTTCTGACTCAGAAGTTATTCTGGGCTGATTTCAGGCCTCCCACTGGTGCTCATTTAGAGATGGCTATGAGTCACTGTCTGGCCCGCATGAATCCGTGTGATATCACGGCTCCGGAGACGGACTTGCTAGGAGTCGGGGGCCTTAGAATTGCTGGTTCTTGGTTCAAAAGATCTGATGCGACGCGCTGTTACATGGTACTAGAATGATGGTTTACTTGCCAAGGAGAATAACCATGTACTCGTAAATTGATAGATGAGGATGCTCATGAAATGTAGGGTCTTCAGGAGTGCCAGGTTCCTCACAACTGATCACTGGTTGCTGGACATTACACTCAGGCTCCACTTTCAAAATCACAAGTCTTCAAAAACGGTGTACTGAGCCACCCTGAAGCACCCGAAAGTAGTGCAGTGTATGTGAAGCCGTGGTTGAGGGGGCTAGAGTGCCGGCATCCTGGAGCGTCTTGGGAGACCGATGGGGCATTACTAGGGACATAGTGGAAGCCATCGAGTGGAGCCGCCAGGCCAGGCTCGCTCAGTGGTAGGACTCGCGCTTGCGGCACTGAGGGCAATGCGACGCGACCGTGAGGCGGACGGTCCAGGATCTGTGAGTCCGTGGAGCGGGCACCTGGCACCGGGTGCCTCACAGCCGGCTTAAAAAGCGAATCAGGGACTCCGCAACTCGGACTTCTGTGGTGCCGTGCACAGCTGTAGAGGCAGATGACGGACTGCAGGGTCTTGACCGAGGTATCCGATGTGAGGGCACGATGGGCTGGGTATTTTGAGGATTTGTACATGACTGAGCCCCCAAGCCTGGAAATTCAGATGGGATAATGTTGCAACTTGCGTGGCTGACGCTCTGTATACTGTGGAAGTGCCTACTATCGGGACTCGAGAACAATGAAGGGCGGGAACGCCCCGGGGTCTATGGCATACATCTAGACATGCTCTGGGCTAGTGGCCAGACCTGCCCTCGATTTGTGTATGGCCTCTAATTGCTCGGTGTGGAGCAGTGGCATCATCTCAACTGACTGGAAAGGAAGACTTATAGTTTTATTCTGGAAAGAGAATTGGATACTTGGGACTGCAATAACTATAGTGGGGTTGCACTCTCTCAGTACCTGGCAAAATCTTTGCTTGGGACATCCAGAACAGAATCCGTTGCCAGCTGCTTGCGCATCAGCGTCCTGTCTGAGCGGATGCAGGAATTCGGTAGAGACTTTCTCGCGGCCTACATCGACTTTTGCAAGGCTTTCGCATGGAGATCTCTGAGAATTCTCGAGCAGCGTGTTGTGCCACCCTCCTTGGACCCTTGATATCCTCTCTCTATTCTGGAAGTGAGATTGCTGTGAGTGTGCGGGGGGGATATCTTACATTTTTCCCCGTTGTCACGAGTGTGAGACAGGTGTCCCTGCTTTCCAACACTTTTCAACACTTGTATGGACTGGGTTATGGCTGTGGGATTGTACGGCTGTGGGGCCTCATTCGGGGGAGTCAGGGTTTCTGATCTGGACTTTGCGGATGATGCTGCATGATTCGCCGAGTTTGTGGATTCTCTGGCTGATGCCCTTGGATCACTTAGTCGGGAGTAAAATCCGTTGGGCCTTCAGGTGTCAGGACTAAGATCCAGTCTTTTGGTGGAATCTTGGACAGTGCTGTTGGTCTGTCCGGGTGTTGGGCGAGGACGTGGATGTCACCACGTTATTCGTCCACCTCGGCAGTGCCATTAGTTCCTCTGCTTCTTGCGAGCCTGGGGTCAGTTGACGCCTTGGATTGGCATACGGAGTCATGAAATCATTGTATTGTGGTGTTTTGCGGTCGCGTTATCTGAGCAACAGTACTTACGGATCAATAACGTAGTACTGATCCCTATGTTTTCAAAGGTCATCTTTCTAACACGATAATTCCGGAACGCTTGGCCTGATCCAGCTGGAGTTTTGTATGTAGCTTTCTTATTGGGAATACAGGAACCCGATTGGTTCAGTACAGACCGGGTCACTTGGGGGAAATAGGAAAACTGTGAAATATTAAAATATTAGCCTATTCTAGCTTGTACACACTACACACGGATGAAGCTAATACTTGGTCGTGGATTCCCCATGACGATTACACAATCCCTACTGTTTTGAGGCCAAGTCGAAGGTAATCTGAAGGTCAAGAAAGATCACGATCTGTCAAAAGCTTGTTAACATGAGTCTAGAATGCCTGACCAATCAGGTTGAAATTCTTCTTCGCTTTCTATGGGGAGTACAGGAACCCTATCGTTGTCCGTGCGGACCGGGGTCAGATCTGGAAATTTGGAAATTGTGAAAATATGATTGGGCGAATTCCAGCTTTCTCATGGGGAGTACAGCCTGTACGGTACCCTCTTGTTTTTGTTCAAATCAGGGTCAGATTTATGGGAAATCGTGCGAAATTGATAATTTATTGCGCAATGAACTTACCTTTACCACTAACGTTTCAGTACACCCACCTACTAGCCGCAGGGATCTGGCATATTCTTGTAGCTTGGTGCCGGCAACCCCGTCATTTCGTTCATGCCAGCCTTCACGTAAATGTCGCAGAAACGGATCGAAAGAGCTGACTAAGTTTTTTTTTAATTTTGGGGAACGTTTTTTGCGGTCTTTGTTCGGTATTATAGGTGTTAGAAGGTTTTTTTTTTTTTTACGATTGTGGGACTTTTTGAGCAATAGTGACTCATAGAGTGTCAAAATACTTCTGACTATGTTTGTTTTTTTAGAGCTCGTACGTTATTTAGCCTATCCAATATCCTACAGTTCGAGCATAGCAGTCCATTTACTTGGGTTTGGGTTAGAGACCTTATTGACCGACCAACGGCGGATGAGGGATCCTTTGTCCCCAGCGGGAAATCCTGCTGGACGAGTCAGTAGCCGACCAACGAGGAATAAGGTAGCCTTATAGCATGCCGAGAAACAGCTTAGACGGCCGACGGAGGATTAAGGAAACGGATCCCTCATTTCCACGGAGGATTAACCCAAGCGAAGCCCTCAATTCACTACGCATACTCACTACCCATATTGCAACATTGCACCCTAATTTACCACCATCTAGCAACCCTGGCAAATTTGAAGGGCCCCACCTGGCCACCCCATCCTCCTTCTAAATTTGCCAGTCTACGCGACTAACACATTTAGACCCTGGAATAGCTTTTATAGCGATTTTTCTCATTCTTTACGGATTTTGGAGACGAGTTTGTTGGAAGTTCCCTCCGAGTGTCGTATACAGCATCTTCGAGTATCCATGATGAGTATAAATTGTCGAATTTATCGTTGTTGGGCTGTGTTACGATAGTTAGCGTGGGAGCTAGCCTAACACGAGGGTTTGTATGGCAGCTTAGCGGGCGGGGCCTAGCGTTAGGCTTCGTGAGGGGATGATGCTTGGTACGTGTACGTGGTTTGTCAGCTGTTAGCATGTTTCACGTGGCAATACAGCCGAGTTGCTGGTGATCAAATTGTTTTGCATGTTGTTCTATCATTATTCGTATTATCGTATCCATGCATAACTTGTTGATTACGCATTTCGTATCGTTTGTACACCATTGCTTGGAGCTCAATATTATCGATTGATTCCGATAAACTAGAATTGGTTATTTTTCGTATCGATCGATGTGAACATCGCTCGTGGTAAGTGTTGGTTTGAGCAATTTGATCGGAAGATTTGGAGAATTCGTGGAAGTTGTGGATTCTGCTCGGAAAATTGGGTACGCTTGTTTGCGTCATATTCATCGGTCGTCCCAATAACTAGAGTGTATTTTGTATTATCTGATTGAGCGAAACGTCGTCGTGGTTGAGCGGTTGGGAAATTTTGATCGGAAAATTTGTGTATGTTTTGATTGGTCATTGAGGGATTGGTGTTTGAAATGCGTAGTGGTCGGGTTGTTTCATTAAAGTATGTCCAGATATGTCGGACAGGTGTACGACGATTGAAGCGTTCCGGCGGTCACCGGAGGGATATGCACGCCGAGTGCCCGAGGGGAGGAGTTGTAGCCAGGGGATCCCTGCATGATTTGCGGGTGTGGGACAGCACCCGGTGGGAGTTGGTGGCTACTCGGCCAGGCGGCAGGCAGGCCGAACCAGCGCCGGCGGAAAGATGCGCGCGGCGCAGCTGCATGGTTGAGAAGATTGCGGTAGGGGGCGGCTCTGGGGAGCGGCCGAACCCGATGATTGGAGCCAGATACGGCCCCAGGGGTTCCGGGGATGTGGATCCCCGTTCTTAACCCTGTTCCGGCCCCCCGTGGCGTGGGAAGATGTTCGGTAAGAAGGTGGCGGAAGGGGGCGGCTCTGGGAGACGGACGAACCCGATGATTGGGCACAGATTTACGTCCAGAGGTTCCGGGGATGTGGTCCCGTTCTCTTACCATGTTCCGCCGCTCGTTGGCCAGGGGAAGAGAGTTGGTTAGAGAGGCTGCATCCGGTGTACGGGTCCGTTCCCAACGGCCGGAAACCGGAGACCAGCGTCCCAGGAGAGCGGGGGAACCCGAGGTCGGTCCCCCCCGGCGGATGACGGAAGGGTTCCCGGGAAGATAGTCCGGGTGACGGCGGTTTCGATCGCCAGGTCCGCCCAGAGAGGTCAAAAGACCCGGCAGGGGGAGGCCGCGTTAGAGCGCAAGCGGCCGGTGGGAGCCGGGCCGGGCGCAGAGCCGAAGCCAGGGCTAGCAGGACCCGAGTCGGGTTCAGCCGAGAGGGTTCGGAGCCGAGCCGAGCTCAGAGCCGAGCCGCGGAGTCAAAACCCGAGCCGGCGTTCAGACCGAGCTGAGACGGGGGCGGGCTACCCGGTGGCCGGTAAGCACGTTACGTGAGCCGTGGGACGGCACGTGAGGCTTTGCGGTTGGGCCGGAGCAGTCCAGGTACGGCAGCGAGAAACGTTGCAGTCCGGGGGGCAACCGGGACAGTGAGGGCGGCCGCAGTGTGGCCGGAGAATCCCCGCGGAGGGAGTCACCCTCCGAGAGCCGGGGCGGGCTGACGCCGGGAGACTCACGGAGGAGGCGGGCACGGGAGTCGAGCGCGGTCCCGGTAAGCAGTTGAAACTGCTCATGGATCGGACTGGAACCGGTAGTATCAGCCGCAGCCGGCGGGGCCGGTCGGCACAGAGGCCGGTAGCAGAGCCGGCGGCGGAGCCCCCGCGGGAGGGACCCGAGTCTCGGGTTCGTCGATCCCCAGGGCAGCCCCAGGTGAGGAGCCGGGGGAAGTCAGGAGGCAGCCCAGGAGGCAAGCACAGGAGGAGCTGTCCGGGGACGAAGAGGAGCTTCTCCGGGTACGGAGGTGGACTCCTGAAAGCCTTTGAGCGGGCGGTGGAGGGATACGGCGAGGGCCTTGTGCTAGGGATGGATCCAATCCGCCGCCACTACAGTGGAGGAGTAGTCGCGCCGGCAGTCCCGCCTGTCTCTCAGGGAGCGGCTGAGCAAATCAGGCGGTGATGCCGGTGGAGCAGAATGCGTCGAAGGTTCGAAAGCATAGCGCCGCAAAGCGTTTGGAGGGCATCTCCAGCGAAGAAGCCATACGGACCTTCCGTTGGCCCCCCAGAAGCAGGTTGGGAGGACCTGTGCATGGCCTACCCTTCCGGAGCAGGCGCGAAAAACGTTTGGAGGCACCGGTGCCATCGAAGTGGCACAGTACCTGGGATTGCAGCGTTTGTTCGCGCCGTAGCGGGCCCTGCGGGAGGCGATCCGCAGTTGTTAGGGCCGTGTAGGCGGTTTGCCTAGGCCATGATTTGTGACGGAGGTGGTCTCCAGAGATCAGCGGGCCGAGAGATCGGGGTATCCCGCGAGACATGGATCAGTGTTGGCTATAGCGGGTCCCGTTTCCCGGCTGGGCTACGACCAGTTTGCACGGGGCGTCGACCAGTGTCGGTTCGCGCCCGGAGGGAAAAATAGCTCTTGAAGCTTGGACTTTCGGGCCCCCGTTGCGGGCGGCCCTTGCGGGTCCTCCCCTCCCGGGTCCCGATCTGTCGGGGGGAGGTTCACGGAGGGAACCCTCCCGCTCTGAGGCAGAGAAAAACAAGTCCATGAAGGAGGTCAGTCAGGATTTTCCCCTGCTGCCGCAGACCTCGTTGAGAGACCGTACCTCTGGTGGCAGCCCGCCGTGCCCGCGTGGCGGGCGTAAGCGCGGGGCGGCGCAGTCGAGAGGCGCGACGGTGGAGTCCTACCGGGGTTCGCCCGTATGCGGGGCGCGCGTGGCAGCGGGGAGAGCCGTCGCAGGCGCGGATCTGGGCGTACTCCGGCCCTAGGGATGGCCCACGGGCCACGGGGGCACCACCGGTGGGGGGGGGGGGGAAACTGAAAAGTTTGGGGAGCTTGGTCGCAGAGGACCCCGGGCTCCGTGGGGTGTTGCGAACCCCCCGTCGGGCGTCAGTGGCGTTCGGATCGAGTTACGGCGGCCCCGCCGGTAACCGATCGTCCGAACCCCACCGAAGCATGCGGACGCGGGTCAGCCGCGAGGCGCTGGAAGGAAATGCCCACCCTCCTGGAACGGGAGCCATTCGGGTTGGTGTCAGCGGGGAAACCGGCCGACGGTTGTTCGATCCCGTTTCTGGCCCCGAAGAGCCCCGACAAATGGGGCGATCCTCATCTAAAGCCGCGGAACAAGCGGTATGTCAGGCCGAAGCCGTTTCGAATGGAAAAAACGCTCAAGGCCATTGTCCCGTTGCGGAAAACGGGCATGTGGGCAACGTCAATCGACTGCGGACGATTATCTTAACGTCCCGACTCTGCAGGCCCACCGCGATTACCCCGCGTTCGCATACCAGGATGTCGACTACCGTCCGGTGCCTACCATCGGTCTATGTCGACAGCCCCGCGGGTTTTCACGCGGGTGGTGAACGCGGCCAATCTGGTGTTTCTGCGGCGAAGAGGAGTAATGATCTTAGCCTACAGCGACGGATTGGTCGTAGGTGGCAGGGTAACAGAACAGGGCGGGTCGCCATACGCCGACTTGTTCCCTGTCGGAATCTCGGGTGGCTGATCAACCGCGAGAAAATCCTCGCTCGAGCCAGGCGTAGCGGATCACCACCTTTTTTTTTGGTGTCGGGGGGCCACCTCGACTCGCCGAGGTGGGTGTTCCGACCACGAGCGCCTGGGGCGCTCACAGGCATGGCGTGTGCGATCAGTCCGAGCGTTTCCACAGCCAGAAGTTGGCTGCGGCTGTTGGGCATTGATGGCAAGCTTGTCGATGCTTCATTTGGGTCGGCCTGCCGGATAAGGCACCGCTGCAGCTGTACATTGCGGCGTCGCTACGCAGTCCAGCGGACAAGCGCTCCATGTTGACGCCGGTCCACGGGAACTCGACCACTGTCATGGTGGAACGAGACGTGCCCCCCAATGTGGGAAAGGGCGGATTTCAGCATCTCAAAGCCGAGGGCGACCCTCTTACCGATGCGTCGCGACGGGGTGGGGGGCGACCGGGGCGCAGATAGCGTCAGGGCAGTGGTCCCAGACAGAGCGGTCGTGGCACATACAACCTCCCCTCGAGACAGAGGGAGGGTGATCGCGCCCATTCTCAGTGGCGCTCAGTGGTTGAATCATGCGGGTGACGTTCGCTCCGACAGTACCGCACGGTCACCTCATCAAATGGGAGGGGGGCACGAAGTCCCTGTCGCTGACAGACAGGGACGCGAGTGCTTATTATCCTGTGCGACGACCTCGGCACCTCGCCGAGCGTCCAACCGGCAGGGGGACACGTGATTAGCGGAACGCTCTGTCCAGGTTGGACAACAAGAGTGGTCCCTAAGCACGGGAAAGAGCGGGAACAAACTCTTCAAGATTTCGGGAGCACCGTCGATAGACCTGTTCGCGAACGGCAGACAAGGCACGCCTGCCGAACTGCTGCTCAAAGGAGTTTGCACCCGCAGGCGTGGAAGGGTAGGGAGCGTTCAGTTTCAGTGGGAGGGCCCTCTACACGTGTACGCTTTACCCGGTTGGAGTAGATCAGTCGGGTTTTGTCCTGCTCGGGACCCCCCCCCCGAACAATGCGACATTGCTGTTGGGCGCTCCGTGTTGGCGATCGAGCAGCCTTGGGTCCCGCTGCCTTCCTACGCAGATATCTTGATCGACCATCCGCTGCGACTCCCGGCCCCTCAGTCGATCCTCCTCAGAGGGGCGGGCAAGTCTAGTATCAGGGCGGCGACAGTATGAGTCTGGAAGTTACAGGCGCATTTTGCAGGCAGAGGGCGTTCCGGACCGCGGCATGCGGATGCTTGCGCAGCGTCCCGCAGGGGACTCCACGCGTTTGCTACTACGACGCCGGCTCCGTAGGTTCAGAGCCTGGGCCAGAGAGCACGATTGTGATCCGTGGATGGCGTATGGAGTCAAGTATGTAACCATTCTGACCCCTCTTCCACGAGGGGAAGTGCGTGTCGACCATCAGGAATTACAGGTCGGCCATCGTGGCGATCCACAAGGGGGTTGGCGGATGGCTTCGCGGTAGGCTATAACTGCCGTTATTAGGATTATTGAGGGGGAGTACCAGAGGAGACCAGCCATGAGAATCCTGGCTCCCTCTTGGTCCCTGACCGATGTTTGACTAGGTTAGCGGAGGCCCCGTACGAGCCCCGTCATGCAGCAGGACGCTGCCGCACCTGACGCATCAGACGTGTTTTTGGTGGTAGCGGCGGCCTCGGCAGCCGGCGCCGGCAGCGGTTGCAGGCTTTAACGACGAAGACGGGTTATCTCCGTTTCGGCAATGGCGGAGTTCGGTTGTTGACGGACCCTCAGTTCCTGGCGAAGAATCAATCACCGTCGTTCGCGCCGGCGGAGATCTTACTCCGGCGATTAGTTCGTTGTCTCAGGTACCGGAGGCAAAAAAGATGGTGCCCGGTGCGGGCACTTAAGTGGTATTAGAGCAAACGCGCACAGTGCGGCGGCAAGAACGCCTTTACTGCTGCCAAAGGGCGACACACATCCCGCTCCTCGAGAGACCCCCATTCCCGTCGGGATCAGAGATCTCATCGAACCGCACGTAACGGAGAAAATGAAGGGTCAGGTGCGCCGAGTAAGGGGAAGCCACATCGCGACGTGGTTTGCGGGGAAGTCATCTCCAAGAATTATAAGGGCGGCCGCATGGAAGACGCCGATTCATCGTCAGCTGCTATTGACGGAACGGCGGACGGTGACTTCGGACGGGCCGGCCTGGGACAGACGATGTCGTGAGTACGACTTCCCGCCTTCCGGAGGCCCTGTGCTACATCTGGTGCATGTTGCAATAGGGGTAAGTTTACGTATGCGTAGTGGAGTCCACAAACGGTCTAAGGGTATGAACCGTAGCTAAGAATACTTACACATATTGCACGGTCCAACCATATCCCCATCATCATCACAACCTTCGTTGGGGCAATCCAGCGTAATTGGCTCGGGTGAGTCGCTTCGACTGAAAATTTAAAAGGAGGAGGGGGGGCCGGTGGGGCTTTCCAATTTGCAAGGGTTGTTGCTAGATGGTGTAAACATTAGGGTGCCTGTTGCAATATGGTAGTATTCGTAGCTCGCGGTTCACAAACCTTAGCGTTGGGGGGATTTTCCAAAGGGGGATTAACTAACCCCGTGGACGACCTTCTTTCCAACGAGGATTAACAACAACGTTTCAGGTGGAGTTTGGAGTTATGGAGAAGAGCGACGAGAGCGAGCGCCGGTTTGGGGACAATGCCGGAAGTTTCGGCCTTTTCACAGCCTGGATTGCACGAGCGTTGCCCTCAATGCGGCGTGCAACGACCAGGGATATGTGAGACGATTTGCCAGGATGGGAACGACAACGTTGGACGGATTCAGCAAGGGTGAAATAGAGAGCTGAAGGAGAAGCAGGCCAGGGAAGCCCCCGGGATTCGGTTAAAGCAAAGACGGTGAGGTAGGAGGGGAAATCTAAGAGAAAGCAGGTTCCTCGAAAGCTTCTTTTAGGACGGCCAGAGTGGCCAGAGGGGCCGGGCAGGTGGGGCTTTTCTCCAGCCATACGACCAGGGCCCGAGACATGCCGGGAAAGCGAAGGCCAGAGGGGGGAGGCGGAACAAAACAAAAAAGAAACTTCCAAGGGGAAAGTAGCCCCAACGGTACCGGCGCGCAAGCCCGTTTCGCCGTCGGGCGTCGGCAGGAAGCCGAGAAAAGGGAGAGCCAGGTAAGAGGGCCTCCAATCGGCGAGGATCAGGAAAATCCGATAGGATCCGGGGGGATCCAGCTAACCAGAAATGCGGGAGTAAGAAGCCGCAGTGGAAACAAAGTCGGCAGTGGAACAAAGCCGGGCAGTAGAGCGCGAGGCCGGAATCACCGTCTCGGAGCAGACCCGCCCGGGAACAGAGCACACCGTCGGAACAAGCCGGAACAGTTTCGGCCTTGCACCGCCTGGGATGCCACGAGCGTTGACCTGCAATGTCCGGCGTGCAAACCGACCCCGGGATATGTGAGACATGCCAGGACTGGACCGACAACCGTTGGACGAGATTTCAGGGCCCCAGGGGAATAGAGCGCTGAGGAGAAGAAGGCTTATTAGGGAAGCCAGCCAACGGGATTCGGTATTTAAGCAAGCGGTGAGGAGGCGGGGAAAATCTAAGAGAAAGCAGGTTTCCTCGCAGTTCTTTCTGACGGCCAGGGGCCCAGAGGGGCCTGGGGCAGGTGGTGGCATCTCCAGACATACCCCCAGGGACCCGAGACCGATGACGGGGAAAGCGAAGGCCAGAGGGGAGGCGGAACAAACAATGTAGTTTTAAAGAGTAATTTCCCCCGGGTGAAAGTTTAGTACACATAACTGTTAGCCGGAGCGAAACGCCCCGTTACGTCGCGGCGTCGCCGAGCAAGCCGAGGAAAGGGAGAGAGACCAGTAAGAGGACTCCAATCGGCGAGTCAGGGAGATCCGAAGGATCCAGGGGATCCAGCTAACCCAGAAAGCGGGAGTCAGAAGCCGGCAGGGGAACAAGCGGCACAGTGGAAACAAAGCCGGGACGGTAGTATGCGCGGACGCGGCCCGTCGGGAGCAGACCCGACACTGGAACGAGAGCACACCGTCGGAACAAGGCCAGACAATGGCAAGCTAGACCCTGGGGCCCTGCGGCAGAATTCGAGCGACCAAGGGGAAACAGAAGTCGGCCGTCTGGGACAGAGCCGACAGTGGAAATACAAGGCCGACGCGGGTACAAAACAGACCCGTGGAACAAGGCCCCGAGCATGCGGGACAAAAGCCGACATCCGGGACAAAAGCCGGATCGGCGGTACAAATCCGGCCAGCGGAACAAAGCCGGCCAGCGAACAAAGCCGGCCAGCGGTACAGAGCTGAGCAGCGGTGCTAAGACGACCGTCGGGACAAGCCGGACGTCGGTACAAACCGGCCACAGCAGAACAAAAGCCAGCCAGCGGGACAGAGCGAGCAGCGGTGCAAAGCCGACCTTCGGGACAAAAGCGCAGCAGAACCAAAGCCGGACAGCCGGTACAGAGCCGAGCAGCGGCGCAAGCCGACCTCCGGGACAAAAGCCGACGCGGTACAAGGCCGACCAGCAAAACAAGTTGAGCCGACCAACGTAAGCAGAACGGCCAGCGGGAGCAGAGAACCGACCTGGGGTTCAGAGCCGACCAACGGCACAGAGTCGACCGGGACCTAGAGCGTACCGGAGCCTCCGATCTTCGAAACGAAGCCAGCCGTGGAATAGAGCCGGCTGTGAGGAACAGGGCCGATACGAGCAGACCGCCGATGGGAGAGAGCCGGCCGACGACAGAAACCAGCCACCGGAGCAGAGACCGGCTGGTGGAACAAAGCCGAACGAGGAACAGGCCGGTCGGACAGATCGGTCACCGGAACACTGAGAGCCGTCCACTGCTAACAGCCCAGCCGGCTATTGGAGCCGGCCATTGGAACCGGCCTTTGGGAAAGAAAAATGGGCCGGCACAAATCTGCCAATAACCCGGCACCGGGCCAAGGGTAACCTGTCGGGGATAACCAGTCCGGGGAAACCAGTCGGAGATAAAAGGCCGACCGGAGACAACCATTCTCTCGAGGACAGGTCTGTAACTTGCAGTGAAAAAAATGTGAATGAATTTATTATAATATTATTATATTTGCCATTCATAAATTGGTGTATTTGTCATGATAAATTATTGTCTCGTCATGATTAAATGCAAGTGATTTGGTTTCAGGGTGAATGGCTTGAGACCTTCCTAGAATCCAAATCAAATTAGGTCACGATCGCAAGGTTTGTCGCGGCCCAACGGCCATAAGCATGATTTGCCCGTACGGCAGTAAGGGCGGATATGAGTATTACACCGCACCTCTTCACGAAATAATAAATAAAAATAAATTTATAAGAGTGATTTTATAAGTAGATGCTGGAAACGAACAGTTGGCAGGCTATGATAAGCCTAGCTAAGGGCAGCTAATGTTGTGAATGTCTTTAGGTGAGAAAGGGTCCGAATATGAAACAAGTAGTGACGCAAGCTTGTCCTTGTGATAGTGAATTGAAGGCCCAAGTTCCATGGCGACCCACAAGCCCCAGCGGTAGTTCCAAGCCAGGAGGATTATATTTAATTCTGGATTAAGGCTTGAGGCGTTACTGGGAGGTGCTACGACCGTGGGTCATTAGCGAGCGTAAAAGCGGTCGTTTAAAACGGGCCGGCTACGGTTAGTTAGACCGAGGGACTGAGGGATAAGTCTGCTCGGTTACCAGGTAGGGGGGCAGGAGTCGGAGGTCAGTGACCGCTGGGTCTTTTCGGGTCATTTAACGGTTTCGATCACAGGCAGTTCAACAAACAGTTTCATCCACGGAAGTCGGAGGCGACCCAGGGTTGGTGCACTCGAACGCAGTCAGGCCGCTCTGTGGGTGCCAGGGGAGGCCACCGAGGCAGGATACGGCGGAGGGCAAGGGAGAGTTTGGGAAATACGCTGATTACCAGGGTGGTCCGGGGGGTGCTCGAGTTCGAGCAACCCGAACCACCCGCACAACCGCCAGGATCGGCGGATTACTCCCAGAGGAGGCAGGGCGCTATCCCGGTCTCCAGGGACTTTTCACAGGTCCCCATAAACACGGAAGTTTCCTAGCGTGGAAGTTCTTTCTAAGATGGGTGCCCTGGACGAGGTGGTTACCCGAAGGAGTCTCACATCTGGGGACATATACCCGACGGGACGGCCGGCAGGATCACCAAGGATCCTAGCCGGGCACAGGGTTCCGCGGAAACTGACATACAATGGCGCTACATCCGACAGCGGCGGGTTCCTGCGAGGAAAGTCAACAGCCTTGTTCACGGCGGCAGGGGTTTTAGCCGGCCATATGAGAGGCGACGCCGAGCCTGGTCCATGGCGTGGGAGCCCTAGTCGAGGTCCATAGACGGCAGGACCCACTTGGGATCCTGGCCGGACAGCAATTGGCCTGGACTCTCAGGCCGACAACCTGGATAGATAAGGCGTGAAAACCAAGGCGGGTTACACAGTTGGCACGGCCAGGGCACACTGGGGGACCTGACCGGACCAAAATTAGGCCGACCCAGGCCAACAGCTTTGGTGAGTCCAGGACGGGGGAACCCAGTCGGGTTTCACGATAGGTATTCCGGCCTAGCCATGAGGGAACCAGAACCAGCGTGGGGACCTAGACAGGTTCCACACTGGGGTTCATGGACGAAAACAGCTGCGCAGACCCAAGCAGCAGCCTGGCTGGACTAGGCATGGAAACTCAGGGCGGGTCCACGGATTTTGGGTTCACTACCCTGTTGGGACAGGCCCAGGCCTGGCCGGCCAGACAGTCGTGTCCCACAGACGGCCGGCAGGACCACCGCAACCAGTTTAGTCACAAGCAGGGGGGTAACCCAAGGGGTTTGCAAACGGCCAGCGGGTTGACCAAAGGATCCGGCCGGACCGGAAACGAGGATCCAAACCGGGGGCTCGATCAGAGATGTGGGTCGGATCATTGGGCAGGTCCGGTGGGCCGCACGTCCGGGATTCGAGCGGGGACCCGGATAGAACACGTACTTTACACAGGAGACAGTGTTTGAGTGCCTCCGGGCGTGGCGTTCGGCGGGCTCCAGTTCGGCCAAGCTGACACTAACGCCGGAGCTGAACGCAAAGTAGTACGAGACCAGCTGGACTCCTCAGCAGAGAAATTGAGTGACCAGTCTGCCGCCACGTGCCATCTATTGCCTATCAGGGTAGGAGGCCCAGCTGAAGTGAGACGAATGCCGCTGCTAGTTAATGGGCGAGAAGACTGCATCGACACAGGTGGTTGACTCGCTGACAAAGGACCATCCCAGAACAAAGAGTGTCGCGATCCAGGCATGGGATAGAGCTTGTTCTCCTTTCCTTTCTCATTGATGATTGTTTATTGAAGTGTGGGTCCCTTGTCAGGGTTGCGTTGCGATGTCAGAGCAGACCTGATTTGTGGTACACATGTGGTTATAGAGGTAGGAAGTAACTAACACAGTGGGGTTCATGGGAAGTTCGAGACCTATACACCGAGATTAACGGTGAATTTCTGTCGTTGTGGTCGTTGCTGCTAACTCTATCCGATACTGATTGGGACTGTTTTTTAACTAAACTGCAGATAAAACGAGTTAGAAATACACAGGGAGAGCTTAGGGCCTAACTTGGGGTTTTCCAAGAGGTATGGACTATTGAAAGAGGCTTTTTGTTTTTTATTAATAACTATGCAACACGTTTTTGCTATACAGCTGAGGAATCAACATGCAGGCCCGCAGAGAGGTGTCACATCCGCGAACGATGCCATTAAGTAAACATGGTAAGTATTAGACACAGCCTCTCGGTGTTAACAGCATTGTCACAGATCCAGACGAAAATCAGCGATTAGAGTAGAGTCTACGGGTTGTAGACTGGTGAGGTTCACACCGGGCCAGAGAAGGCGTACCGAGAACTCGGGGAAGCGGGCCTCTAGCAAGTTGTCGCCTTCCCGGCCCACCTCTTCATAGAGGTAAGGTGTCTAGTTCCTCAGAAAAAGGGTAGCGGATGGCTGCCAGCACAGGTTTCACTAATGGTTCGACTGTCAGAACAAGGACATTTGCAGTCAGGTGCTTACGGTTCTTCACACTGAGCGAATGGAGTATTCACATAGTGATCAACTAGGTCCCTGTCATGGGCAATACCGTAGACCTCCTCCGAGTCCCTACATAGGCTCACTCTTTTGTTAGATCAAACGAAGTCCTGCAGGTTCTGTCAGCTCACCTTACTCTTCATAATGCCCCACTGGACATTGTTGACGACCATCATAACTACAGCGCGCATCGCGCGGTTAACACAGGGTTCGGCGATGGGACTACCGCAGTAGTCCAATGACATAATTTAGGCAGGTGCTGAAGTTTTTTTTAAACCGGAGACCCCCGACGAAGACTCGCCCCCTCTTGATTATCAACGAAGTCCCTTCAGGTTCGGTCGAAGTCTCCTTACGAGCCCCTTCATAATGCTCCACTGGACTTATTGACACACAAGACGCTGTGTTCCTGATAGCAGCAGCTTCAGCCCGCGTCGCAGCTGTATACACCCCTAACAACGACGCGAGAGTTCTTAGAATAGATCCATGGTGCCCATTACTTACCAACCGACAGTTGCTGGCAAAAGAATCAGTCACCGAGCTCACCCCCAGCGGAGATTTTTTGTTTTCCAGCAATGCAGTCCATCTCCTCAATTAGTGATGATAACTGTTTTGCCGGTGAGAGCCCTACGATGTATCTCGAGTGCACAAGTGCCGTGAGAGACTCAGAGAACTCTTCCTTCTTCCGAGACAGTTCATTCGCCAGCTTCGAAGAGTACCTTATCACGGTGGATTAAGCTTTATTAAGCCACACGCGCCAGGAGGGGCAGTGAGAGCTCACGATTTGAGAAGCCATGCTCCTCTAAGGCTTGGTTTTCTAGCATCCCCATGGAGGATATCATGAGGGCCGCAGTGTGGAAGACGCCATCCTTTTTTTGTCCCACTACCTCACGACACCCTGGCGGCCGAAGGGTCCTTCGCCGGAGCGGTGCCATCTCAACCTCGCCGCCGAGTTGCGAACCTCCCCTCCATCTTAAGCCCTGGGTCCGTCTGCAAACGTTAGTGGTAAAAGGTAAGTATCATTTGCGAAATAAATTGTCCAAGAACCCCCTGTAGGGCATTTATAAGCAATGTACTTACCTTTTATCACGGCCCGCCCTCCTCCCCGCGGTACCAACAACTCGGCCCTCTCGGTTCGAGTTATTCCAGGAGTAAGGACCTCAGCCGTTGTAACAGACCCTCTCCGGTCAGACCTAGACAAGGTCCCTGACGACTGTGAACCCTTCGTCCTTTTACTAACGAGTTACCAGCCGACATAGGGCAGACATTAGGACTCGTTCCCTCACGACCATCCTTAAGTCCAGCCAACAGATTTGCATATTCAACGCTATCAAGTATCAGCCGATTACCCCAGAGGGAGAAAGCATCACGAGTGAGATCTTCGCCTGCATTGTCCTGCACTCTAACCACACTCTTCTCCTCCGCCTCAGGTGGCCTCACTCAGCTTTTCTTCCTCCGTACTTTTCCGTCTGCCATGAACGGAATGAACGGTGTTGCCGGCACCAAGCTACAAAAATAACGCCAGATCACTGCGGCTAGTAGGTGGGGTACTGGCAAACGTTAGTGGTAAAAGTAAGTACATGTTGCTTATAAATTGTCATAAACAGGGTCTGTTCTGACCTTTGGGCAAATGCTACCTCTTTTAAAACGTAACTCGCCCCCACATGGATGTAGCTCATACTTGGCATGAGAATCATGATCCCGATGTTTTGTGGTCAGGTCCAAAGGGAGTAAAATCTGAATCTTGTTAACACGAAGTCCAGGCCTGGCGCTTACCTGGAGGAGGCCGGCCGATGAAGCGTCGGGTGGACGCGACTACGTGCCTTCCAGGAATGTGCTTCCCGTTAGTGAGTGAGTGAGTGAGTGAGTGACTAAAAAATAGAATAAAATGACACGACCGCAAAGACGACTCTACGTGCAATACGCTCTAATAACTCTATGTTTCTCTTCCAGAAGGCTGACTCTATACAAAAAAGCACGAAACTTTCTTAAGTGAGCCGATGTAATAACCCTCCACGGTGAGACCCGGGATAGGTCCAGTGTCAGCGCTAGCTCAAAGAAGGGGGTTTCAAAATTTAAGTTAGGGAGAGTGGGATCGGAATCTGGAAGTAGTGGAACGCTCAGGGCGACACCCGGATTTCGAACGCGGTGTTTTCGCGTTTCGTATGTGTATCTGTATCCTGTCACACGTACGACACCATCACAGCTTACGTGTGCAAGCGCCCTACTAGTTGAGCTATAGCCCAATGATGTTGGCACCCAGAAGAACTGTGTGGTGTGTGTGTGAGAGCGAGAGAGAGGGGGGGGGAGAGAGGGGGGAAGGAGAGGAGAGAGAGAGAAAGAGGGCCGAGTCGAGAGCGGGGGAAGAGGGGGTGGGAGAGCGACCAGGCGAATATTGCAGTAGAGATCCTCATGCTATATTCGAGGTCATCAAAGCTTCCGTTCTTCATGAGAAAGCTGATAATGCTACATGTGCATTCTTTCACATCACAAAGGTACAATACAAAAAAAAGTACCAGCATTGTAATGACAACTGAAACTGGGGTGAGGAGCTGCTAGATGGGAACTCACAATCAAGTTCCAGTGTGGATGGTAGTTGAGATTTATCAGGGTGCAGTTTTTATTTTCATTTGTGTTCATTAATGTGTCTTGCTCGGGGAGTCTTGCCTCGGGATTGTCGGAAGTGGTTACTCCTTAGAAAAATGTTTGTATACGCCGACTTCGGTTTGGTCAAGGCGATGGCCATGGATTAGCTCATTCCTTAAATTTAATATCGGAACAGGATGCTTAAAAGGGTGTGTTAACACTGGAAAACCGAAAAAGTTTGGAATGGGCATAGTGGTGACAGTGTGATAGTCGCAGAGGCTGCAGTAAGTTGCTTTGCTCGATTTGAAGAGGGTGTTGGTAGTATCCTATTTCTTGTGTTCATTGCAAGACATTAGGTTCACACGAGATGTAGTGGTACAGATTGAAGGAAAATCTCCAGTGCCAAATGCAAGAAAGAAGTGCAGTAACCATGTAGAGAATAGGGACATAGATACAGATAAAATGTTCTTGTGAGGTGGGACCGTTGGAGGTTGTGCAGGGTCTTGTTATCTTGGTGACACAGATAGTGGTAGTGGTGGGGCTACAGTAGGTCTCATCCGGGGTCAGAGTGATTTGAGAATTTGAGCGAGTTTTTGCCTCACTAACAAGTAGGCAACACTCTCTCTGTCCAATAAGAGTAAGGTTGTTCGAGGCCTGTGTAGGAGTGTTACTTCTCTACGGTAGTGGAACCCTGAGAGTCAGGGTTGATGATCTCTGGAAACTAGAGAGAATGATATGCGTATGATCCGTTGGATCTGCGGTGTAAACTTGAAGAATTGGTGACAGAAGAGCTGAGGAGGATTAGGCTTAGGGACGGATTAGTTAAGTGCAGGTATTTGGAAATCGCGGGTTCTAAAGGTCGTGGATACCCAGGAAGACTTGGAATGAGATCTAGGATGGGAGATGGGTATTAGAGTGGTGGTCTTGCCTGGATTCTCTAAATGGTTGAAGGAAAGAGTTGTCATAGTCAAGACTGTTGTGGGTCACTGCACAGACAAATTATTCGGTCCGGTTCGTTTGGGTAAGAATTTTCTCGGTTCACCGATCTGTTATGGTTGAAAATGATGCATTGACGTGGGCCTTGCCGCCTGTAGTTGAACTAGCCTACATCGTTAGGGTGTGGGATTCATGGTACATAACCTAGGTTACGAGGATTGTGAATACTCAAAACAGATTGTTCCGCGATTATTAGTTGGCACACTGCAGATGTGCTGCTGTCAAAGTAGGAAGTAGGAATAAATATGATCAATCCGGTCCATTGGTCGGAACTGGAGAAATGGCCCTGTTCATGTACGATGCAGTACACAAAACTTGAAGACTCGTGTTTAATACTCTGGAGAAGGGAGGTTACCTTTCAAATAAATACTGGATGCTTTCTCTCTTTTCTCTCCTTTGCAGGCTCAACACTCCTCGGGCAAGGCCTAGTCATGATATGAAAGAGCAACCGTTGTGTACCCGCGCAAACGAAACAGGCGCAAGCGCACATGATGCCGTCTCATCTTTCAAACTTGCAGGATTAGCGAACAATACCTTATGTGAACCTACCTCTGAATTTAATACTCCTAGAACTTCACTTACTCCAACATCACTCAATCTTCTTATTACTGGCTTTTTTTTTAACTCTATGCCTAGTCCTCTGCTAAGACGTCTTTGGTGGCCTTCGTTAGATTCCGGAACCATAGGGAACATCTACTCATTATGGGGAACGTAACATACCATGAGTTCTCCCATACAGGTTTGGGTCTAGTTATTGTGTTTAACAAGCTAAAATTGCTCGATTTTTTTTCACGATAATCCTATATGGAATGTCTAAACCAAAAACATACAGTTCGTGTATTCTCCATGTTGTAGTCGAGACCGGCAAACAAAAAAAAACATCCAGCCGAACCGAACCAGAGGGTGTCTAGCACCGAGACTGAGACCGAGACCAGGAGCACAACTTCGAGATCGAGACCGAGACTGAATGTATATGTGTATAGGCACAATTCAAAGTCCGAACTGTATTGTAGGCCTATTTACACCCACATGCTCTATTTTTTTGACATGATAGACAACCTCTGTTTCTCATTGATACATATTTGCTTTTTCGACGATCTCCCCCAGTTTCACCACATTTATTGGTGAAGCCCATGAACTCAAAATACACAACTCTCATGGCGTCATCACCATAAAATAAAATGCAAAAATCATTGTGACGACCCAGCCAGGATGCAGACTGCCCTCTATGGCATTCAACACTCTGAATAGGCACCGATACACACGGGTACAATTGCCACTGCGACTTCCCTGGATGAGCCCCTCCCCCTCCCACCTCTTCCCTTGGCCTGGGAGCATTCTGTCTCTTCGGCATCCTTCATGCAAGCATTCAGAATACTATGCCTTCTAAACCAGGAAATTTTTGAGCATCTCTCCAAGTCTCTGTATATTAGCTTCTTATGTCGTATGCATGCCCCCCTCCCACCCAGGACCCCGATGTTCCTTATGTGGCCAGTGTGGGCGCTATTGTTCCCCATCCACAGCCCCATCCCTAGATTCCAAATCAAACCAATAACTTGACCCCTCCCAATCATTACCATTAGCTTTTGTCCTATGATTGGATACCAACTTCATATACCATGTCCTGTATCGTTAGGCTCACAGGTTTTCTACTTGTGGACCTTTTCACACGTCCAGTACAGTTTTAGGTGGTCGTTTCTCAACTATCACGCTAGCAATCCCCCCTGGACCAAACATTGCACCACTGGGGCTAGGCTTAGTACTACTATCGAGGCCTGAATTGCTCTAAAGCTCTTAAAATACCCATTGATTGCATGGGCATGCACTCATGACAAAGTTGCTAGATAAGTCATCCAAGGTTACATGTAAATAAGTGTACTGAGAACAATTCCTCATTCAAGGTTGTGCGGCCATTGTCAGATCAACTTTCGCGAAACTGGTACCAATGTCATAAAGTCGTACCCCATCTGGAAAATCAAACAAACTTTCATGTTCACATTCATACATTGATAATTGCTATCGTTTAGGCTACTGCAGTTACTATCATAATTTAATTACCAATTCTGTTTCCCCTCCTCTCACTAAATTAGTAACTGAAATCACAAATATTCACCTCTCCCTTCTCTTCTGTCCAGTATCAGGTTCAGTGCCCTGCTGTAGTTTTTTTTTTTTTATTGGGGGTAGCATACGTAACGGGGATCCCCAGGTTTTTAGGCCCGGGTTCTTTTTATTCATTTATTTTTTCTTATCATGTTGGGTGCATATATTAGGGTTGGAAGAACTGAGGTTGACATAGCCCTAACAATACGGCTTCGAAAATCGTGGAAGAACAGGATGATATTCAGGTTGACAGACACATAATAATTATTCTGAGCAATTCGATTGGCTAATGCTTAATATATCCATGTCAAAATACGGCATTCTCAAAGTGAAGCAACGTATATATGTCTTGAAAGCAACACGCACTAATGAACCAGTTATGGCTGTCGACCCTGCCTACTGTACTGTGACTCACTGTGTTGTGACCTGCCACAATTGAAGCTAGCAACAATACTGGGCCCTGGGTACATCTAGGCCCTGGGCATGTTTCCCACATTGACCAAGTAACTAAAGGCCCACTCCACTTGCTAGTTGATAGCAAAGCTCAACACATAAAATGCAGGATGATTTTTTGCTGAACTT
Organism: Sclerodactyla briareus; assembly: GCA_026419785.1. Classification (NCBI taxonomy): domain Eukaryota; kingdom Metazoa; phylum Echinodermata; class Holothuroidea; order Dendrochirotida; family Sclerodactylidae; genus Sclerodactyla; species Sclerodactyla briareus. The sequence continues at coordinate 32,998 of JAODTK010000289.1, read as the reverse complement.
TGAAATAGATCCGAAGAAAAAAGACGACACCATATTTTTTGCTGTCTCGAAGCGAGACCGGAAGAAATTGTTCCGAGACCAGAAGGGTCCGGAACCGAGACCGAGACCGAGACCACCGGGTGTCGAGATCGAGATCGAGACCAGCAAAAAGCTGGTCTCGAGACGGTCGCGAGACCGAGACCGGTCCAGAGACACTTAAACACTGGTATTCTCATAGAGGAGCTGATGAAAACCAAATTCCCACTTGGGGCACACAACGATTTCTTAGGACGGTTTACTAGATTTTCACGGTGAATAGAAAGCATGGAGCTATTATATACAATTCATAACTACCTATGGTTCCTTGCAATTGGTTGGCCGAAGAGTGAATAGTAGACCAGTATCCGATTTAAATCGAGGGTATGGCGCTGCAATTTCCGTGTATGAGGAGATGTTGATGTTATCTGGAACTGATTGTTTAGCTGTTGAGCAGCATAGTAGTGTGGTAGTAGTAGTAGTAGGTAGTTAGTATAGTAGTGGTAGTAGGAGTAGGTTGAGTCCCTTCGCTATCCGACATGCTCAGTGATCAAACCTCCAGCCACGTATCACGATCTTGTGCAAGGGTTATTGCCTCCATAAAAATTGTTAATTGCAATTTGATTTTCCCGAGCAAGGTAGGCACGGGTCTTCCAACTGGTTTAGCAGTAGGTCTCAATGCCTTCAGCTCTCAGAGCGATCTTCGCTGGGCTTCTATTGCGGTCTTGCAACGTGACTGAAAAATCTCAATCTCACATGGATGTATAGGAGTTTGTCATTGGATCAATTGTTAGTTGCCATATGATGTTGAGAACATTGCGGCGTAGTCTTCTTTGGAAAAACGTAAATTCTTATCCAAGATATTTAGTTTGTACCCCACGGTTCACAATCATACCGAAAATACTATTTATTGAGGGCGGCATCGAAAAAATCCGGAGCAGCCATAGTAACCATAGTAACCATAGTAATTATTATGTAATTTCTATTGCTGTCCAGCGAGGCAACAAAGTGAAACTTATAGCCTTGTTTTGAATAGTTGGCTATGTTGACACCATCGTGTGGTTCACGAAATTATTAGGGCATCAAAACATCCGGAGGCCGCCATAGAAACTTTCACTACTATGCACTTATACAGGCCAGCTACAAAGTGAAACTTATTAGCCTTTGTTTTGGATGGTTGCAATAGTGACACATGTTTGGTCACAAAATCATTAGGACATCGAAAATCCTGAGCCGGCCATAGAAACACTTATTACTATGCAATTACTTAATGTAACCATCCAGCTCCAGTTAACTTATTATCCTGGTTTTGAATAGTTTTGCTATGGTGACCTAGTGACATAGTGTGTCAAACATCATTCCATTTCTACTGGCCAGCGCGCCATGCTGATCTTGTACTGTAGTGTACCAAAACAACTCTGTTAGATAGTAACACACTGTTATGTTGTGTACGTTTTTGTACCGTGCCCGCATATAAAGCTGCTTGAATTGCAAGCCCACAACCCAGCTAGAATCTAGCTCACAAAATAACGAAGCTAGGCGACGCTCATCTCCCCAAATTTCAGGTCTAAAGCACAATACTAGCGGCTAACTCAAAAGTATCATCCCGGATAATGAAGCAATAGGTCACGGCGTGGCAAATACGTCTCAACTGTATCGAGTAGCCTTCGAAATACGACTACGTCTAATTTTGCGCGGGGTCACCGACCTGCGTAAGGTACACGTAACAGTTGCTCTCAACGTTACAAAAAAAGTTCAGGTTACACTCGTCGGTTTCGAGTTGAGAAAAACGTTAGAAATCATGAAAAAGCATCAATTTCCAGCCGGCGGTTACCTTTATGTTCTCGTTAACCACTGAGAGATTGTCTACTGCATTTCGGTGTCACTTGTCGGCGTCTTCTAAATTGCTATCTGCTGCACGTCAGGTTCAAGTTTTCTTCATAAAGGTTGCTATATAGTTCAATCAGTTTTCCAAGCGTAAGCGCAAGCATAAACAGTGTATATGAATCACGCTTATGTTGTCTGAATAATGCCTAGACCTCTAGCCTCTGATTCAAACTATATCGTTCCATGTGTACTCTGAATATTAAAATCAGAGGATTCGCCACCATGTCCACTGATCGATTTTAGGAAATGTTGCTCAATAAAATCGACGTAAAACCTTTTTTCCGAGTTCTTTTTAACTGTTTTTCGAGTTGTATTTATGGATCTTTATGAAAGGCGTCATCGTAGGGCAAGTCACCTCGCCGTCAGCTCGGGTTTTAAGCCTTCCCAGAAATGACGGCATCATCGCTAAATTCAACCAAAGCCACCCACTCTCGTATTTATCCCAAGTACAGCCCATGTCAAAAATTCGTTAAAGTATGATCATGTATGTAAATATGACTTGACCTTTTGGTACTTTTATTTTTGAGTCCTTGCCGAAGGCAAAAGTAATCTATGCAGTCAGAGGTTTTGACTCTAATGCTAGTAAACTATAAAATGAAGGTCTATACTTGTCAGCTGCTGCGAGTTCACGACGAATAAAATCTTGAGGGAGTCCTGCGTATTAATCCGTAATAGCGGTGTAGCTATGCCGGTGTCCGTTCTGTCGATAACGTGGCGATGACTCTCCTATCCGATAACAGAGTCCAAACGGTAATGAGGCTACTGACTCTCTAAGCTAAACACACTGCTAATCGCGATGAATCTCAGGCACTCTAATTTCCCCTTCCCACCCCTTGCAAAAACTAACAAATACCTAACACCCTTGGACAAAAAACGTATGTTAAGGCTAATTACAGACGACACTACAACTGTTTGCTTCTCACGCTAACGAGCGCTACACTAGGCTACAGATCTAATTATTAGTTTCAAGTGTCCGATCCACGGATATCCTCTTAAGCTAGTAGATAACCTAACGCTGAAAATACTCGTCTGGTGACTGAGGTGTACCCGAATACGATATCCGAAATAGGAGATCTGTAACGAGCCGGGAGCCGATTGTTGTTTCTTCTCCGAAAGTTTTGGAACTCGGCGAGTAAATAAATCATACCGAGGTAGCCTCGAGGTGGCCTACTGTGAACATCCGGAAATGAGACCAATACTACACATAAGTTTGTTTTTGTTAATATTTAGTGAAAATTTGGTTTTTTGCTAAAACACCATCGCTACATGTACTGACTCCTGTAGGCAATGTTTTCCAGATTTTTCATCACAACGAGCACAAGTGAACATTTTTTTGAAACCCTGGAGATATCATTAATGTATAAATGATAGAAGTGGACCAAGTGATGAACCCTGGTGGTACACCGCATTAATAGTGGAGTTTATCAGAATGATATCCATGACTGAGGAAAACGTTCTCTATTGTGAAGATAACTTCTAAACCAGGCGTGCAACTCCATGATTATGGATTAATTGACAATAGTATCATGCCTTCAAGAAAAAACACACTGTGGAATCACACTTATTTTTGATGGCAATGTGAAGTTGTTCTGTTACTCTATAGCGCCGTTCATCGAATTTCTCGGGATAAGATTTACAATTTAGGTATATCGTAGTCATGTAGTACGTGATTAAGTTTCGGGCACGAAGTTCCACACTGGGTGTAATCTCTCTTGGATTGTTGGCTGCGTGCAGGGTTCGGAAGCCATGTTTCGGTTAACAGCCCACAAGCCGGAGGTCCCGAGACCGAAGTTCTCGAGTCAAAACATGAAGGAGGGTCACGAGACCGAGGTTCGTGAGACCGAATCTGAAAGAAAAGGGGGTTCTTAGAACCGAGCGCTGTTCTATGGATAATTCAATGCGGAAGACCCTTAATGATAATATCGTCTCCAATACACGGCCGATAATGGTCGGTGGCTGTTTGGGCCTTTCAAGTTCAAAATTACACACGAGATTGCAACCTATCGAAGATTAATTCCGTATAAATTGGATTTCAGTAACATAGAAATCCCAATCACAGCAACTTTGCAAACAACCAATGTAACGCGGCCTTAGCCAGTGGAATGCTTCATCGCATCCACCAAGTTTCAATCTGATCGCATGTCTCTGAATTTTAAAACTTATGATGAATGTGACGACCAGATCGAACGATCAACAACTGACGGATAGTTACTTGTAGAGCTGCTAACGCCGCTAGAAAATGATGTACTCTAACTTTACAACGAGTACGAAAAGTTACGCAGCAAAAAAAAAAAAAAAAAAAAAAAAAAAAAAAAAAAAAGAGAAAAAAAAAAAAAACAAAGACATACCCCAGTGATGTACAAAAAAGGCAATGTACAATACCAAAAATCAATGCATGGCATTGAAACAAAAAAAAAAAATATATACCACATTCCATACGCTACTTGAGGTGTCGGGACAAGAGATAAGTATGACTTTTCGATCTGGTCCTACAATATATGCGCAATAATGTACACGAAACAACGATGTACAAAAATTAGTACTGGGATGCATTTGTAATCCGCACCTGAAGGGGTTGGCGGGCGCACTGGGGGTATCCTGGGGGGGGGTTGTTGGGTGGGGTGGTCTGGAATCCGGGCTATCACTCGAACTAACCTGTGACCAAATGGTGTGTGCAAGTGAATGTTGGCGTTTCCCCCCGGGGTGGGGGTGTTGCTCCCACGCGTTCGCTCGGTCCCACTCAACAAATCATGCTGAGTATATAACATGCGGGAACCCTCCTCCGGCAAGCATTTCGCGTTCTTGAGTTATTGCTATATAGGCTAAAACCAACTGTTTTTGGCCAGTGAGTGCGCCTCTGTAACTTTTGTTGTAAATCGGATGGGCGCTGGGGTAATGTGTTGCCTGGGCTAGGGCGACTACCCCACCGGACAATACCCCCCGGACAATACGCCCCGGACAGCTACCCCCGAGGACAACAACCCCCTGGACATATACCCTCGACCATTACCCTCTGGACATTCCCCTCCCGGACAATACCCCCTAGGACAAATACCCCAGGACAACTACCCCCAACCATCACCCCCCCTGACAATTACCCCAGAGGACAAATACCGCCCGGGACAACATACCTCCCAGACAATCACCCCCCCGGGCAATACCCCCGAGGTCAAATACCTCCGGGGACATCTACCAACCGGACATTTACCCCCAGGAGGACACATACCCCCGATCAAGTACTATGGATAACTTACATTCGAGACTAATCATCCGGGACAACTAACTCCTCCAGGACGAATACCCCCGGACCAGAATGCCCACAGATAATGTGAAATAAGGTTTTTGGAAAAATCGTTCTTGGAACCAACTTCCGATTGTCTTCGACGACTTCCCTGTATCATGTCCGAGGTTTGTGGCTACATTCGACGCCGCGAGTCACTGTGAACCGCCGGCGCCGTGCCGCCGCGACTGTGATATCATGTTTGTCTGTGTGTCCTGGACTCAGACCAACCAATCAATTTTCTACATTTCTTCTCTCCTGCCCCATACCCACTAATAATTACAACTATATCCTCATGATCAGTGAATTTATTTATCTCTGCGATTTGCTGCTTTTTCAAGCGAGGCGTGTCTTTACATCTACAAGGTCGAAATAATTTCCAACTATTGTAATTTATATTTATTATTCAATGGTGGTTGAATCGGCTGCTTCCATGGTTGAGAAAATGTTTGAGATTAATGATGTTATGGACCTGTAATTATAATAATATAATAATAATGAAATAATAATAATAATAAAAAAATTATAAATTGGTTTTTTTATTTATTTGAATATAATAATAATAATAATATAATATAATATAATAATAATAATAATAATAATAAGATAACACATCTTTATAGAGCGCCTCTTCTCCCAATGGCTCGACGGGCTTGAAAAAAAACAGAAACATGCGAACAATTAAACATTAATTGACAATTAAACAAATGAGTTTTTAGACGGGACTTGAAGGTAGACGGTTTCTGACAATGACGGGATTCTTCAGGAGTCTGTTATATAGTGCCGGGGCAGGATGTGAGAAACCACGCTCGCAAGTCTTGAGGATCTGTGTGGAACATCAGGTTTGTCTGTCGGCAGTCTGAGATGACGGCAGGCTGTAATCCTTCAGCTGATGACTAGTGTATGGCGGTCCGGTTGGATAGACTTAATGCTATTAACTAAAATCTTGAACTAAATGCGTTCATTAATGGAAAGCCAGTTAAGTGATTTAGGATTGGTGGTACTGTCCATAGTACGGACTCGGCAGACACCCTTGCGTACAGTTAGATCCGCTGCAGCGGTTTTAGAGAAAGTGGTATTGGTAGGCCGAACGGAGAGAGTTTTACAGTATCAAGGTTTAGCGGTATGAAGGCATTATCAATATGTAAAGAAAAAAGGCAGTTCGTTGAGATTAGAACGGATCCTCCCAATATATTTTAGCTGACTCCCAGCGAACGAGAAATATTATTGACCTGGGGAACCATTGACATTTTTCAGAGTCGAAGATCATCCGGATTCTAACCTCGCTGGCAGGAGTAAATCAAGGAATCGCCGGATCTGAGGGAAAGCGTCTGATGATCTAAAACAGTCTTTCCATCAAAATAATAAACGCAGTTTTACTATTGTGAGTGTGAGCGTATTTTTGGTCATCCAGTCATTGACATTATCGATACATCATCTCCAGACGATTTACATATCGATTCAGCTGGTTTGACAAGAGCGAGGTTGTTGAACTCCTCAGCGTACTTTTGAGTATGGCTTGGCGTAATTTGTATGCTGCAACTTGTTTTACCAGTGCATGGTGTAGAGGCGCTGGGTGAAAGGTAATCTTTCATACTGTTCAGCGGGGAGCATGGGCTTCAATACGGTGGGGACGGTGGGGGGGGACATGTCATGTCCCCCACTTTTTGACAATCTCCTATTAGACTTTAACCTTAAAATTTGAAAATTGCCATATCCCCGCCCCCCCCGACTTTTGAGAGGTGAGACGCCTCAGGGGGGGGAAGGGGCGTTAGTTACCCCTGTTGTCCTGACAGTATGTTCCGACAAATGCTGCATATTTTTTGAATTAATATTTTATGATAAATCACGCCATTTCCTCTTCCTACTGAGCCATCAGACAGCGGGATTCTCACCCCGGGGCCGGGTCACTATCTAAGATGTGCGCCACCATAGGTTGGCCCGGAACCCTCAAGAACATTTTTGGGGTTTAACACCCTCCGATCGCCGGAAATTGCCCCCTCGGGGGACGGCGATGAACCCGTCACTCACAGACTATCAGCTAAAACAATTGCCTGAGCAGGTGGGATTACCCTGAAAACGGTAAATGATCTTTGCAACTCTTACGGGAATATATTTAATCTATATGTGAGGGTGGGTTTCTTCTCACATACTATTCAAGTATATTATAACCAAGCATCGAGTTACATCATTGATTCCTCTGCCCGTCCAGCCCATACATCGTATGCCCGACACTGAACATACTCACATTCGCAAAAATAAAAAATAAAAGAATAAAATGAATGTGACAATCGTTCATGTTTTGAATAACTGATGTGTTAGCAGTTAGTGATTGACATTTTATTTTTTCCTCCTTCATACTTACACTATTCATATCAGGCTGTCGAGATCATTGATGCACATTTAAAACGGTCTTATTCTCTGAGCTGTGACCTGCGCTACCAATGCATGGAGAACACGACCAGTCGCCTGAACATCCTGCATGGGTTTAGATACTTCAGTTAGCCCTTTTTCTGTCGTTTCTTTTCTGACAGGTATTTGTATCCGACCAGGGACGATGTGGACTGCAATTTATTATCTAGCGGAGCGCCACTATTGGTTGGCGCGTAAGCGCACGCAGAAATTGTTAGCTTTTTATACCTCTAGATCGCCGGAAATGGCCTTGCCGGTCCCTAGTGCCAAAAATCTGGTATTGTAGTGATATTGTAGTAAGTAAAGTATGTTGAAGAGTTGTCACTCTGCAGCATATAGGCAGATACTAGAGCAACACATCATTTATATCTGATTGCGAAGTGACAATATGTGGGTTAATGGCCCAACCCGTTGTGAAATGTGGAGAATGATTTTGCCAGGTATCTAAGGCGGAGCGCCAATCATATGCTGGCACTATCGCGGAGAAAGTTTCGAGAGAATATATCACTCAATTGCAAGGAGAGACTTTTGGTACTTTACCTCCCAGTAGCGTAGTGGGGCGCTGGAAGAGGGTGGGGGGGGGCAGGGGCACGTGCAAAGTGAATTTTTGGGGCCCATCAGCAGAATGATGAGCTTTTTGAGCCGAGCGCCACCACGTGTGTCGCGCGCAACATCATATACACATGTTAACGTGGGAGCAGGAACGGCGCTTCCCCACGTCCGTGCCTTTTTGGAAGTAAAGCAATAATACCACCCCTAACATGTACAATAAATTTTTTTTTTTTGCTTCCGTGAATTATCTCGAAAATAAGTCAGTTGATGATCTTCTGCTAACAATCACTGGGAATCTTTTAACACCTCAAATAATTCAGTTGATAGCATGGGCGTCACGGTAGGGGAACGGGGGGGGGAGACCAATCTTTCAAAAGTATGGGGACATCATATCGTTGTCCCCCCCCCAACTTTTTCCTGACGTAATAAAAATAATATGCACATGCCCGAATTTTGTTCACTCTAAACTGATTCAATTTTTGTCTAATCAACAATATCCGCGTTGGGAAATATGTCTTAAGTCCACTATTCCACTAAGGCCCAGGTGAGGAATCTGGACCGCACTTAGGGCCGAAGTGGAAGAAATACCTGTTTCCATACCGGTTCTTCGAATTTTAAATCGATGAGCCCAAAGGCATAATTTTTAATGAAGTTTTCGCGCGCAAATTTTCCCAGGCGTTGGTAGGCTGAATATGCATGTAATTCTTCCGATCATCTAGAAGCCTTGGGTGCAGACTCCCCCCCCCCCCCAATTTTTCTGAGATGAAAAATTCGGGCGAAAATTCGTGAAAATTTGGGAAGAAAAAAGGAAAGAGTAAAAAATGACTGAATTTTCCGCAGACTTATTCGAAAAATGCCCTGAAAACATTACAATCTTTTTCCGGCGCTTCCCCGCGCGCAGCGCGTGGTATTTTCCGATTGGGGGGGGGGGGGGGGGGGGGGGGGGGGGGGGGGGGGGGGGGGGGGGGGGGGACTGACCCTTGTAAAATTCGGGTCAAATTTTCTGCTGCCCAAATCGGAGGTGGTCCCCTTACGCCATGGCTTCCTCCCCCTTCGATCCACCAAAAGACGTTTCGGTAGACCCCCTGTATCCCACGCAAACAAACCAGTATGAAAGGTAGTAAAAAATACCATGTGTTGATATTCGTTAATCGTCTTGTAATGCACAATGACACTTTTGTTTTGTCGGTCTTTTGCTCAAATTCACACTGTAGGCTGGTGCTATTGAGCCCTGGTCAAGTGCCGCTCTGTCGATCTGGAGGGTATGAAAATCTGAGATTTTCTTTGTACGCTTCGCTAGATGGGGGGTGGTCATTTGCATTCGATGTGCCCCCCCCCCTCGGCCCACACTTCAAAACGGTCCTACGCCCCTGTTGACATGCTTCTGGATACAAGACTTCTTTCAACCTTCGTATTGGGGCTAGTTTATGCATCCAGAGAAATAACCATGGGTTTTGCCCAATGATGGGTTCAGATGGGCCAGATTGCCGGCCTCGGATTTTTAAAGTAAAGTGTTTTCTCCGTTGTCAAAAAAGCACAAATGAAACCTGAATACCAATGAAAAAAAATCATAACCCACAGTAGGTCATACATATCTCTTAGAAAGCAGAGCGAACGCACCACTGTTTTGCCGGAGGGCTTAGTGATACGCAAGTCACGGTCTTCTCAGATGCTCGTGATCACAGATGGACAGTTTTCATGTAATAAATTTGCAATTAAAATGAATTTCATCTAGATCACTGTATGTTTCAAACGGCTTTATACTACTAATGGAAAGTGGCAAACCCTGTAGTTTCCAACCGCATCGTAGCCAAATTTTTTCGAATTCTGGTCTTCTCAAATGCCAAATGGTGATATTCAGATAGCTATTTTCCCGTATATCTCAAAAAAAAAAAAAACAACACTTGAAGTTCAACTTAGTCACACGATATTCTTGCGATTTCGAAGCTATCCGAGCGGAGCGGCACACATTTGGTTTGCCGCGCAGCGATCAAATCAGATGCCATTATCAATAACTTAATCAGAAATCAACTTTTACAAATCAATTAATTCCACCGTTGGCCTCTTCTATTTCATACGCGAATTTGAGCCTTCATGTTTGCGAAGCGGCATAATTAGTTTTCGCGCAGCGTAGCGATTCCATTAGTTGGATATTTACAGATGACAAATGTTGAGGGCCAGATATGCCATTTTTTATGTTTAAAAAACAGAGCTTTACAAATGAGTGCGTTTTAAACCCCAAGCCCCGTAGGCTACTTGCGCAATTTTTCAAATTGTCATGGTCGTAAAGCCAAATGGTGAGGCCCCCCCCCCCATGACCATTTTTCAATATTTAATAATTAAAATAAACTTCACCACATTAAAAAAATACAAATTCAGCAGTTCAATCGCGTTTGCTGATGCGAATCTACTAAGATTTATTAGTCGGGGAGCCATATTCAACCGCGCCTGATAAATGTCCGCGTTGGGTTAAAGCGGTGTAACGTGTCCTCTTTTCGCTGATTTGCAGGCGCGGCGGCAATAATGAGACGCAGATTATGGTACATCTTCGACGAGGGATGTCAACAATAAATTTATGTGGAACATGAATCAATTCCACGCCTCCTAGCGGTATGGGGGCGGATCCAACCAAAATCCATAACCCTATTACTTCATCATTACCCCATTAGCGTACACATTGTAATTTTCAGCTCGTGTAAGTGGCTCTACAGTCATAACTTCCTCCCGTTCGTTTCGTTTCGTTCGTTTAGCCGGTTAGTTCGTTTCAATCTTCTCGTCACTTCACCCATACCTGCGCCGTACATGTATCCAGGTTAAAAACTCGTAGGTGGATGAAGCCATACCACGTCTTCAATTTTCGTGTGATAAGATTTCTATGTAATCCAATCATTCCCGCCCAAATTATTCTTCGACTGTGCAATATCGAGGTAACAACGCTCAGGTCCTAAGAATTTCCTTGTAATTCCGGTTCAGGCGAACCCTTCGGTCTCGGGGACCCTTTTTTCCAATTTCATCTCATCAACGGCCTTTCGGATCTGTGGACATTTTTTTTTTTCATTTTCGATCATCGCTAACCTTCGTCTCGTGGACCTTCGTGTCGTGGCTGTAACCGTTTCTACTCATCTGGTTATCTTGCAAAAGTGACAACCCTGTTCACCAAACATTTTTTCCACTGAAAATCGAACATATAGATTTTTACATCTGAGACCATGGTAACTGTCCTTTTGTCCGAATTGGAGTGCTAAATGGAAGCGGTGCTTCCTTCTCGTATTCCACGCCTTCAGCTCACTAACCAGGACTCTATTTGTATATTATATTTTCGTCCCCGGATGCAGAATTATAAAAATTGCACTAGCTATCTGAAAAATGCTTGGAGTCAATTTGCAGAGATTTTTTTACACAAGCTATTTCCCCGCATTTGTTGTCGTGAATTTAATTTCCTACCACCATCCCTGATCATAACAATACCAATTTGATTGCTCTACAAACCGACAGCCAATCACGGCGGTCGTTGTAACTATGTTGCGTTAATTGGAGTATTAAAAAGTATTATTATTGCAAATTTGTGTCACGTTAAAATAAAAAGGGTTTTCACCCCGAGAGTAGAAGAGGGGGGTGGGGGACATTCCCCCCACATTCATCCTGGGTGGAGGGGGGTTGGTGTGGTTATATTTTTATCACCGCGATTCTACGCCCTTTGTAAAACCGCGCCTGATGACTTTCAGGGCAAGAACACGGACGGTACGTAATTTAGGTGCATTAAAGGAAAACTATGTTCTTTAGGATGCGGACTTTTGATTGTCCAAACTTTGAGCTTTTTGACATACGTCATAATAAACGATGAAAATTGTAGACCCACTGATCTGTAGGCTCTGTATTGCCGGACGGTTTGAATGACGCCCCTAATTGATTCGGCGCATTGCAATTGTTATGTTGGGGTAAAACTCTATTTCTTCATTCGAAGAGTCGGTAAATGTTATTATTCAATCAAGTTGGAAACGGAGTAAAAAGCTGTTCAGAATGGAGTAGGCAAGGATGTAGTTCGAGACGGTCTCGGTCTTGAATTATCCTCAATTAACGGGCTCGGTCAGACCGCCATAAACCTACAGTTTAATACCAGATGTGACTGTGACCTCTTTGCTGCGGCGTGAGCGTTGGTTGTTTGTGTGCGTGTGTCGGTGTGTGCGTGTGCGTGGTTTTCTATATAATTTAAGTTTATAAGTGTTGGATGGCGATATTAGATTGTTCACATATTCTCTCATTCCTTGATCGGTATTTCGGTTAAATTCTCGGTCAGTCGACTTCCTTCAGATCCCCGTATCTTCAGGACGGTATTCGCTAGCTCGCCCTATATAGTCCATGTTTTATTGTCCCCATTTATCGTCGATATAGCTTCGAACTATAAGATCCAGGCTCCCGCCAGTTTACATAATTATGGTTGTAAACGACATCCATGAAAATATCAGAGTGGTAACAACATACTATTGTGCACTTCCACCTGTAAGACTTGCCACCTGTAGATACAAAAATCGGGAAATCGGAAACGGACAATTCGGAAGCTCATTTACATATTGGGCAAATACAGGAACTACACATCACAACAGGGACGTGCATCATACTGAGTGATCCAGCGTGGATCTCTATGTGGGATGATAAGGACGACGTCCATGCTTCCGGCCGGATTTCTCCCCTCGGAAAAATGATTAGGCCAGGGCGCCACTGCTTGTTGAAAGTTGTGCGGTTGGGCAGATGGTCCATAATCTTTTCCCTGGTAACTGGTTTGGACCTGAACCTTGACTGTGCCTGAGAAAGCGGATGTATATTCTGGCTCGCTTTTCGACCACAGAGAAGCTGAATAAATTAGAAATTTTACGACCTTATGCCATAACCTCAGACCAGTAATAACGCATGGGTGTTGTCATTCCCGACAATCAAGAACTAGTCGTTCAGTCTAAATGTTCTTTGTTCTGTCGCGCAACCGTTAGTGGCGCTACACTTAGATTTTCCAACATTTTACCTTATTGCCTATACCCCTCGGATCGATCGATGGGTTCGGTTATGAGTAGTTTGGCCCATGGGGACACCGCTTACCAAGGATCTAGACCCCTCCCCATTGTGCTAGGTTGTGAGTTATTATACCCGGGGGTATTCTCTCGGGGGTATTAGAAGGGGGGTAAATTGTCCGGTGGGTAGTTGTCCCGGGGGTATGTGTCTTCGGGGGTGATTGTCCGGGGTAATTGTATGGGGAGGTTGTTGTCCTGAGGTTAGTTGTCTTCGGGGGTGATGTCCGGGGGGTTAATTGTCTGGGCAGGTTGTTGTCCTGGGGGGGTTATTTGTCTTTCGGGGCTGATGTCGGGTGGTTATGTTCGGGTGGGATTTGTCTGGGAGGCTATTGTCCGGTTGGGACTTATCCGGAGGTATATATCCAGAGGGTAGACGTCGGGGGGTAGTGTCCGGGGGGTAGTTGCACTCACGCTGGGGATGTGTTGCCCTTTAATCCAACTGTGCCACTCTCGGAACTGTCACATGTACACCTTCTTTGGGGTTACCCCGTTGGCGTACCCTAATAGGCATTGAATGGTTGCAGTGCGCCCCCCATATATATGAACAATGAAATAAAACCTAAAATATAGTGGCCTATTAGTCTAAATGCCTGTGTTAGGTTATCGTTCATTCGAATTTGTTTTGACGGGAATGATGCGCAACCTATATAGACTAACTATTGGAACTAGTTATGCAGTCTGACATAATTTGGAAGAAAGCCACCGTCGTGTTTCTTGTTGGCGCGGTATACCAGAATAGGACTTCTCATTCTGAGGAATGCATTCATCTGAAGGCTGGCCATCGGGTATTGGGCTTCCGGACACCATCCCACCCCCCCCCCAACCTGACTATAATAAAAAATGTACGGTACGATAGAGTCGCCCACGACGAAGCAACCGAGCTATTTCACCCAGATCGGTTCAATTATTGCCGAATTAGTTCTTTCGTGCGTTATGTGTATGTATGATGGCCTTGCGCCTTTTGGACCTGCGTCTAAACGGTACAAGCCACATGGGAAGGAAAAGAAAAAAAATGGTAAACATAGATATTGTGCTGGGTTTTTCCACATCCTAACGTTCGTGCATAGGCTTTATTAACACAATCCGAGAAACCGGGGCCTCCGAAAATGGGACTCTCGAACATACAAGGTGTTATGAAACATACTTCGGGACTTTGGGACCCCATATCTCAGTCAAATATGGTTCGATTAGCGTTGTTTTGCACCCATGTGATCTCGACTCCGCGCCACATATGTCAGGTGTTTCATAGAATTCGAGAAGATCCAACATGGCGGGCACATTCAATGAGCTGTCGACCATCATATTTGGGGATTGGTGAAATCGTCACATTAACCCGGCGTAGTTAGTCTCGAATAACCCATAAAATACATAATCTCCATGAATGGTCGTTTTCTATGGCGTCGGAAGAAATCGAAATGGCAGCTACATTGGTTTTCCGACCGATAGCTCAGCCACACAAGTCCGATGGGCTGAAAATTGCACAGTTCGATTTTCCTCGACATGCGCCCGACCCGTTCTCGATCGCCTTGACTTGTATCATTTTGACGTTACCTTGAATGAGAGGTTTGAAAACATGGAAAATGGCGGACGAAGATCGTCCCCGATCGGCCCAAGAATAGCCGGGTAACCGTATAAGGTAGATTGGAGGGTATAGGCAGACTAAGGGTTCCCTATGCAATGGCCCGTAGTGTCTGAACAGAAAATCGCGGACGCAGTTGCTTGTGGCTTCACTGGACTCCGCGCGAGACTGAAATAGCTTGACACCATCAACACGAGCGAAAAAAGTTTCGCCTGTGTCTCGATGTGACTGCTACGAAACATGAATATATAATTAAGGGGAGTCAGAGCCCAAAGGGAGGGTTCCGTCAGAACAACAGTAAACCATTGGACCGCCCGGGCCCGAAAACCCTTCCACCCAATGTTGTTTATATAATGGCGGACACTGGCTCGTTGTACAGTAAGGACCTGGCACATCGCGGATTCTGTTTATTCTTCGGAAACAGGTCTTATATCGCGTGCACTTCATCACTAATTCTAAATAAGGGGATGAGTTATCCTCACTTTCTATACACACAGAACGACTGGCTCGGAAAGTAAATACAAATTAAAGAATCACAGAAATCACCTATTTTCCAAGGGACGGCCGGATAGAGCATACGAAATCACTAATTAAACCACCTTTTTCAATTGGGCGTTAGGGTCGCCCCCAGTAGCCCACGCCCACGAGTCCCATTTAAGTTCTCACTCTGTACCCAGGACGAATCAACTCACATGCTCCCCAACCAACCATCGCATTGAGCCGGTAAAGCACCAGTGGCATTTCGCGTGGCAAATCTAATCTGAAAATAATTCACCGCGACCCTTAAATCGGTGTTTTATGTGACGTACAAAATCAAATGGCGATAATTCGGCCAACGAGGTCCGATTGGCATCACCGTTTGATATCTCTCGACATAGTCCTATCTGACTCTCTCATACTCTCATCGACTCCTCTGGTCTTGATTGTACCCCTCTGAAAGGAAATCAGCAATTTTGGATGTGTCTCTGTGACGCGTGGCAAATAAAGTGATGCCCTTTTTCAGCGATAACTCAGCCAAACAAGCAGATTGGGCTGACAATTGCACAGTTCGATTCCCAATTACTTGTTCTATACAACCCATACTGCATGGTACGACCAAAATTCAAGATGGCCGAAAAAAGAAATGCTTGAAACGGGTAATTCAGACCCGTATAATCCAAACCGTGCGTCCCCGTGGTGGAATTTACAAACTCGTCGATATACAGGCTTCGATTCGAATGCTTCTGTACACTCCAATACCAGACAGCGACAATGTATATTTCCAGGTCAATTGGAGCCGGGGGAAACACAAAAGGCGTTCCCTTGAATTACTTCAAGGAACCGACTAGCACCTCCCCATGTGGGACATATGATGAAGCTCAATCCGGATCTAATGAGCTATACCCTCCGTCCCTAGCATATGTCATCAAGCATCACTGGCAGTTACCATCGCAGATATCTAGAACAACGGCAATGAGATATCGATATCGAATTTCGTTGCACGTTGTGTTCACCGCCTCCTCTGTTAGCATTTTCTATATGAATCGGGGAGTGCACTCTATTTTGAATTCTTCAAGAGACCTACCCACGCTGGCGAGGAAGGAAAACTGGCCGAACTGAGTCAGAAAATAAAATTAGTCTGAGCACAGAGCTATTCGACGTGGATTTTAAACGCCATTTCCAATTGTCCAACTCCCAGCTTCGCATCAGCCTAAGGGCGTAAAGACGGGGGGTGTGGGGGTGTGACACCCCCCTGTGAAATCAGAAGGCGGTCTCTGGGTGACAAAAATTCGGTCTCCGCTCGAGTTGTTAGGTGGAAAAATGATTTGAACTATAGTCAGTGGACCTACCGTACTATATAATAAAAAATTCTGTAGTCAGTATTCGACTACAGTTGGAAATGATCTGGCAAAACCACAACAAAAAATATCAAAAAAGGCAGTAATTGTGCCAAATTCGCCTCGAATGCGATAAAAAAAAAGTGGAAAAAATCGCGCTTCGCGCGTGTACGGTGGCTTTTGTTCCGTCGCTTTCCGTCATCCCAAGCACTCTATGGGGAATGTCTACCTAATGGCCCCTAATGGATAACCTATCTGGGAGGTGAAATACTGGAAATATACAACAAAATTTCAGGCCTGAAAACTACAGTCCACCTCTTTTGTGTTACTAAACCCTCAGACTCCGAGCCGTTTCTCCCTCCTCGACAGGCGGATTTGGAACTGCGTGTTAGGCTACCAGAATGCTCAATTTTCAACGCATGTTTTCTCCAGGTAATGCCTACTGACGTATATCATGGTTGGGACAGTAGAGGACCTGAAGATAGCCTGCAAATGTCTCAAATTTTCGGTGAGATCCGGTTCTCCAGATATGCGGAAAACCAAGAAAAAATTACCGCCTTTCGGCGCACACTGGTGAACAGTAGTGTGGAGCACAAATTATTGGACATTCTGGCCAAAAATTCGGGCATCAATAAGACCGTTGTCTGACAAAATATTAAAACTTTTCAACCGATTATAAAATTTGTGATCACAAAATCGCACAGATTAACGCTTGGTACTGCTGCCTCAAACGCTCGGGAGAAGTCATGTCCGGCCATCTGGAGGCTTGCGCAACCAAAAATTTCTTTGTACGATCCGCGCCAACAATGGTGGCGACGCACGCTCAGATAGTATTACTCGTGCCCCACACCCCACAAAATCTGTGCCCCCCCCCCTTATTCCGCCCTAGGTTTGAAAAAGTCTGGTGACGCCACTGGTGTGGGAAAATTGATTTAACTATGATGGACATGTGTGCCAAGTTCAGCCCCATCGAGGACAATTATTAAATATCGGTAGCAGCTCCGGGCTATGCAAGACCATGATGTGAATGACTATTCTCTCAGTCTCCATGTACCATAATCATTATGTGAATTTAGGTTCAAGACTTCGAAAGGCACGTGTCATAACTCATATCCAGCGTCAGCAATCTAGTAATCTTAATTTGATAACAAAAAAGAGCGTGTGAAAAGGGTTATTCATGTAGCAGGTTACAGGGACCCTTTTGACACACATTATCTTAACAACACAGTTGCAGTCGGGAAAAAAGAAAAATATGATGGCAGAAAAAAGAATATTTTAATAGTAATTCCGATAGAAGATCGTACCTAGCGATAGCACCATTTGCGTCTGAGGGGTTTCAGTTTCCAAAAATTTCCAAAGGGGAGGGGGGACGATTGGCCACCCAGTCGGGGAACCAGGGGTACCTCCACGACCGCCACGGCAGCCCGCCCTCGGTATAAAACGATAATAAGAATCGGTCTCACGAAAATCTTGTCGGTTCTCAAAAATGATTCACACCCCCCCCCCCCTGGAATTTTATGTATATACGCCCCTGATCAGCCTTCTATCTCAAGGTTTAGCGTTTAACCTTTGGGGGATTCATCATAAAAACACTCCCCCGTAGTCGCCTCTCATTTCCGCTCTGTTTTAGACTTTTCGCGGAACTAATATGTCGACGGATACTGAGAGGTTGCCCTTTAGTATAGTGTGATACCCATTGAAGGGTTTTAACTCGGGCGAGAAGGTTACACGTCATCAATTGTTCAAAATTTCGGTGTTAATCGGTCGGCATTATCAACATCGGAAACAAGCGTGGTCGAAAATACCCGACATGTTACTTCCGTCGATATTGGGCGTTTTTAATCCCCTATACAGCAGTACATACAACAGCGGACAGAGGGGAGAAGGGTCGGAAAGAGGACTGCAGCTAGGGCGACAGGACATGCATTGGGGTATTTTTTTTATATGATTACGGGAAATGATAGCTGTTTGTCAATACATATATATGATACTTTTCGGTCATGGCCTATTAAGAACAGTTTTCCTGCCATTCTCTATGTGGGGGCGCTGTTGAGGCAACATTTCTCAGTGGTTTGATTGAACTAAAATTAACATATGTGATAGAGTAGAAATTCCAGATTTTTAGTGTGATTTAAGGTTGCATCAGCACTCGTACGATTTCATATCTATAGTCTAGTGCCTGTTCGCGTGCTTTCGTTTTTCGCCACAATTAATAACATTTAGCATGCTCAATGGACTCCTCCTAGTGTGATACTAATTCAAATTCATTTTTGAAATGGTCACCCCGATGAAATGAAAAAGAAAATGGACCCCCCAACGGACATGTATTAGTAGAATGTGTATGGCCTGTTAGTAGATGGTGTAGTAAGAACTCTGATTTACAAGAAAAAAAAAAAAAGTATTATAGCAAATGAAGAGGTGCAGGACATGGACATGTGCAAAATGTCTCAATAATTCCACCAGCGCAAGTTGCAGGAGCCAGAGATCAGTTCGGCGTATGGAAGAGGGTGCTTCGAACCTGAAGACCATATACTCAGGACTCAATCCACGCCTATTGTCAGTTTCTACGTTATAAGGAGCACTCAGGGGTGGGGTGCGGTACCGGACAGACTAACGGGGTGATGATTCATCTTTTTGTATATAGAGTTTAAGGATTAACGGAAGTGGACGATCAAACTGTGCGTCTTCATATGGGACCGTTTTCAGACCAGAGGTTTATGATAAAAACTCAATTCGATGCCTACGAGGTGATAACCCAGAGCCACCAACACCAGTGCACTTGTCCTCATCAAAGCCAGTTCAAACAAAATCGACACGGTTGCTTTGACCAAAAGATCTAAGCCCCAGTTTAACTCATGGTTAATAACGAGATTGGACCGGGAAACAATGGGACTCCACTACACATATGGATGAACACCACCGTGCCAAAGTGGGAGACCAATCGGACCATGTGGTTTTATAAGTATCGCGTTCACGAGGAAGCATCACAGAGTACACACTACGCAGGGCACACAAAAAACATCGTGATACATAGATTACCCCGGAAGGAATGAAAAAATGTTTGTGAGTAAAAATTCAGATATGTTTGATTTTATATGATCAGCAGATTAACGACAGCATTTTTTTCTCTTTAATGGTGAACGTCGTCCGTGTAGTGGAATTGCAGTGGGTATTCTCCCGGCCGTCAGTTTAAAATTTCAATGTTAGCCAGGGATGATATTCAGCTTCCCTATCTTACTCGTGCGCGCGCCTGCTCGAACTTGGGAGTAACTGCCGAGGAATCGTACAGGTGTGTGCGTGTGCCGCGGACGTGGCGTTGACGTACAAATCAAAACAACATGGAGAGAACGGTGTTGACCGTGCGCATTGCGGGGCGGTAATATCATGCAATCGGGGTATGCAAACCTAAATCTGTGGGTTGTTGTTTGGGGGGATGTATGACTTGAATACCCTAAATGACCCTCCGCCTAAACATTCGAACACTCAAGATAGTCGCGCGTTCAGGTCGGCCATGCGCCCATGCTCCAACAGTTCATCGTTCAAAAGGTAAATTACACAGCGTATCAGAACAGCGGAATAATACAACTATTAAAGTTATCACTTTCGGTCTCGCGGACCCGTTCCACTTTCGGTCTCGTGACCCTTTCCCACTTCGCTCGCGGACCCTTTGACACTTCGACTGTCAGGGCTCGGCGACATTCGGTCCGAGGGTGTCGGGTCTCGTGGGCCGTCGGTCTCGTTGACTTTCGGCTCTTGTGGGCTGCCACCTTCAGTCCGTATACCCGCAAGTAAACAACGGGAGGGAAATCCTCAAAACAAATAGAATAGATCATGTTTGGTTTAAACTGAATTCTGTGCAATTTCACAAGGGGTTCCTTTCCCTTGCTTTCACATAGCAAACACTGATACATTTTCAATGTCCTGTATAAGTATGAAAGGAGAATGAATGGATAACGATCACATGCAACATTGACGCGCTTCGGACTTACCGTAAGCCTCCGTCAGTCTTCTCCGTTCGGAGAAAATATTTTCAAGTTTACTTAACCCCCGGTCCGGTTCTCAAGCAGCTGATAGCACCAGACCACCAATCGATGCTGCCTTTGGTCACAAGCTTCGACCCTCTACCATTGACAAACGATAAAATTACCGCTGTAAAAAAGAGCATGAATAAAAGGTCCTCTTTTAAGATATTGTCAGATTAAATCAGATGGTACCATAGGACTTCCCATAACCACTTCACTGCTTTCTCAATAGTGAGCTATGCAAATGGGGATACATTGTGTTTCCGGAATTTCAAGATACTGCTCATAACGAGGGATTTGCTCTCCATACCTTTCAATCGCGAATAGCAAATATAGGTTTTAGGAACACCTACATTTTGTATTAAAAAAATCAAAAAATGGTAGTTATTATCTTGCTTGCACGGAATAATATAAAATTTAAAATGAAATTAAATAGTGCATACAGTGTTTTCCAATTGTTGGTAATCAAGAAGCTGTCTTCGTACTGAACACAAAACAGTCCAAATGTAGATGTTTGTTTCAGCAACTAACAAAAAAGTGGAACATACTGACGTTTCTACCTGAATTTTACAAAAAGAGCACAAGGAATTATCAAGCAATATCATATGTAATCAGCGTTATGTGGCATGAAATTCTATGTAAAAAACGGAATTGAAAGTATTGCAGCTTTCGGTCTCTGGGAATACCAAACATGGAAAAAATATTTGTCCATTATTCTTATCGAAATTGCAATTCCATTTCTCTCGTGATAAGGCATCTTGCAAATATCTTGATCATATCCCCGTAGGATCATTTTTTACATTTAATGTGGTCCAGTTATCAATAAATTGTCCTCAAAGTACTGCTGAGCAGTAATCTGAAGGTTTTGTCTCCACACAATATGAATCGCTGCGATTGTACAATGTGAATGGGAAAAAACTCTCTAATTTGTAAGCTCAAGAAAAATCGGCATACAATCGCGGCGTGCAATCATTTGACGAAATTATACACGTATTAGTCCATTGGAATGTAGAAAAAATTAATAATGATATTTAAAAAAAAATCATCAATTTGATTGCGAATCGAATAGTCCAAACAATTTCAGCTCAAAATCGCCTATTGACTAACGAAAACTACATCTGACCTTTGCTTACGAAATCCGTAATGAATCTATTTATGAACTGTGGAATGTAGCAAGATTATGAATACACTTAAAGTAAAAGTGTTACCAAGTCCTCAAGTGGATAATCCATGACGGTTTTCCAAACAGTATTTTTCCCACTCAAAATCGCCATATCCAAGTAACAGTCAAACTATCAATAAAAGGATCAATATGCATTACCTTTGGACCACAGACCGGATAGGATGCTCATTGTCTGACGCTCTTAACCGTATCAGGGGCATTGTTCCAAATGGAATTATACAGAGTGGTAATTAAAACACGTTTGGGGATCTGAAAGAATCTGAAACGGGAAAATAGTCATAAAAAAAAGATATAAAAAAATATTAATAATAATAATTAGTGAAGGAAGATCGGTATATTAACTCCACGAATGATAGCACCCTAAGTAGACGAAGCGTCCCGAGCCCTTGCGGATGTCCCTGCAGCGCACGGACACACCATGCCTGATACTGAACGAACCAGTCATAAGGAAAGTTACTTTAATCGAATCTCTCTCGCATCAATAATGTTCCATCCACTATGGCAGCTGTTGTAAGTTGGATCCCCTATTTAGGAGCGAACTTGCGATATCGTCGCCTAAACGGTTACTCACTGTCGCGTCATTGCACTTTCGCATGAGAATGGAGATAATCGATACTGGATAGCAGCGTACGTAGTTGACGATATAATGCATGTGTATGTATGTTTAAATGTGGAAAGTTGAAGAACAAGCAACATGAGGAAAAATGGAGGAAAGGAAAAAATAGGACCTCTTCATCGCCAGAAGAAAAGAAGGATGAAATGCTACCGGTCTGACTCGGGAAGATGGACGGATGACAGGCAAGGGACACCGGGTGGAAAATGGACCGTCATTTCGACCGCCGCTCGCGATATGGAGTAAAGCTGAGCTAATTATGGAGTCTATTTGCCCTAGAATTATGTGACCAGCGAAATGAGGGTTTGATATGTCACTTAAGCCCAGGGTGCGAAAATTCTTGGGGAGATTTGTAGAGAAAGAATCGCGGGTCGTAATCTCCGACAAAATATCGCTTTCGTCGCTCAGGGGGTCAGAAAAAAAAGTTGACTGGGGAGGGTTTGTAGTAAACGATCGATTAATGAGCGGTGCCGAAGCTCGGAAGGATGATGCTATTTGCTTGTTCTGCCAATCCTCGTTTGGTGGCGGAAAGCGCGACACACTTAACAAAACAAACGGCGGGTGAATAAAGATGTGTTATGGCGATGCTGAGTCTCCCTGTTTAGAGAAGGTGTCAATAGGAAAGCTCGCACAATTCGCATGTGCACACAATGACCAGAAACCAATGTTGAATGAATGTACATAAAGAGAGAAGCTATACAATAGGGGATACCATGAGAAATCGAAAAACGCTAACGTCCTATGAGAGGGAAGGCGATGACGAGAAAAATAGTAGTCTGAAAGAAATGAATGTACTAAAAAGGTAGAATCGACGATGACTTTAAAAAAAAAAAAAACAAGTAGGACATGACTACGAGTCATCAAGTTGTGCCAGGGATACAACTCTTCGACTATGAAAATGCCTCGATGCAAGCCACATTCACGCTAACCTACACCACGTGAGGTATTACGAACGTGCGTACACTAATTCCCTGATCATACTGATGATTCTTATTAGTATTATTATGATGATATATTATTATTATTATTATTATTATTATTATATTATTATTATTATTATTATTATTATTATTATTAGTATTATTATTATTATTATTTATTATTATTATATTATTATTATTATTCACCTTGAAAGTCAAAGAACATAGTTTCTATGTTGGTCCATTTCCAATGGAACCTCTCACTGCTATTCATACCATTCATTTATTAGGTAGTCAGAAACAGTCTTATTTCACTTTCACTTGACCCGAAGTCAGGACTCAAAGTACAACCTATCTACGTCAAGCGCTGCTAACCGCGGTTCCAGTCTCTCATTCCCCTCCAGGAAAGATTAAAAAGAACAAGTAAAGCACGATTTTGATGTGGCACAAAACTCTGAGATATTATGGTGGGAGCGGATTAGCTCAGTGGTTAGAGCTCCCGAAGTGCAAACCATTGATTGCGAGTTTCGAGCCCGTTGGAAAGCCCGAAGGACTTCTCCACAGTGCTGTTGGAAAAGGCATGTCTCCTGAAATGTTCCACCCCACCCACGTATCAAAGTGGGTAACTTGAGAGGTGACTTGTGAAGAGTATCGAGCGCCGTATTTGGCTGCCTTATATTGGGATGTCCCCGGGGGACACGATGAAGTGACGTACTAAAATAGTGCGTCTGGAGAGTACAAGCAAAAGCAGTGGTGCTGTTTATGGTACGGGGTGTGGCAGAGTCCTATGAGCAGGGGTGAATTGTGAGGCGCTTCTTTGAGGCAAAGTGTTCGGACCTGGAAACGAGCTGCCTTAAGAACAGATTAAAGGCGGTTGAGTGTGGATGGCAGTCCTTTCTTGTCGCCATCATTGTGAATATCATATTGTGTTTTTCGTGGGTATTCTGCTGACGCTGCTTCCCACCGTGGGGCGGCAAGTCGTATAAAGAAGTCGGTGCAAACCCTTCAAGAACCCCAAGTCCCGAAGAAAAAGTATTCCCCGACAGTCGTGATCTCGTGGTGGGTACTGTGCTGGCGGTGCAGTGGTGTCGTTCACTTCTCCGCACCGGTTGCCCCCGCTCACTTGGAGGTGGGTGGTCCGGATTAGTTCCGGGAACATGCTCCCGCTTCATGAGGATGCTCGTCTGCCTGTCTTGTCAAGGAAACTTGGCACCATACCCCGACGTGCGCCGGCAGGCGGATTTCTGGCGGATCTGGCGGGGACGGGTTGGGACACTTGTTATTGGTTGGTCGTGACGACGGGCGACGTACGCATGCAGTTGCTGTTAATTCGGCCAACCACCTTGTTCCTCTGATATCAAAGGTAAACCGATCGAGCGTATAACCTGCGATGCGAACCGACATCACGTAGGTGTCCATCTGTTGTCGCATTGCATGCTCCGAACGGGGTGAGCGATGACTTTGTGAAAGAAGCGTTTTACACCCAACTCAGTTCGGTGTGCAATGCTTGCTCCCACCTGTGACTCGAAGGCCACTTTGAGCGATTTCAACGCCCCACTGCTGTCCCAGTATGGTATTAGGACATGTATCGGCCCCCATGGACTCCCGGCAGCCGGGTGACGAACAGTCTCCGGTACTAGGGGACTTGGATAGAAGGGAGGCCGAAAAAAAAATGCTGGTTCATGGTTCCAAATGTCTAATGGGAAAAGGCTCTGATACGCAATGATGGTGCCACTGTAAAATTATTTTCATATGACCTGTACCAGTGTTATCAAATTGGGAGGAGCATTTACCGTAAGATTCCCGTGACTAAGGTCAAGGTCAGCGCTTTTTTACTGGGGGGGGGGGGGGGGGTAGGTTAGTTCGACAGCGAGTGCAATTGTGTATGGACTACGAATGAGCACGCATAAGTGCAAACAAATCGTCGGCTTTCTTCTTCTTTCAATAATATGGTCCCACCTGCACCCTGAATATTCATCAGAGTATAGGCACTCTTAACAGTTCGCGTCTGTGTGGTTGATTAATTAACTGCCACAGGGAGTCAGATGGTTGGATGATTTAATACCAGCATTTTCGCCATTTTCAGAGATTCAGAGTTTGTGAATGGAATGTGAAGAATAGGCAGCTGAATCTATTTCCACAACTGGCTGTTGGAAAAAATGTATAGGATTGTCAATTGTCGAATGCCCCGAATGTTTTAATATAATTCAATAGATTTGGGGGAGAGGGGTCACATTCATACCTACTTTATACGATTTATTGTCTGCTTTGACGTTTTCGGTCTTATCGGGACTGCGTCGTACGCCATGTGGTTGAATTACCTAAAATGCTAATTGAAAAGTACAATAGCGCCATCTATAATCAAGTTCTGATTTGACCGGACTGTCTAAAAAACCTCGACGAGATTAACGATTTCTTCTCACATGTAATGATTCGACATCTCGGGATTTGTTAACAATTTCGAAGTCCGAGACTCTCCGTGTTAAATCTCGGCAGCCTAGTATTCCTTCAAGCGCTTTTGCGGGAACGTTCACCAACGATGTGCGATTGACCCCACATAACTTAAAACATTGTTAGTTAAACGAACCACTCTATTACTTCTTTCACAAATTGACAAGCAGGTGTTATAGGCTTTAGATACAGTCGTTAACAAATAGCTATAGGACGGAGGATGGCACGGACCGAATGTTGATGGTTAGACGGACGGACAGACGGACGGAGAAAAAAATGGAATGTATGGGATATGGATTTATAGAGAGAAACATGGATTACTTCATATCGGGAGCGATGATTCATGAATTTTGTACAGTTGTCCTCGCTTGTCGAAAACCGTCTTCTTCAAGCCACATTAAATCCTGGTGACCATAGTTGAATCCGTGAGGGGTGAAATCCTCCAGGTCCAAGAACCATCTCAATTTCTCCCCAGTAAAAAAAAAAAAAAACGCATTATATCCACGATTGTGTAACCAGGTGTGTGAGGAGGTCTGGTGGACCAGCTCGTAATCAAGAAACCGAATAACATGGTGTTGCAGTAGGTCTACGAGCTACCAACAGGTTTTAATGAAAGTAACCTCACTTGGAGTATTACTGCGATCTATATGTTATGCGATCGACAGCAGCGGAGGCTGAACTTGATAGGAAACCGGTTGGATTCAACTTCTCCTTTCAAAAAGTCACGGATTAGGACAGGCTTCAAATCTTCAAATGACAATTAGGGGTTTTTTCCTACTCCGCCATTCATATCTCAAACTGAACACGAACGAAGGAAGGTTTTCGCATGCGACCATGTTACACAAAGCTACCTCAATAAAATGTTAATACTTCCCATTTTAATCTCAAACTGACAAGAACGGGGAATGTTTCAACATGTGACCCAACGTTAAACAATGCTATCTCATACAATGTCCACTCTGCCATTTCTATCTCAACGACAAAAACGAGGACGATTTTCACAAGCGACCCACTGTTACACAAGGCGTATTCAATAAAAAGGTCCTACTCTGCCATTTCAATCTCAAACTGACAAAAACGGAGGAAGATTTTCACATGCGACCACTGTTACACAACGCTATCTCAATAAAATGTCCTACTCTGCCATTTAATTATCTCAAAACTGACAGAACGGAGAAGGTTTTCACACGCGACCATGTTACACAACGTTATCTCACTAAAATGTACTACTCTGCCATTCATTCTCAAACTGACAAGAACGGAGGAATGTTTCCACATGTGACTCCCACTGACACAATGCTCTCTCAATAAAATGTCCTACTCGCCATTTCATATCTCAAACCGACAAAAACGGAGGAAGATTTTCACATGCGACCATGTTCCAACAATGCTATCCTCATAAAAAGTCCTACTGTCCCTTCATTCTCAAACTGACAAAAACGGAGGAAGATTTTTACATGCGACCACTGTTACACAACGCTATCTCAATAAAATGTCCTACCTGCTCTGCATTTCCATATCTCAAACTGACAAGAACGGAGAAAGGTTTTCACACGCGACCACTGTTACACAACGCTATCTCAATAAAATGTCCTACCCTGCCATTTCCTATCTCAAACTGACAAGAAGGAGGAATGTTTTCACACCGACACTGTTACACAACAACGCTATCTGTCAATTCAAAGAGAAATCACAACTTAGTGATGTTGGCGAGTTATTGAGGCCAGCCATTATCTGTGATTGTAAAATAATGAGGGAGTCACAACAGATTATGAGCATATATTCTGAAGAAAAAGAACTGCTACTGTAAGCAGTGGCACAGCCAGGGTTCAGTACCAGGCAGGCAATGCCATTCATTTAAAGCTGTGTGTCGCAAGTAACATATAAGGGAGCACAGCCATCAATTAGCTCCTACCGTGAGTGAGGATTCCGCAAATTGCAAAATATGGTGGTACTTTCCGGGATCATTTGTCATTAATCGAGACCGAATAATTCATATTTATACGGAGATATCATCAGCACATGAAGTTTTATTCGAGAAATGCTCTTCTTTTTTTTCAGGAGTACTTTATTGTGATGACCACGTTTGCTGCTCAGGAGCGGCCACATGAGAAGCAGAAACTTATCTAATAGGCAGCATTAGCAAAATTGAAGGAGGAAAGGAGGAAACACACGAAACAGTCTCATTTCATTTCCATTAACGATGATTGATTTTTACATCAACGGTGTAACGCACTTACGAACAGAAATCAAGCACATTGAGGTTCCCGAATAGGCAGCGAATTGTCCTTTGTGTTCATCGTGTTTTTTTTTTTGGGTTTTGGTTTTTCTCACTGTTTTTCGCCGAATGCGCGCAAAAAAAATATCTCAGCATTACTTTGGGCCTCATACTGTCATAAAATTTATGGGTAGTCTGTACCGCCCCCCCCCCTCACCTCCCCCCCCCCCCCCCCATTTGAGTGCCAAAAGAGAACAAAAATTTGACATGAAAAACTTCATTAAATCAAGTGTCCACGAACCATCGTATAATGTGGGCCATGTTATAGGCCACGGTGGGGCGATGCATACTGTGTTACCTTGGCACCGCTTCGTACACTACCCAGCAAACAAGAACGTTCCGAAAACTATTCCCAATGCCTTCAGAAAAAATGTTTTATGTCGAAGTTAAAATACGTTATGAGAACGTTTCAGAGCATTCGAAAAACGTTTTGAGAATAGATTTTGAGAACATTGTAAAAAACATTTGTACAACAAAATTTTGGCACCAAAACCTTTTTAGAAACAATTTCAGGAGGTGATTTTCGGGTGATTTTTCGATTTCGATTTTTTTTTTTTCGAAACGTTTGTCAAATGCGTTGTAGAACGTTTCAAGAAACATTTTTCCTACCCAATGCAACAAAAAAATATTTTAAAAAACATTTGGCTAAAATGTAAAAGTATTTTGAAAATTGTTTGTGATTTGTGTTTGTGGGTAATTAACAACATGTCATCCATGCAGCAAACCTCGATCAGTGGTCAATCTCTTTCTGGTACCAGAATAAAAGTCACTAGGAGGGCGCGCGTGACCCTTTGGGACCCCCCCCCCCCCCACAGTGTATATGAAGCCCCTAAGCGTAGGGCATAGAACCACTGATGCGCTCCACTGTCTTGTATGTACCGTAGTACCTACACACCAAGGGCGTCGATCTGTTTAGAATAGTGAGGGGCGACGATGGGAACTGAGGTTACTATTGAGCGGAGCGCCACCATCAGTACGCGTAGCGGAGGAAATGTTGGCTAGTCATACCTCCTAGAACGCCAGGGCATGCCATGGCTGGCACTTGCCGGCCTAATTGCAAAAAACTGAAGGTGCGGTTTTAGTAGAAAAAAAATGTTGAGAGGTTGGCCTTTGAGGGACATACCCAGGTATAGCAACACCGCATTGAAGCCTGTTTATATTTTGCTGAAATATATGTCAGCGAGTGATTACAAACCAACTAAATTACCAAGAAACCTAAAGCAACGCCCGCTGACAATTCACGTAAACAGGATGGAGCAAGGAACCCAACCCCCTCCATCGGCAAGAGTAACAATATGTGAAATTACACGTTGTGAAAAGGTATGGGGGATGATTTTGCCGGGTGTCGACGGGAGCGCCACTATCGCATAGCACGGATCGTCGAGGACATTTTGAGAGGAATAGGTCACTCAGATGGTCGTAAACAGTACTTTCGGTACTTTAAGTTGATCCAGTGTGTGGGTGGGGGCGGGGGGTTGCTGGGTATTCATAGGGTCGCAAGTCACTATCTACGGAGCGCCAGGCAGGGTTGGCGCGTAGCTTTACGGAAACTTTAAGAAAAATAAGGCCTCCTAGATGCCAGAAATGCAATTTCCCAGTTTGCCTGACCCTATTTTATGGAGCTGGGAAGTGGCGTAGCGTAGTAGGAAGCGCCTGGACATCGGAATGGTATGGCTTGTCATATTATCCGATTAAATACGCCATGTCTTCTAGTTGCCTAAATTTAATTGAAGTTCATTAAAGTTACGATGAAGACACCACTTTCGGGGAGCATCAATTAAAAAAAATGTTGGGAACCGGGTAAACATTTCACTTTTTGGTTCACCCTGCTCGTATTTCTCCAAAAGTTCGCCCGAATTATGGCAAGGTGCTACGAGAGTTCTTGATCTCAACTCGATAATGCACTGATTCGGAGGCCTGTTGGTGATATGGGTTTGCCATAACTTGGTTTCAAGGCCACCTGTCGGTGACTGTCCGGACTATATTGAGCAGGAATTTAGACCCCCAACTTGGGAATTATCTCAAGAAAAAATAATTGACTTTGGAATAGACTCTCCAAAAGTTAGGGTTGAAAGTTGATCGAAATAGGAGTATGCGGTCTTTTGTACAGCTAGGGCTAAAAACGTTAAAGCCTGTGTGATGACACAACAGATCACAGGAAACTTTGTTGGAGTTAGGCACATTGTCACACACTTATATTCTTATACAACATGGGCGTCCACGCCGTCAACAGAAATTTAATTCAAGTATGAGCAAATGGTTAAGGTTTCTTGCTATTTGCTACATGCATGGCTAGGGCCGCTTTTATATTATTTATGATTATATCTTTTGTTTCTCACAACTATTACAATGTTGGAATGTGTACATATTTACACGGCGGAACCTTCGGAATCCTACCCGGATTCTGGGAGGTCCAGTAGTCGTCTCAGTATGTGGGCACTTCCAAGGAGGATTGTTTCGTAAGTTGCTGGGGTTCTGCTTCCAGGTATTCTTCTGAAGGTTTTTTTGTCCTTCCAAGTTCGGGGTTACAGCCCCCAGCGCCCCAAAATACCACTGGGATTACTTCAGCGCTGACATCCCATAGTCGCAGTATCTCCAGTCTAAGGTCTTATATTTTCGATCTTCTCTTTCTCTCTGATCTGAGTCTGTGATCTGTCGGTATTGCGACATCTATGATCTTGGCCTGTCTGCGTACCCGGACCACGAGATCTGGTTTTCTCGCTGTGATTGACCTGTCCGTTCGCAGCCAAAGTCGTACAGGATATGACTTCATCATTCCCGTTACTGCTCGGGGGTGGTGCAACCATGGCTGTTAGGGCAACGATTCGTAGTGCTTGCAGATCCCCCAAGGTATGGCGGTCCTGCAACTGATTATGTCGGGCCAGGTACTTCCGTTCGGGCCATCTTTATGGCATCATGCACCAGGTGGTTCCAGTTTAATCCTAGCACACAAATTCTGACACTTGCTGTCCGTTGTGTTTGGAGGATTCCGGCTCTGTGGTATTTGGTATTCAGGGCCTGGTCCTGTGCAGCTGTTATCAATGCTTCGTTACTATTTTTAGTCCTTCCATGGACAACCATTTGAATGCGTTTCTTGGCTTGTGACTTCCTCCATCTGCCGAGGGTATGACCATGGAGTGGTTTTTTCCTTCCAGGCATTCTGGGAGTCATGGAAGCCATTGTGTTCTTCATTTTTTCCCCGTTGTGTCAGGTGGGTCCCCACCCAATTGCACTCCATGACACCTCTAGTAGTGGTTCCCTCAGACTTTTTCTGGCGGATGTTATTCGCAACAGTCCCATTTTCTCAACTGTTTACTGTACTCTCCATTGCTGAGGATGCCTATTATTATTATAGTATTATTATTATATATGATTATATTATTATTATTATTATTATATTACTTATAGATTATTATTATTATTATTATTATTATATTATTATTATATAAGACCAAAGGGTTGAAAAAAATCCTGCTTCATTACTAGCAATCCGGGCGTGGGGAAAACGGACAACAACCGCGCGCTAAGCTCGCGGAAGTTTTTCCTTTTTAGGGGGGGGGAGTGGAGGGGGCCCAATCAAAGTTTGGAGCAGCTCACACTACCACTGGAACTGCCACATGAAGACATGTAGGCCTGAACCATTCATTCGAGTAAAAAAACAATAATAACTTTAGGACAGATAAACTGTATCATGTAATTTTTAGCAATTTATCTATAGTAATAAGGCAGATGGGGGAAAACAGCATCTTCGAGGTTCAAGGGCGTAACTCTCGTGATTTATTGGATGAGGTGGGGTGAAGTACTTTGACCGAAACAATTTCTCGACGGGATTAATCTGTACCACGTCTGCGCTCCGGCTGCATTCGCCGTGAAAAGGGTCGCGAGGGGTCACAGGAGACGTATTGGAGAAAATGAAATGTAATGTAACAAACACAATCAATGTTCAGTTGAAAATTTCCAAGCAGTTTTCCCCATCGGATTATGTGAATTTGCCTCGCGATTCGGGGTTTTCTGCCCTGGCCTACGTCACAATATTGCGAGATGGGGGTAACCCCGCACCCTCCTCGTGGTACGCCTCTGTTTAAAGGACGCACCCCTTTGATATCCATATTTTATGATATACTTGCAGAGCAGAAGGCCCTGCCAAGCTCCAGACCCGGATACTGCAGTTTGGGCAGCTGTGAATCTTTTACCAAGTACACGAAGATGAGGCATTTTTTTAGGGTACTCAACGTGGGTTAGGGAAAATCGCAACTTGCCTACCCTCGTTTGCCCCTGCTCCAATTCCTGGTGCTGAACGTGGAACAGTGTAACAGGTACCATTTTTAAAACCTTTGGTATGACCGACCGGGATTCGAACCACGAGCGCCTGGTCGTAGGGAGGGCCGACGCTCTATAAAACTGTAGCCATCACGCGGGAGAGGACAAGTGACAACTTGGGATACATGGCTGCTTTTACATGTTAATTGTTAGGTTTGGTTCTTTTGTATGTTTGTTCTTGTTTTGTTTTTGCACACAAAATGAATAACGGAATTGCAGCATCGAGTTTGTTCGTTTCTCTTAGAAGGAACAAAGGTGTGTCAGCTTGTTCCAACCTGTCGCTATCAGTAGTTATATTATCAACGGGTTTGTTTCACATGTTTAGTGTATTTAGTCTTCACCCAGTCAGGGGGGCTTTAATGTATCAATTCATGTCAATCACCTGTAGAAATAAGCCTCGCGGTAGCATAAGTCTCGTGCCTCGTGCAAGGTACATACTCGCTCATAATTTACACAAATTATACGCTGGAATTTTGTCGCAGGTTTCGCCATTTCTCATCTAAATTATGCTGAGAACTAATGTTAATCTATCAACGATGAACTAAGGTTCCTAATCAGCGTGCGCCTTCAAATAATGGAACCAGGGGAAACACTTTTTCGACGGCT